>VZQC01003730.1:1182473-1273381 GCA_009823505.1 Rhizomys pruinosus | reverse complement strand
GCATTCCTCCATGGCTTGTGCTTCAGCTCCTGCCTCCAGGTTCCTGCCCTGAGTTCCTGCCTTGGGCTCCCTAAGTGATGAACTGTGACCCAGGAGATGTAAGCTGAATAAACCCTTTCCTCCCCAAGTTGGTGTTGGTCAGAGTGTTTTGTCACAGCAATGGAAGACAAACTAGAACAGAAATGGAGAATCAACCCTGTTTAAGGATGAGACTCTTGGTACCCTGACAAGATTCTAGTGGATAAACACACATTCGGGAACAAATTTGGCTCTATGGTTCATAAGGATTTTTAAACGTCCCTAAGTGGCTGAACACTTACGGGCACTATGGAAAGCAGTGTGGAGAACCCTTGGAAGACTTGGAATGATCTTGCCACCCGACCCAGCCATACCACTCCTGGGCATGTACCCTTAATACTCACCCCACCACAGAGATACATGCACAGCCATGTTTATTTCAGCTCTCTTCACAATAGCAAGGAGCTGGAACCAACCCAAATGCCCCTCAACTGATGAGTGGATAAAGAAAATGTGGTACATCTACACAATGGAGTTCTATGCAGCAGTAAAGAAAGATGTCATCATGAGCTTTGCAGGAAAAATGACTGGAGCTAGAAGACATCATTCTGAGTGAAGTAACACAGTCCCCGAAAAACAAACGATGAATGGTATCCCTCATCTGTGGATGCTAGTGCCAATTACCTAGTTGTAAGTATTTCCTGTGCATGGCCCCTTGAGCTTTTGTCCATGCAGTTGGGAGTGATGCATATTGGAAACAACAACAACAATGATAACAACAGAAAGGACTGCATCAAAGAACTGACTGAAACAGTGAACTTCTGCTCAAAACAGTCAACTTCCACATAGAGAATTTTGAGAAAGACTGAGAAAGAGATGAAAAGCATGTTTGGCAGAATACATGAGCTCTGGTGGGGTGGGGGCATAGGGTGGGGGACACGGGTCTAGATTTGATAATCTTGTACAAAATATATATAAAAAAATAAAAAAGCAAAAAGTTCCTAAGTGATATGAGATAGGAGAGTTGGATATGGGTATAAATACTTTGATGTTCTATATCATAAAGATACATTTGTACTTTGTGTTGTAAAAAAAAACACTGCACATATCTGTAAGTTATAGCTTAGTGTGTATACACTGCTAATGGATTGTATGCTCTGAGTTAACCACTCTTCAACCCAGATGCCCCTGGAAGAGTACAAGGCTGACACTATTAAATTCTAAATTGACTCAACATTTTAAGAAGTCTCTGAGCCCAAACATCCACAGTGTTGGAGAAGAATGCATGGTGTGATACCAGAGACAAAACATCACAAGTTTCACAAATGTAACTGACTATCTGATCAGAAAGTTGGCAGAGCTTAAGAATGACTGTTTGCCTTTGGCTGTTCCAGCTGCCTTTCTTCCTGTCCAATCTGCTGACTGGAGATGAAAGCAAAGGCAGATTTTTAGGATGTAAATCCACCTTCTCAGAATGCCCACTCCCTGAATATAGTACATTTTAAAGATTCAATTCCTGGGGTTGAAGAGATGGCTTAGTGCTTAAGAGCACTGTCTGCTCTTGCAGAGGACCTGGGGATTCCAGTAACTACATGATGGCTAACAACCATTTATTTATAACTTCAGTTTTAGGAGACCCTATGCCCTCTTCTGACCTTCACAGGCATTGCAGGACATGGGTGCACTTGCAGCCAAAACACCAGGCAATAGGAGCTCTGTTATTCTGGTAACATAAGTACTTCTAATGGGAAGTTCTTTTAGTCACCTTTCTATCGATGTGACAAATATCTGAGATGATCAACTTAAAAGGAAGGAATGTTTTTCTTGGCTTTCTATTTCTTGCATGGTTTCATTGCATTTAGGTCCATGGCCATACATAACATCATGGCAGGGAGCAGGCGGTGAAGCAAAACTGCTTACCTCATTGGGGCTGGACAGTAAATGAAAGAGAGGAAGGAGCTGTGGTCTCGATACCTACTTCGAGGGCACATCTCTGATCTTCTAGCTTCTTTCCACAAGGCCCTCATTCCAAAATGTTCTATCCTGCCAGGCCTGTAAACGAACTATGCTGGGTAGCTTATTTGTCAACTTGACACACCTATGTAGAGGGAGCCTCAATTGGGAAACTGTCTTCATTGGATTGGCTGGTGGCCATGTCTGTGCGGCGCTTGTTTATTGTTGACTGATGTGGGAGGGTCCATCCCATTGTGGGTGTTGCCACCCCCTGGGCAGGTGGCCCTGTGCTGTATAACAAAGCAGGTTGAGCATGGGCCAGGGGAGCAAGCCAGTAAGCAGTGTTCTTCCGTAGTTTGCTCCAAGTTTCTACCCTGAGCTCCTGCCTTGGCTTCTTCCCTCAGTGATGGTCTGTGCTTTTAAGCCAAATAAAACCTTTCTTCCCCAAGTTGATTTCGATCAGTGTTTTTATCACAGCAATTGAAAGCAAACTATGACACCAACCTTCCCTGCATGGGTCTCGGAAGGACATTCAAGATTTAAAGCATAATGGCACCCATAATGGGTTTGGAAACCATCAATTTAGCCATTCCTCCTCCTGTGTTTTCAACAGATGCCTGTTGGGATCTTTCATGCAGACTTCAATATTGAATGCTTTAGTAGTTAAAAACAAATACATTGATGGTGAATAGGGTTTCTGATGTCTACAGTTTCACTGACTATTACAGTATTTATAGGGCTAAGAAATCTTTTTCCCTTAGCTTATTTCCAGTGCATAGCACAATATTTCCTTTTCCTTACAAATGGATTTGTCTACCCTGAGTTCACAGGAATCTTCCCAACTAACTGCCATGCAATTGCCCAAGTAATAGTTCTCACATTTTTTTGCATACTAGAATTTCCTGGAAATATTTTAAATATCTAATTGGCTCTGTCACATCCCCAGAAGTCTGAGGGCATTGGCCTGGGATACAACCTAGGTCTAAATACAGAAGAATCTTTCATTTCTCCTCTGTTGAGGTCCAGGATTTGAGAAATAAAAATGATCTGTCAAGAGGCAATTTTAACTGGAAAAAGTTTTATGTGTGTAGGTGCATCAGAAGAAAATATGTAATAACCAAATGAAATTCAGAGGGGTATATACATTCTTTATAGGGATGTGGGTGATACTGACAATTTTTTGTGGACATATAAATAATTTTAGGGGAGATAATGAACCCAAAGTACAAAATATAATGTGGGACAAGGTTTACCTGTGCTCTGAGTCTTGTGTCAGCTGTGGTCTTTCATCTTGCAATGTACATCAGTCTTCCCCAGTTGATGAGGTAGTTGGGGAAGGAATTCTTTTTTATTTTTTTAACATTTTTTTTATCGAAGTTTTGTGCATTTCATACATTGTTTCTCATTCTAATCTAGACTCATCTTCCATTCCATGCCCCCCACCTCACCCGAGTTCATGCACCCTGCCATTCCTGCCCTGTATATTTTTCTGATTCTTTTCAACGTTTTCAAAGCAGAGGATTATTGTTCTTAGGGAAAATTTACTGTTTCAGTTGGTTCGCTGCCCCAGTTCCTCTACTGTTGTAGTTCCCTCTAATCTGTATTGCTTCAACATATGCATATATATGGATCCCACCTATATTAAACTTATATCATCTGTATACAAACTGTCATTTCCATATCATATTGTAGGATTCACATTTTTTTCTTTTTAAATTTATATTATTCTAAAATGTACTAACATATCCGCCATGCATATACCAAGATTACAAAGTCTAAAAATAAGTGATGGGTTAATTCTAGAGCCTGTTAAGGGATTTAAATTATAAGAACACAGTTGCTTTCAGGGAAAGGGGTCTATAACATTGATGTTCCTCAGTTTGCCTTACAACTCAGTGCTGGGTGCTAGCATTAGCATCCACAAAATGAGGGGTACCATTCATCCTTTCCTTTTCTGGGACTGTGTTATTTCACTTAGCATAATATCTTCTAATTCCATCCATTTACCTGCAAAGTTCCTAACGTCATCTTTCTTTACTGCTGCATAGAACTCCATTGTGTAGATGAACCACACTTTCTCTATCCACTCATTGGTTGAGAGGCATTTGGGTTGGTTCCAGTTCTTTACTATTGTGAAGAGAGCTACAGTGAACATTGCTGTGCATGTATCTCTGCAGTAAGATGAGTCTTGAGGATATATACCCATGAGAGGTATGGCTGGCTCATTTTGAGTCTTTTCAGGGTTCTCCATACTGGTTTCCATAGTGGTTGTATGAGTTTACATTCCCACCAACAGTGGATGAGTGTTCCCCTTTCCCCACAAGCTCTCCAGCATTTGGTATCATTTGTTTGATCCTAGCCAGTCTTATCAGAGTGAGATGATATCTTAAGGTGGTTTTAATTTGCATTTCCTTAATTATTAACAATGTTGAACATTTTTTAAGATGCTTCTTGGCCATCTTTATTTCCTCATTTGTGAAGGCTCTGCTCAGCTCTTTACTCATTATTATTATTAATATTATTATTATTTATGTATTGCATGCATGTGAATACATTTGTGTCATGCAACATGGAGTAGTTCAGAAGAGGGCATTGGATTCTCCTGGAACTGGAGTTACAGACAGTTGTAAGCTGCCATGTGGGTGCTAGAACTCAAACCCAGGTCCTCTGCAAGAGCAGTCAGTACTCTTAATCACTGAGCCATCTCTCTAGCCCCTTTACTCCATCTTTTGAGTGAGTCATTTGATTTCTTCTTTGTGTTTTGAGTAGTTTATATGTTCTGGATGTTAATGCTCTGTCAGATGTATCACTAGTGAAGGTTTCCTCCCACTCTATGGGTTTTCTTTTCACTTCGCTGATTGTTTCTTGCCCTGTACAGAAGCTTTTGAGTTTAATGAGGTCCCACTTATCACTTGTCCACCTCACTTCCTGTGCAGCTGCTGTCTGATTTAGGAAGTCTTTTCCTATGCCTATGTCTTGTAAGTTGCTGCCAACTTTTTCTTCTATCACCTTTAGAGTTTCGGGTTTCAAGTTGAGGTCATTGATCCATTTGGAGTTGATTTTTGTACAGGGTGAGAGGTAGGGCCTTAGTTTTATTCCTCTACAAGTGATGATCCAGTTTTGCCAACACCATTTGCTGAAGATGCTGTCTTTCCTCCATTGGGTCTTCTTGGCCTCCTTGTCAAATATGAGGTGGTTGAAACTGTGTGTGCTCGTTTGGACCTTCAGTTTTGTTCTATTGGTCTACAGGTCTGTTTTGTGCCAGTATTAGACTGTTTTATGACTATAGCCCTGTAATATAGTTTGAAGTCTGTCATAATGATTCCCCCCTGTATTGCTCTTTTCACTCAGGATTGCTTTGGCTATGCGGGGTCTTCTGTTTTTCCATATGAATTTGAGAATTTTTTTTTCCAAGTCTGTGAAGAAAATCTTGCAGATTTTAATTGGGATTGCATTGAATCTGTATATTAATTTGGGTAGAATGGACATTTTTACTATATTAATTTTTCTAATCCATGAGCATGTGATGTCTTTCCATCTTCTGATGTCTTCTTCAATCTCCTTTTTCAGAGGTTTAAAATTTTTGTGTAGAGATCTTTGGTGTCTTTGGTTAGGTTTGTTCCTAGGTATTTTATTGTTTTTGATGGTATTGTTAGTGGGAATGTCTCCTTATATTCCTTCTTCAGTTGATTGTTGTTGGTGTATAGAAAGCCTATTGATTTTTGTAAGTTAATTTTTTATCCTGCCACTTTACTGAAAGTCTTTACTGGTTCTAAGAGTTTTCTGGTGAAGTTTTTAGCATCCCTTAGGTAAACTATCATACTGTCTGCAAAAAGGAATAGCTTGACTTCCTCTTTTCCAATTAGTACTCCTTTACTTTCACTTTCTTGTCTTATTGCCCTAGCAAGTGTTTCAAGCACTTTATTGAAGAGGAGTGGTGATAGTGGGCAGCTTTGCCATGTTCTGCCTTTAAAAGGAATGCTTCTAACTTTTTTCCATTTAGGATGATGTTAGATGTGGGTTTCTTGTATATGGCTTTGATTACATTGAGGAATGATCTCTCCAGTCCAATTCCTTCTAGGACTTTAAGCGTGAAGGATGCTGGATTTTGTTGAAGGCTTTTTCTGCATTGATTGAGATGATCATGTGGTTTTTTGCTTTTCAGTCCATTTATGTATTTTATGATATTTATTGATTTAGGTATGTTGAGCCATCCCTGCATCTCTGGTATAAATCCAACTTAATCATGATGGATGATCTTTTTGATATGGGTCTGTATGTTGTTTGCAAGTATTTTGCTGAAAATTTTTTGCTTTTGTGTTCATTAATGAGATGGGTGTATAGTTTGTTTTTTGTTTTTTTTTTTGTTTTTTGTTTTTTTTTGGTAGTATCTTTGCCTGGTTTTGGTATTAGAGTGATGCTGGCTGATTACTTTGGAAGGATTTTCCCTTTCAGGTAGATAAGGACTTTCCTTGCATTTGTTCTCCCCAGATACTGTTTGAAGGCCAAAGCAACATTTGGGGGGTTATCATTTCCTGGGCATTACAACTTGTGAGAGTCAGTTCTCCCCCTCCACTATGTGTGTTTTGCCCACAGAGCCATCTTTTTGGCCAAGCATTGGGATTTTTAGGAATCCACAGTGCTTGTTATATTCAGCTAACTTTGAAAATACTGGCCCAGGGGCTGGAGAGGTGGCCTAGCGGTTAAGAGCGCCGACCGCTCTTACAGAGGACCCGGGTTCGATCCCCAGCACCCACATGGCGGCCGAGAGCCGTCTGAAACTCCAATTCCAGGAGAACTCCAGTTCCAGGGGAATCCGAGACCCTCTTCTGACCTCCGCGGCATTGCACGACACGGGTGCACAAACCTGCATGCAGACAGTACATTGATACACATACAGAAATAAATAAAAAAAATTTAAAAAAAGAAAATACTGGCCCAAGTGAAATTATTTTAGTGAGGTAAAACTGACTTTTGTGCAACGAAAATCTTAACAAAATAGTTAAAAAGATAAGAAAAAAGTTTGTAAAATGTGTCTTTTATCCAAGGGATTTGATATGAATGCTGAAGTGTTTGCAAGTACAACGGGCAGTTTATACAAGCTTTGTTATTGAGAACACTAGATTCTAAATCCAAAGCATTCTCTCTTACAGTTAAGAGTCTCTTGTGCATCAAAGTGCATCAGAGTCTCTTGTGTGAATTAAGCAGAGTTCACCAACATGCCAAGTCTAAAGATGTGCTAAAGGGAAAGCAGCTCTGCTTCAAAACAGTGGCTCTCAACTTGTAGACTCTCTCTCCCACCTGGTGGGCCAACATCAAATGCAAATTAAAGATAAACTAATTTAAGCATTAACTGCCTCTACCTCATCTCTTGAGGAGGCTGGTGTTTGTGATCACACCTCCAAAGTGGTGGGCCACCTGCAGACTGTCATTTTCATCAGATGTGCATAATTACACAGCCTCGTTTTGAAGATATTTGTCTGCATTCATTTTTAGATTCTATAATAATGGAAGATAATTCTCTCACTGTAAAACATTGCCTCTACTCTCATTCAGAAGCAATTTTCAAGATGAGCATCTGAGAGGAGTCACTGCCCCTGTCAGCAATCTTTAGAGGCATTTAGGAGAGAAAAGAAGTTTAAATGAACTACATAAGAGAGAATTACATGCTTTGCACTATGACTAAAAGCCTCATCTCTTGCCAAAGGGCCAGATGCCAAAAGATGAGTCATACTATCAAGGGGAGTGGGATGTTAATAGAGATTCAGGCATGTAACAGTGGCCCCTTTGAACTGTGCCTAAAATATCAGGCAAACAAGTCAGTTGAAAGCTTGTTGCCCTAGATTTTCTTGGGCCAAGCATTCTGGAAACAAACATTTAAACATTTGGAGACACAGTGGTAGGTTTGAGCAGCTGAACCTATTGGAAAGTTTTTCCACTCTAGATGAAGATGTGTACTGAGAACATAAACGTGTGTTAGAATGAACATTGGAATTTCTAAACCTCCCATTAATTCTGTATAGTTATTTTTTCCTACATAAGAGAGTGTATGGTTTGGGGTAAAAGGGTGACTAAATCATGGACAATGATTCTGTTGCATTCATCTTCAAAGCTCTGGAGATTTTGCCTGCAAAGCTGTTTATGCATGTCATAGCCATGACAGAGGTGAAAACAATTGTATTTCATTATGCACACTTGCTTCTCCTGACCATTTGGGTCTCAGATTCTAGGGAAATTTAAAATGTATACAACAGTTTATTGAAACACGCCCCTACTGTTTCTGGTACTTTAAATCTGGAGTTGGGTTTGAGAATTTGTTTCTCCAATAGGTTCTCAGGAGACACAGAAGCTGATGGTCCAAGGTCCACTGTCTGAGAACCACTGCTGGAAAGAAACCTTATAAACTGTCATAAATTATAACATGTGTACTTTGTTTTTAACTTGAACGGCGATTTGCATGCATCTCTGAGGCTGTGTACCCAATTATTGCTTTTTGTTACTTTTTGTAGTTATTTGGATGTTTAACAGATTGTTAGCACAGGACTTGAAGTGACACGAAAGATGCAGCCTTTGGATACCCATGATATGACTTGTGTGACAGGAATTTCTTGTTTCACATAAAAAGAAGCAGCTGGCTGCAAAACAGCAAAGCAATGAAAAAACATGTTGCAGACATAAAGGGAAATATCAAACCTAAAATGTAGAAAGTAAAATGGGTCTATGGAGAGATTGAGAAGACAGGGAAAAATTATTTTGTGAATGAGATGCTCCTGTTTTTATGTGCAAGACAGACCCACCTGGAGAAAATAAACAGCAGGGTTTGGGTTATTTATTTACTAATTCCATCATTATTAATGTCCACAGGGTGCCTGAGGTAGTGCTGAGCCACATATCTGAAAGAATTTCCTAGTAGGGAGGTTTGTGATGAAGGACTATGGTGTCAGTAGAAGTCGAGTTCAGCTTTTCTGAATATTTATGAGCTGGTTCTAAGTAGATTATCTTAGATGCTGGAGGATGGATTTAACAAGAACAACAGAAAGAGGACATGAAGTTGGGTGGGTGTAGGCAGGTAGTGGTAGATCTGAAAGGAGATAAGGGAGGGGAGTTGAATATAATCAAAATGCACTGTGTGAAATTCTCAAAGAATCAATAAAATATTACCTAATTAAAAAATAAAGCTCTCTCCAATTCCATTTCTTTCTCATGTAAAGCAAGTCCATACATAAAATTTGGTGTTTCAATGGGAAGCTATCTGTAGCTTCCCTATTTAGATTCTGTAAAAGCTAGTTTATAACACTGAAAGCGGTAGACTGCCAATAGCAAAATAATGCTTGTTTATATACACAAAAATTTTGTTCCATGGGGGCTCATTTACCTCCTTCCCTCACAGAGGAAATAGTTGGTTTTTGTTCTACAAATACCATAATACAATTCTGATGCTAGCCACCTGAGTTGGTTCAGACTGGACAGGTTAAAGGCAGTCTCCCATCAACATTCCCCCCCAGGGGCTAGAGAGATGGCTCAGCAGATAAAAGCACTCACTGCTCTTCCAGAGAACCTGGGTTTGATTCCCAGTATCCAAATGGAAGCTGACAACTGTCCATAATTCCAGTTCCAGGGGATCTGACATCCTCTTTTGACCTCCTCGGGCATTGCACGACATGAGAGCAATTACATACAGGCAGCCAATGCATTCATACACATAAAATAAAAAGCATAAAAATATTTTAAAAATTGCCCTCACTACAGATGCTACCTAAAAACATGACATTCTGCAGCATGCATGAAATTTTGACCAACAACTCTCTTAATTAGTAATCATGTAATTAGAACTTAGAGGTAGCTTTTGCTAGAAGTCCTAACTGTTCATTTCACTCTGTAAACGTCCAAAGAGTAACTAAAACTGGGATCAAAACTTGGCATCTCTGCCTTTATTTTGCACCTGTCTCCTTGTTCTGAGTCATTTTCTTCTTCATTTCCCCATAATTTCAGAAACAACAGATCTGATGGCAAAACATCCTGTGAAAGGCCCAGGATCTACCCACAGGCAGCAATGATTTTCTAAATATAAGGGATGAGAACATAACTGACCGTTCCAGAACAGTGACTATTTAGACCACAGTTTGACCAAGCCCTATGATGTATGCATGCTTCCTGCCCCATTTCCACTTCTGTCCCTTCCCTTCCCTGTGAAATCTAGGAGCTCATGTCTGAACTTCCAAACACAGAGCTAACAAATGACATTGATCCTCTTCCTGGTATTATAGCTATACTAACTGAAGTTGCTTTCCTGTTTTTTACCATTGCTGTTTGCCGTTTTGCTTTTGGATGAGTGACTGGACCAGATTCACTGAGGCCCTTGGAGTCAGGACTCTGGAATAAGAAGACTCTGACAATGAACAGGCAGTTTTAGATTTAAACTACTATATGTACAGGAAATGCTGCTGACCAATTAAAAATGTTAATATGACTTCAAAGTTACTTGTTACTGTTTTGTTGTTCTAGTTAAAGGTCTTCAGAGAAACTCAACTGGCTAAAATTGCCAAAATCATACCACCATTTTTTTTCAGTATAATAGTAAATTCTCTTTTCTGAGGCATGACCATACTTAGGAGTGTGCCCCATCTACATATGACGTCTTTCCTATCTGCGTATGTTTAAGTTTGCCAAGAAAGGCTCCTTTTCTGTCTTTGGTCAGGGGATTATACCACTTTGAGAATTATCTCCAGTGGACTCCTTAGTGGTTGTGAGCAATACATCTCTCTTCACTCTTTTGTCCTATGCTTGTGATTACTGGCTTCGACTTACCAAGAGGTGAGCCTATTACATTCACTTACATTCCAAATTCAGGGATTGCCATGACTTTCTTTGATTTAATAATTGATTAAAATGACCCACAGAAGGCAGAGATCTGAAAAGCATTAGACTGTGATCACTAGTGTAAAGGATACAAGTCAAATGAAGTGATGCATAGTGTGAAATGTACAACTCCAGTGGCTTCTCCCCTTAGGTGAGGACATGTCGCTCTCCCAGTACAGCTGTGTGTTCAACCAAACTGAAAGCTCATTCTGCTGTCCAGTTTTTACTACAACTCCATTACACAGGTGTGGGTGACTACATTCTTAGTTGCATGTGGGAACTCAGTGTCCAACTCCCCTCCACTCCCCAGAGATCAGCAAGGAGCACCTCGTTCAGTGCCCCAACCTTCCATTCACATGAGTAGTCTCTGTAACATCTTTAACCCCCATCCTGAGGTATCACTTCAGCATAAAACCAAGTGTAGTGTGAGGCATCACAATAAATAGTAGAGAGACAGTGTAATCACTTGGAAAATTCAAAAGTCTACTAAAAAGGTCCCTCCCAAGAACTAGTAAGGACAAATACCTATGAAATGATTAGGCAACAGCTTCCATTTACATGTAAACAAATTCGTATCTATTTTTTCCTGTTTTATCTGTTTTTATATTAGATAAAAAACTTTAAATCGGGGCTGGAGAGATGGCCTAGCAGTTAAGAGCACCTACTGCTCTTGCAGAGGACCCAGGTTCGATCCCCAGCACCCACATGGCGGCTGAGTACCGTCTTTAACTCCAGTTCCAGGGGAATTGGACGCCCTCTTCTGACCTCTGTGGAATTGCACGACACAGGTGCACAGACCTACATGCAGACAGTACATTCATACATATAAAAAATAAATAAATAAATAAATAAACTTTAAATCATTTATGTATATATTTGGCATTCTTTGTTTGAGGCAGGATCAGGGTGGTCTCCAACTCACCATACATCTAAACCTGGCCTTGAAGTCCTCCTGATTCTTCTGCCTCCCCTTGCCCAATACTGGTATTACAGGTATATGCTACCACACCTGATTTATATTTTGATGTTCTTGATCAAGAAATATGACTGTCTGTTCTTAAGATTTTTAAGGTGATTGTTAAATATATTTGATTCCTTAGGTATGTGGGAGCTGAAAATACACTGACCTAAAATATTCCTACTGACATATTGTTTTTGAGGATTTGCAGACACAGAAATAACTGTGAAAAGCCTCTCCCTTTTTTTTTTTGAGACAGGATCTTCCCATGGCCCCAGCTGTCCTGGAACTCACTCTGGAGACCAGGCTGGCCTTGAACTCACAGAGATCCACCTGCTTTTGCCTCTGCCTCCTGAGTGGAAGGATTAAAGGTGTATGCTACCATATCCATCTAAAAACTTCTCTTTTTAAAAAAAATCATTTTATTTTATATTTTATATGTATTAGTATATTGCTTACATGTGTGAATGTGCACCTGTGTCGTGAAATGCCTTCAGAAGTCAAAAAAAATGCATCAGATTCCCTGGAAGCAGAGTTACAGACAGTTGTTAGCTGCCTTGTGGGTGCCAGGAATTGAACCTGGGTCCTCTGCAAGAATAATCAGTGCTTTTAACGTCTGAGCCATCTCTCCAGCCTGAAAGCTGCCCTTTTATAAAAGAAGCCCATTAATATATGCCAATAAAAGAAATTTCCATCTATCAAGTAAATTTTCATTAAAAAGTATGTGATTCCAAAACAGAAATGCTATGAGATAACGCTTATCACTTGAGGCATAATATCTGTATAATAAGGTGTTCATAGTTTGAATGTGAAATGTTTTCCACAAGCTTGTGTATTGAGTGGTTGGTTCTAAGCTGATGGCACTAATTTTGGGGGTTCTGGAAACTTCAGGAGGTGAAGAATAGCTGAAGAAAATGTCATTGGGTATAGGTCCTTGGAGCAGTCTTGACACTCCATCACACACACACACACACACACACACACACACACACAGAGGATATATTTACTGTGGGGTATGTAATGTGTGTTCTGAAAGTTAATAATAGTAATTAAGATTGGAATAAAAAGCAATTTGCATTTGTATTTGCCTAGGCCAAGACTATAAAAGAAAGTGGGAGTATCTGGCAAATTTTTGCCACTGAGGTTGTTATGCCTTATGAATTTATTGTTATTCAATTAGTCCTGGCACTGTGGAAAGACACGTGTTTATATTCGTTTTTGGCATTGCAAGCTCATAACACCAAAGGCACAGAGAAAGAATGTGGCAGAACTTGGTCAATTTTCCACCTTGATTTAAGTTCCTATCCTCCAGGCTAGAATTTCTCACACTTGAAAGTACACGGAAACTTCCTGGAGGGTTTTATAGAACACCTGGATTGGGACGAGAGATATGCATTTCTCGTAAGTTCTCAGATGATAAGAATACTGCTGGTTCCTTTACAGACAAACCAGTGGGCAATGTGTGAAGCTAAATGAGCAAAGCCTAAGATTTAATGGCGACCCTAGTACGTCAAAAATACCAGGAACACAGAGAACATGCTGAAAAAATGCTGTGGTAATGAACAGAACCCACCCAAGAGAGAAAAATATGCACCACAAATGGCAAGTCTGTAGGGGGATGGTTGCCTGAACCTGTTGGAGTCACACCACCATATGCCTCACATAGCAAACACTACACTACAGCATTTAATATTTTCTGTACTAAGTTTCAGTCTGGCTTTGGTTCCATTCCAACTTTCTATGCCCTCATTCTTCCACTTTAGAACAGGAATACTTCCTTTGCCATTACATGTTGGAAATATGTAAATTAAATTTATTTTTCTTTTTACAGGAGTTCATCCCTAAGATTCTGCCTTGATTCACATAGGAGACTTATTCTTCTACTTTTGATTGGTTGAATGACTGATAGATTGATTGTGCATGGTAAGGGGGAGGGTTCACATGCGCTACATTGCATATGTGGCAGTCAGAGGACAACTTATAGGAGTTGTTTTTCTTTGTCTACCATGGGGGTTTTAGGGATTGAATTCAAGTTGTCAGGCTTGGAGGCAAGTACCTTTACCCACTGAGCCATTTCTACAAATTTGGGCTTTTGCGTGGTGGCGCACGCCTTTAATCCCAGTACTCAGGAGGCAGAGGCAGGCGGATCTCTGTGAGTTCAAGGCCAGCCTGTCTACATAGTGAGTTCCAGGGCAGGTGGAGCTGCAGGGAGATCTTGTCTCAAAAAGACCAACCAAAAAATAGGAGAAATGTTAATACTTAGGAAACTCTTAGAGATGAAGTAAATGCATTTTGCTTTATGATATGGCCTAACACTTCGGAGCCAGAGGAGGAATGTTATGAGGGTAAATTATCTCCCATAGGCTTATGTGTCCCCAGATGGTGGCATTATTTGGGGATGTTTGGAAACGTTAGGAAGTCGGCTACATGGAGGAAGTGGATCACTTTGGGTGAGTCCTTGAGGCTATCTTGTCCCTAGCCTCCTCTGGTCTCTCCCTGTGCCTTCCATCAACTCTGAAACGAAGAATCTCCTCTTTCACATGCTCCTGTTGCCATTCGAAATTGTGAGGCAAAATAAACCCATCTTCTTTTTCAGTTGTTTATGTCAGGCATTCTGTCACAATGATCCAGTGTGTAACACACAATATGACCATATATTTCCGTCTTTACCATACATTTCCCCTCAGCTTTCCAGAACTTATCTCCTCCAACCTCCAGAAGCCTCAAACTCCATTTCTTTCTGTAGTTCAGGATGCGTTCAGGTCGTGTGTGTGTATGTATGTGTGTGTGTGTGTGTGTGTGTGTGTGTGTGTGTGTAGTTGGGGATTGACCCAAGGGCTTCATGCATGTTAGGCATGTACTCTGAGTTATATTCCTAGTACTGTCCCTCTGTTAAATGTCATATTTGTGTTGTAATCCCATTCAAATACAAGTAATTAAACTTTTTCCTCATGTCATATGCTTTATGTCAACTTTCATTCATAGTCTAGCCAAAACACTATAAGAGTAGACAAAATAGAATTTTCCCTCCTCTATAACTATCTGTAGCTGAAAGCATGTTAGAAATTTTCATGTAACCTCTTCCTATCTTGTAAGAACTCAATGTTTGAAGTACTATAGTTAGGAAGGGATGACCTAGACTCGGACATTCCATTTCCAGATTCAGAATCTGTGTCAGTTACTTTTTATTGATGTGACAAAACATTGACCAAAAATAAGTTGGTGAGGAAGTGGCTCATTTCACCTTACAGTGTACAGTTACATGATGGAGGGGAGCCAGGGCAGGAATTTAGAGCAGGAACCTGGAGGCAGGACATGAATGAAGCACAAACCATGGAGGAGTGCAGCTTACTGGCTTGACCCCTTGGCCTCCACTCAGCTTAACTTCTTATCTTTCTTTCTTTCTTTCTTTCTTTCTTTCTTTCTTTCTTTCTTTCTTTCTTTCTTTCTTTCTTTCTTTCTTTCTTTCTTTCTTTCTTTCAGCAGTACATAAACCCTACCCTTACCCCCAATAAATGAATCCATGGCAGCTCACCCTCTGCCTGGGTTCATCCAATTCCCAGCATCTGTGTCTTGACTCTATGCCTTTCATCCCCTTTTGTTCATGGTCGGACCACGAAATTCCCCAGCAGGCCTGGCAGATTGTATACATCTGGCACCCAATGTAGTTTTCCCATCCCCTGGTGCTGGCGAGGCACCCCCTTCCTTGATTGGTGAGCAGGCCCCCTTTTGTGTTCTTTGTTCTTTCGGCCAAGCACTAGGGTGAGTGTCCAGCCCCTGCCCCTCCACCCACAGACCTGTCTCCTCCCTTACCATTTCCTGTCCTCATGGATAATTATTCCTCCCCACATTCAGGAGCCACTGACTACTGCCCTAAAGGCACTACTCCAGACCCATGGCCTTAAAATGAAATCCCTGGGACTTGGATTCATTTGGGAGGATGCCATTTGCATTGCCCCTCCTCGCCAGAATTCAAACCTTAAGGCCTCCTTGGTGGAGGATGTTCTGCGTGAGCATAACTCAGCCTGCCACAAGAACACTAAGAAGTTGGTCTTTCCCTGTGTCTCTGACTTTCACCAGGATGAGGAAGGTTCCCCCCATCTCAATGCCCCCAAACTCCCTTCAGCTGCCCCTGCTAGGGATACTCATTCACCGTCCACCAATATAGCCTTGGAGGGGGGCCCAGGAAGTTCTCTCCTACTGGAGGGACTAGACTGGAGACATCTCATTTGGCTGGCTGTGTCTTTTGGGTAAGAAAGAGCTCAATTCTTGTTTTTTTCTTTTTACATTAATTTTAGTTTTGTTTAAACTCAAGTTTCTGGTCTGGGGCGCTTGATTAGGAGAAACTGGACACAGTATTGCTCCTTGAGAAAGGAGATGGGAGACACCCTAACTCTCCACTGGACCACTCCTCAGACAAAATTAAATAAAAGGGTGCAAATGTAGTGGTCAATATGCTGAGAATTGCGCAGTGAGCCTGTGCAGAGCTTGTCCCTCATCAACCTAACCTGCCCTGGGCAAGTGAGAACATACAAGCAGCTGAGTAGCTGAGTTGCAGGCCTGGGCCAATCACAGGGTGACACAACACTGCCCTAAGAGGAGAGCGGAATGCTAACAGTACCTAAACCTTAACTTTGCCCCCAATAAACGAATCCATGGCATCTTGCCCTCTGCCTGCATTCACCCAAATCCCAGGGTCTGTGTCTTGACTCTGCGCCTCTCATCCCCTTTCACTTCATGGTCGGACCACGAAATTCCTCAGCAGGCCTGGGGGATTGTCTAATTTTATTTTTTTCTTTTTGATGTTTTTGAGACAGGGTCTCCCTTTACTCCCAGCTGGCCTGGAATTCACTGTGTAGAGCAGGCTGGCCTTGAACTCACAGAGATCCACCTGCCTCTGCCTCCTGAGTGCTGGGATTAAAGGCGTGCTCTAGCACATTAGGATTAAAGCTTAATTTCTTATACAATCTAGGACCACCTGTCTATGGGTGGCACCACCTACAATGGGCTGGGGCCTCACACATTACTCAATGATCAAGAAAATGCTTCACAGACATGCCCATAGGCCAATCTGATAGATGAAATCCACCAACTGAGGTTTCCTCTTCCCAGATGTGTCATGTTGACAGTTGAAGCTATCCAGCACAGAATCTAAGTTGTCTTCTTGGCCACTATGCATACCATATAGCCAGGCCCTTTATTGCTCTCCCTGCTCTTTCTGATGGATACTTGGCTCTCTGCAATGAAAGCCATCTGAACACTTCTTTAATCCCAGTGAGAAATCCTCTGTTTTTCCTGACCGACTCTTTCATTTCTCTCTTTGCATTTGTAGTATGCATAACTATTCCACTGCCAAAGGGTGTGTGCTCAGCAGAAACTTCATGGAATAGACTGAAGGATGTTTAAACTTTCCTTCTGAAGGCTCAATGATTGTGTCTGCTGAATCAAGCTTAATAGGAATAAAGGCATACAAATGTATTTAATGTTGATGTGCATGGGGAAAAAGTCACAGGAGAGTGATTACTTGGTATTCCAGTGAAGTTCAGATGTTTATATATGCTTCTTCATAGGGAAAAGTGATGGGGGTAATATAATTGTGAAGTGTAGTAGATGATTTGGGTGTAGATGAATGAACCCAAGAGACAGAAACCACATTATAAATGACTCCCATTCGAATTTGCAACAGCCCAGAGACAAAGCCCATTCCAGTGCAGATACATTTTATCTTCTTTTCTGGCAGAGATTATGAAATCCCAGGGAAGGAATGAAAAGAAATTGTGTTCTCTTTAGCAGGTCTTAAGACAAAAAGGAAATATCAGAGTAAGGCTCCTTTGGATTTTACTGATCTCTAAGAGCATTTGATTTAAAATAACCAGGATAGGGGCTGGAGAGATGGCTCCACAGTTAAGAGCACTGGATGCTCTTGTTGAGGACCTGGGTTCAATCCTCAGCATCTACATGGTGGGTAAGAATCATTCATAACTCCAGTTCCAGGAGATCCATCGTCTTCTAAGGACCTCATGGGCAGTGCATGACACAGGTATGTTTACATACATGGAAGCAATATATTCATACACATAAAAATAATAAATAAAATATTAAAAATAACCAGGATATGAGAGTACTACAGTTGTGGTGACAGTCCATGTTCTTAGGAAGAATGTGCTAATGAATCCAAGTGATGCCATCTAGAAATGCAGGTTGGGTTTGTTTTCTCAGCCAGTTAAAGAATTAAAGGTGGACCCCAGACAGCCACTCTGAGTCAGTGAGGTGTCATTGAGGCAAGGTGGACCTGCCTTGACCCTTGGGGAGCTTGCCACCCACCACAGGGAGTCCCGGCTCAGATTCCAGACAGCCGCCCAGAGTCACTGAGGTGCCAGGGAGGCAAGGGGTACCTGCCTTGACCCTTGGTGGGCTTGCAACCCACCCCTGGGAGTCCCAGCTCAGACTCCAGACAGCCACCTAGAGTCACTAAGGTGCCAGCAAGGCAAGGGGGACCTGCCTTGACCCTTGGAGGGCTCGCCACCCATCCCTGGAAGTCCCAGCTTGGACTCCAGACAGCAGAATGGAGTCAGTGAGATGAGATGCTGGTGAAGCAAGGCAGACTTGCCTTGACCCTTGGGCGGCTTGCCACCCACCCCTGGAAGTCCCAGCTTGGACTCCAGACAGCCGACTGGAGGCAGTGAGGTGCCACCAAGGCAAGGCAGACCTGCCTTGACCCTTGGGGGCCTACTGGCACATGGGACAGGCAAAGCATTGGTAAATATAGTCTGTGCAGCCAACGTTGAGGTGCCAGAATTCAAAGAAACAAATATATAGACAAATCCACATTCCAAAGACACAAAGAAAAAACGATATGGAAAAAGCTCATAATAAATCCACACTGAACTCTACCAACCCTACAGAAGATCCCTACAATGAGATCTCCGAGGAAAGAAGCCAAGACACTGACCTTAGAATAACAACTGTAGACATATTCAAAGAAATTCGAGAACTAAGGGAAGTGAATGAAAATCTCAAGAAGGACCTACAGGGAGATAATGACAAATGGTGGAAAGAACTAAGGGAGAGATTGAAAAACTCAAGAAGGACATAGAGGGAGAAAATGACAAACTCTGGAAGGAAGTGGAAACACTGAAAAGATCCCAGGCCAAAATGAAAAATGAAAATGACCAACAAACCAAGGAGCTACAGGATGAGAATGACAGGCTCTAGAGGGAAGTGGAAAATCTAAAGAATTCACAGGATTAAATGAAAAGGGATATTGAACATTCATCCAACCACCAGGAAAGGATAGGAAAAAAACCTCAGAAGCAGAATAGAAGAAGCAGAAAAAGAATATCAGACCTGCAGGATAATATAGAGCAACTAGAAAGCTCAAGTAAAGATTATGAAAAATTAAAAAAAAAAAAAACAAGAGTGGAACAACCAGGAAATGTGTGATAATATGAAAAGAACAAACCTCTGCATCATTGGGTTAGAGGAAGGAGAAGAATCCAAAGACAACACTATTGACCAGATATTAAACAGGATAATAGAAGAAAATTTCCCCAAACTGAAAAAAGACAATCCCATACAAACACAAGAAGCACATAGAACACCAAATAGACAGGAACATAAAAGAAACTCCCCATGCCATATAATTGTTAAAACACTAGATACTCAAAACAAACACAAAATACTGAAAGCCCCAAGAGAAAATCAACAAGTTACATATAAGGGGAAGCCCATCAGAATCACAGCTGACCTCACAGTCCAAACTATGAAGACTAGAAGAATGTGGACCAAAGTATTCGCTGTGCTAAATGAATTTAGATGCCAACCCAGACTACTATATCCAGCAAAAATGTCATTTATAGTTGAAGGAGAAAGAAAAATCTTTCACAATATAAACAAGATGAAAGAATACATGACTAAGAAACCAACACTTCAGAAAATCCTTGAAACAATCCAAAGAACAGAGGAAAGGAGCAACCATCCCTAAGCAATTAAAGAGAGAAATCAACAAAAGCATAATAGGGTAAATACAAACCTAGACCAATAATACAAACAAAAAAAAGATGAAAGGAAGCAACACACATCTCTCAATAATAACCTTAAATACGAATGGTCTAAACTCCCCAATCAAAAGACAAAGACTGGGAGAATAGATTAGGAAACAGAATCCTTCTACATGCTGTTTACAAGAAACCCATCTCACCCTCAAAGACAGACACCACCTTAGAGTTAAATGATAGAAAAATTATTCCAAGCAAATGGTACCAAGAAACAAGGAAGAGTGGCTATTATAATATCAGACAAAACAGATCTCAAAGTGAAACTAATCAGAAGAGACAAAGAGGGCCATTACATCCATGTCAAAGGAATAATTAACTATGAAGACTTCACAATCCTAAATGTCTATGCACCAAACTCTGGTGCACCTAATTTTATAAACACCACTCTGCAGGACCTCAAGACACAGATTAATCCTAACACACTAATAGTGGGAGACTTTAAAACCCCACTGAGCCCCTTGGATAGATCAACAGGACAAAAAATACACAGAGAGATATCAGAACTGAACAATACAATATACCAAATGGACCTCACAGACATCTACATAATATTCCACCCAAACACCGTAGAATATACTTTCTACTCAGTACCTCATGGGACATTCTCCAAAATTGACCACATACTGTGGCACAAAAGAAATCTCAACAAACACAAAAGGATTGAAATTATTCTATGTATTCTATCAGACCACAGTGCAATAAAGCTCAATATGAACACCAGAATAAGTCCAACTAGCTACAAGAACACATGGAGACTAAACATCACCATCATGAATAATGAATGGGTCAGGGAAGAAATAAAACAGTGAAATAAAAGTATCCATGGAACTGAGCGAAAAAGACAATACAACTCAACAAAACTTGTGGGATACTTTAAAAGGTGTGCTGGATAGCTTTAATGTCAACTTGACACACCTGGGTTGAGGGAGCCTCAATTGGGGAATTGGCTCCATTGGATTGGCCTGTGGCCACATCTGTGGAGTACTGTCTGATTGTCAAGCAGTGTGGGAGGGCTCAGCCCACAATGAGTGGTGCCACCCTGGGCAGGTTGTTGTGTACCGTATAAGAAGGCAGGCTGGGCATGAGCCAGGGGAGCAAGACAATGAACAGCATTCCTCCATGGCTTGTGCTTCAGCTCCTGCCTCCAGGTTCCTGCCCTGAGTTCCTGCCTTGGGCTTCCTAAGTGATGAACTGTGACCCAGGAGATTTAAGCTGAATAAACCCTTTCCTCCCCAAGTTGGTGTCAGTCAGAGTGTTTTATCACAGCAATGGAAGACAAACTAGAACAGAAATTGGTACCGAGAGAGTGGGGTAGACAGACCTGACCTTGGTGTTTTGGGGAAGGATTGTGGAGGCATTTGGAAATTTGGGCTGGGAAGATCATTGAATGCCTAAAGATTGTTGCTGTGGAGCTTGGAGCAGTTTTGCTGAAGGAGTTGTAGAAGATGGAGGCCTGGCTTGTGAAGTTTCTAGTTTCAAAGGGGAGCAGATATCATCAGGACTGTGTAATCTGTGGGTTCTGGTCTGAAGAATCAGCTGTAAGTAACAAGAGACCAGAACATGAAGTGAAAGCTTTGTTGTACTGGGACAATTGATGCTGGTTAGCTGGGGCTGAAAAATCAGCTGTAAGTAACAAGAGACCAGTGTCATTGTGGTGAAATCTTCTGGGAAAAATTTCTTCAGGTTCAGCACACAGAAGCTGTGATCCATAAGGGGCCTGAGCCTCCATCTTGAGCCAGAAGCAGGACTTGGTAACATGTAAGAGTCTCCTATATGGTTCCGATGTTGAAATTTGAGGGGGTCACAGAGAGCAGCCGAGGCTTGGCACTGTGAGAGGTCAGGAAAGACCATTGGTGGAAGTGCACCTCGGTTGCAGTGACGACCTCAGGATTGCAGGGGTCATGGAGAGAAGCTGAGGCTTTGCACCAGAAGAGGTCAGAAGAGACCATTGGTGAAGGTGCTGCCTCAGTTTCAGTGGCGACCCCAGCTTTTTGGAGGTGCCAGGACCATGGGATGACCACCAAGAGCAGGGGCAGGTGTGGATTGGAGTTAGCCTGAGCCTTCGAGTTGAGCTGTGTGTGCCACGGATGGCAGAGTTGGAGAGGGGGAGCTGCTGAAACCCTTTGGAGCCCAGAAGATCATAAGTGAATCCCAGGTGTCCAGCCTTGAGCTACTTTGCTGGACTTAGGTATTGTTTGAGAGTGCCTGATTCTTCCCTTTGAAATAAGACAGTACTTGTTTTGGATTTTACAGTAGCCGACAGTTAAGAGACTTTTGACGGACTGAACTTTTAAGTGTTTGGACATTCTAAGGACTGTGGGGCTTTTAAGGTTGTACTGTCTTAGGTTGTGATTAATGTTAACATCATACTTTGGGGATAAGAACTGGAGAGGTGGTGGTTTAATAGTGATGTGTTTTGGTGTCAAGTTGACAAGGGGTCAATTGTGCTGGATAGCTTTAATGTCAACTTGACACACCTGGGTTGAGGGAGCCTCAATTGGGGAAATGGCTCCATTGGATTGGCCTGTGGCCATATCTGTGGAGTATTGTAGGAACTATTGTCCAGCCCGGGTGGGACACACCACCACGGGCATCAGAGACCCACACTGAGGTGGTGGCCAACCCACTGGCCGGTTGTTGTGTCCAGTATCCGCCGGCAGGCTAGGCATAGGAGCCAGGGGAGCAAGCCCAAGTGACAGATTCCTTCAGTGGCTTGTGCTAGCTCCTGCCTCAGGTTCCTGACCTGAGTTCCCAACCTGGGCTCCGTCACTAGTGATGACGTGTGCCCCAGGATGATCAGACTCAATAAACCCTTCGTCGTCACAAGGGTGTGTTGGGTAAGTGTTTTGTCACAGCACAGGACGCCACCTTAGCCAGAGAGAGGAAAATTTAAGGACACAAAGGCCCAAAAAAAAAAAAAAAAAAAAAAAAAAAACAAAAAACAAAACAAAAAAAGGAACAAATGAACAATCTAACACTGCAGCTAAAAGCACTTGAGAGACAACAACAAATGAACCCTAATCCCAAAAGACAGGAAGAAATTACAAAAATTAAAGCAGAAATCAATGAAATAGTAACAATAAAACAATACATAAAATCAATGAATCCAAAAGCTAGTTCTTTGAAAAGATAAACAAAATAGACTTCTAGCCAAATTAACCAAAAAAAGAAAGAGCAACTCCAAATCAATCATATTCGTGATGAAAGAGGAAACATTACTACAGACAAGTAAGAGATCCACAGAACCATATGGGTGTACTTCAAAAGCCTATACTCCACTAAATTTGAAAACCTAAGAGAAATTGATGAATAGTTGAATTCCTGGGAACCAACAAAGCATAACCAAGAAGAGATTGACAGTGTAAACAGACCCATAATATTTGAGGAAATTGAGGATGTAATAAAAAAACCTCCCAACTAAAAACGTCCAGGTCCAGATGGATTCAAAGGAGAATTCTATAAAACATTTAAAGAGGTCTTCCACCATTACTACTCAATCTGTTCAGAAGGATACAGAGTGATTTCTCCCAAAATCCTTCTATGAAGCCAGCATCATCCTAATACCCAAACCAGGCAAAGATACAACCAGAAAAGAAAGCTATAGACCTATCTCATTAATGAACATAGATGCAAAAATTATCAACAAAATACTTGCAAATCACATACACACCCACATCAAAAATATCATCTATCATGACCAAGTTGGATTCATATCAAAGATTCCGGGATGGTTCAACATAGGTAAATCAATAAATATCATAAAACACATAAATGGACTTAAAGACAAAAACTACACAATCATCTCAATTCATGTAGAAAAAGCCTTTGGCAAGATCCAGCATCCCTTCATGGTTAAAGTCCTAGAGGGAATAGGACTGAAACATGATCAAAGCCATACATAGCAAACTCACTGCCAACATCATCCTAAATGGAGAAAAATTGGAACCGTTTCCCTTAAAAGCAGGAACCCAGCAAGGCTGCCCCTTATCTTCACTCCTCTTTAACATAGTGCTTGAAATGCTTGCTAGAGCAATAAGACAAGAGAAGGAAATTAACGGAGTACTAATCAGAAAAGAAGAAGTTAAGCTATTCCTTTTTGCAGATGATATGATACCTAAGGGATGCTAAAAACTCTACCAGGAAACTTCTAGAAATGACTTAGAGTTTCAGTAATGTGGCAGGATACAAAATTAACCTGGAAAAGTCAGTAGCCTTTCTTTACACCAACAATAAACAAGTGGAGAAGGAATATAAGAAGACCTTCCCACTCACAATAGCCTCAAAAATAATAAAACACCTGGGAACAAACCTAAGCAAAGATACCAAAGATCTTTACAACAAAAATTTTGAGTTCCTGTATAAGGAGATTGAAAATGCCCTCAAAAGATGGAAAGATCTCCCATGCTCATGGATTGGAAAAATTAATATAGTAAAAATGTCCATTTTACCCAAATTAATATACAGATTCAATGCAATCCCAATCAAAATCCCCATGAGCTTATTCACAGACTTGGAAAAAAATCCTTAAATTCATATGGAAAAACAAAAGACCCTGAATAGCTAAAGCAACCTTGAGTGAAAAATGTAATACAGGGGGAATTGCTCTACCAGACTTCAAGATATATTACAGGGCCATAGTCATAAAGGCAGCCTGGTACTGGCACAAAAACAGACCCACTATCCAATGGAGCAAAATTGAAGATCCAAACTTGAGCTCATATAATTTCAGCCACCTCATGTTCGACAAAGGGGCAAAAAACCTCAGTGGAGGAAGTATAGCATCTTCAGCAAATGGTGCTGACAATACTGGATCACGATTTGTAGAAGAACATAATTCAACCCCTACCTCTCACCCCATACAAAAATCAACTCCAAGTGGATCAAAGATCTCAACGTAAAATGTGAAACCCTGAAAGTGATAGAAGAAAAAGTTGGTAACAACCTATAAGACATAGGTGTAGGAAAAGACTTTCTAAATCAGACAGCAGCTGCACAGGAAATAAGGTCAAGAGTTGACAAATGGGACCTCATAAAACTCAAAAGCTTCTGTACAGCAAAAGAAACAATCAAAGAGGTGAAGAGAAAACCCATAGAGTGGGAGGAAATCTTCACTAGTGATTCATCTGACAGAGCATTAACATCAAGAATATATAGACTACCCCAAAAAACAAAGAAGTAAGCAAGAAATGACCTCCTCAAAAAATGGAGTAAAAAGCTGAGCAGAGACTTCACCAATGAGGAAGTAAAGATGGCTAAGAAACATCTTAAAAAGTGTTCAACATCATTAAAAATTAAGGAAATGCAAATTAAAACCACTCTCAGATATCATCTCACTCTGATAAGACTGGCTAAGATCAAGAACACAAAAGACACCAAATCCTGGAGAGTTGGTGGGGAAAGGGGAACACTCATCCACTGCTGGTGGGAATGTAAACTTGTACAACCATTATGGAAAGCAGTATGGAGAACCCGTAAATACTTAAAATGAACCTACCACCTGAGCCAGCCATACCACTCCTGGGTATATACCCATAAAACTCATCCTACTGCAAAGACACATGCACATCCATGTTTATTGCAGCTCTCTTGACAATAGCAAAGAGCTGGAACCAACCCAAATGCCCCTCAACTGATGAGTGGATGACAAAAATGTGGTACATCTACACAACAGAGTACTACTCAGCATTAAAGAAAGATGACATCATGAACTTTACAGGTAAATGGATGGAACTCGAAGCCATTATACTAAGTGAAGTAACACAGTCCCAGAAGAACAAGCAGCAAATGGTTTCCCTCATTTGTGGATGCTAACACCAAATCCCCAGATGAAAAGCAAGCTGATCAACATTATTGTTATATTTCTGTTTATCTGAAAGCAACTATGTTGTTATAATGTAAATCTCTTAACAGGCTGTAGAATTGATCCCCCACTTACTCTCAGACTCTGTAATTACTGTATATGAGTGGAAAGTATATATGCATATTTTAGAGTTATATAAAATTAAAGGAGGAAAATGTGAATTTCTAAATATAAAAAAAAGACTGAGAGAAAGATGCAGGATAGTTATGGCAGAGTGCATGATCTGGGGTGGGGCGTGGGGGAGGGAAAAGGGAATATGTCTAAACTGAACTGAGAAATGATATCTGAAATACAGAAAACATCAATAAAAGCATAAAAAAAGAATTAAAAGGGAAAAATGTTGCCAGAAATCTTGGGAAGTACTAGCAGAACCGTCATAAGATGCCTGGGAAATTAGGAGCCCTTATTAGGGTTCTTAGTTTTATTAATAAAAGAATTTAAGAGTGGAGACAGAAGCCCATGGACAAAGAATGGAGTCAAACAGATGCTCAGGGACAATTTATTAGAGTTTAAAAGGGAAATCCTAAGGCAAGCAGGCTGTAAATTGCACAGAGAAATGCCGAGAAGAGAAGAGGAGGATGGAGAAAAGGAGATACAAAATTCGTGCTACTTGAGATAAGGCAGCATGAAGGCCAGCCACCTGGTAGCAGGCAGCCATGGTGGGGGGGAGGAGGGGGCTTTGGAAAAAGAAAAATAAAAGCATTCCTTATGGAGTTTAAATGTATTGTTAGAACTCTGGCCAGAATAATAATAATGATAATAATAATAATAATAATAATAATATCAAAAAACAAACAAGCAAGCAAGCAAACAAACAAAAAAGTTTTGTGTTTCTGAGTAAACGCAAAGGCAGCCAGACCCAGCTGAACATGGTCATGGTAGCTCAGTTCATGGGGACTACACTAGGGTGGGAATTCTAGGAATGAAAAACACCTTTATCAGCTGGGTGTGGTGGTGCAGGCCTGTAGTCCCAGTGCTTGGGAGGCAGAGGCAGACAGATCTCTGTGAATTCAAGCCCAGCCTGGTCTACATGGTGAGTTCCAGGAGAACTGGGGGCACTGGGAGACCCTATCTCAAAAAGACCAAAACAACAGCAACAACAACAAAACAAACAAACAAACAAACAAACAGAAAAACCCCAAGCCAAACCAATACAAAAAACACCTTTATCTTAAGGTAAACCCATCTTCTTGGGTGGTCTGCTACCTTGTTAAGCTTGTGACTCACAGCTGCCTGACCCACAACAGCAGCTTCTTCTCTGCAGTTCCTTTGCATTCGTTTTATTGATAGAGACTTTTACATCCATAGTTATTTCCCAGCTTTTGCTTATTGGGCTTCTTTGACACATTTTGCTCCTTTAAACTTTTATAGTCATTCTGTAACCTACACGCACACACACACGCACACACACACACACACACACAGAGAGAGAGAGAGAGAGAGAGAGAGAGAGAGAGAGAGAGAGAGAGAGAGAGAGAGAGAAAGAGTTATTCTGGTGTGTGTAATGTGTATTCTGACAGTTAATATTAGTAAGTAAGATTGGAGTAAAATAATCTGTGTTTGCTGAGGCCTTGTATATCAAAGAAAGTGGCAGTGTCTGGAAAATTGCTGCTACTGAAATTGTTGTGCCTTGTGAATTTGTTGTTATTCTATAAAGTCTATCACTGTAGAAAGACACAAACATGCTTGTCTTTGTTTCTGGCATTCAAGCTCAGGACACCAAATTCATAGAGAAAGAATGTGGCAGAGCTTGATCAATTATCATGTTGATTTAAGTTCTTAACCTCCAGGCCAGAATTTCACAAACCAGAAAGTACATGGGAAATACCTGGAGGGTTTCATAAAACATCTCGGGACATGGAATGTGCATTTCTAAGAAGTTCTCAAGTAATATTACTGCTGGTTTCTCCACAGACAAACCACTGATCTAGGCTCTGAATATTTCGTGAATAAAATTAATACACAGGGCAGCAAACAAGAATACATGCAGGTCCAGTTTCAGACACTGAGGGTAGTCTTGTTCAATTTTTATTTTTATCAAGCTGTCATGAATAACCCATGTTTAATGCCTTCGCTATTTACTAAGTATGTGATGAGATTTAGGTGGAATACGAAGTTAAAGGAAGGACTGTATTCTAGTATTAAGGCAGGTGAGTGTAAGGACAGCCTAGTTGTTACAGGAATTAGCAGCCTTGGAGGACAATTGAGGATCCACTCCCTCATGGATCAAAGTTCCAGTTTCCCAGATAACAGTAGAAAGGTAAACATAAGGTTTCCCATGCCTTAGGACGTAATTGTCATGTGAAAATGAAGAGGTAGCTGGGCTTTGTGAAAGCCTACTAAGAGAAAGCTGCTTCTTCCGGTCAAAAGAATAAAAATCTAAGTTCTACTTCTGGCCCCGGGTAGAGAACTGACATTCTAAGCCAAACCAAACATTGCATACTCTATATAGTCCCTTTCCTTTAAGTGTTAATCTACTGGTGTCTGTCGATTACCTGGTCAGGTGTCCACTCTTTGGGAAAGCTAGTTCACCTGAAGAAACAGAGGGGAGGACTGGAGAATCCCCTTAACAAGACTATGAATTTTCCTCTCCATAAGCCCCTACTTTATGGTAGAGGTTTTCAGAGTATACAACATGTAGTACTTTGGAGCCTGCCTGGTTTCCTAAGTTACTCAGAAATGTTTAAGTTTTCCCTCTTTCTTTCTTTCTTTCTTTCTTTCTTTCTTTCTTTCTTTTTGTCTTTTTGACACAGTGTCTCCTGGTAGCCCCAGCTGGCCTGGAACTCACTAAGTAGATCAGACTAGCCAGGAACTCACAGAGATCAGCCTGCCTCTGCCTCTGCTTCCCTAGTGCTAGGATTAAAGCCATGTACCATCATACAGTGCTCCTTTTCCTTCCTACTATCTTCTTTTCTTTCTGATACTGCCTAAGACACCTAAGCATGTTTTCCTCTCTTTCTGCCAAGTCCATCTCCCTTCTGCAATGAAGTTGCTTGCCAATTTCCACTGCAAAATGAATGACTTTCTCTCTTCCTCTTCTCCATCTCTGTCCTTTCGGCGCTTTACAAGATTTATAGCTTGCCCACCCTGTTGTTTTCTCTTAAAATGTAATAAAATTATTACCTTCAATAAAGTCTGTTTTGAAATGCTTTCATTAACAAGACTAAGAACTAGGTAACAGGGAGCTGGGGCAACTCCCCTTAGAAAAATGTGCCTTTTTGTTTACCATAAAGCAATATCCGGCACTTCCTTTCCTGTGTAAAATTTGTGGTCAGATACTTGTTGTCATTAAGAGAGATTTGGGTGATAGGCTGATTTAAACCAGTACTGGGTACGAGTCCAATAAAGGTAAGTCTTTCCTTGTAGTGAGCCATCAGAGGAAAACCCCTACTTACTATCTCACCTCTCTGCATGACATGAGACACACAATCCTTAAAATTATAGGATATACAACATGTGCAAGGGCAGATCGCACAGTGCAATGTTACATAATAGCCCATGTGTCCGTCAGGGTAAGGATTCACCCCATTTACTTCCCCATTGTTGAACAGCTCCTTGGTTTATCTAATTTCAGGAAACACCCCCCCCCCCAAAAAAAAGAACTTGGGGCTTTTGAGTCTCATGCTTGCTATAGAGTGTATTCTATATTTTTATTCTCATTTTTAAAAAAATATTTTGATTTATTTTTATTTTATGTATATGAATGTTATGCCTGCATGTGTGTAAGTGCACCTGTATCATGCAGAACCGTGAAGAGCAGAAGAGGGAGTTGTATACCTTGATAATGGACTTAAGAATGGTTGTTGGCCACCATACGGGTATTAGGATTTGAAACTTGGGTCTTCTGCAAGGACAGCCAGTGCTGTCTGCTGAGCCATCTGTCCAGTCTTATTCTCACTTGTAATAAATGTATAGTTTTACTGCTACTACTCAATGTCTCATCCAACTTATTGTTTCAGTTATAATGAATCTGGACATCACCTCACAGGGTACCTCAAGACCCCTTTAAGTAGCAGTATGATCAGAGCATTTCACATGATAGAAAAAAATGTTCAAACTTTTAAGTTCTATGCACAATTAAACACTGAAATACGGGGTCATTTCTAAATCAGAGTATTATATTTGTATGCATTGTAGGAAACTAAAAAGGAAAACAACTTTGAAATTCTTGTCTCCATTGACCCATGCCAATCTGTTAGAAGGTGATGATAGTGTGTGTCTTCAGGAGAAACATACAGGCATTGTTTATCAGACCAATACTTTTGTAAAAAAAAGCTCCCAGCATGACACATGGTCTACTGCTCTTTGGTTGAATAGGGTCCACACAATATCCCTAGTTATTTCTTAGTCTAAGATGAATGGGATCTAGATTGTTGAAATAAAAATCAAACAAATACTTCAAATGTCCATTAAATAAGTGTTCCCAATGTATGAAAGAAAATAATTACAAAGAACTCTAAAGTTTTCTATCAAAAGCACAATTACAGGATTGTAACCTTTCTAATTCTATTTTGAAATCTCTCCTACCTCATAGAAACTTTGTTGAATCAAAAGCCCTGCTTCAGTTCCTGGAACTTGGTTCATTTCGTTCCTTCATTTCCTTTCCCCTGATTTGTTTATAATAAGCCAACCATGAAAGACTGTGAGGCTGGACCCTAGCCAATAAGGAAAAGACAGGATACTCTTGAATTAGGATAAAAACCTATCAAATTTCCTGGTTAGTGTGCTGCTTGCTGTCTGAATGAGGCAACACATCCTTTTCTGAAAGGAAAAGCTGCCTTGCTCAAGTTACTTTTGATTTGTCAAGTGTTCTTTGTGCAATGGAGGTGAGGCCTTTGTGTTTTTAGCATTGTTCTCAGTCTAGGGGTAGGTAAGGCTGGGTTTTTCTCAACCAATTAAAGAATTAAAAAGACATGAAGAATCTCAGCTCAATAGAGAACAGCAGTCAAACAGACATTTATTGCAAAATAAAGAATTACATCCGTGTAGATAAAGAATCACAGACATATACACACAGTCTCATGGGAAGATGAAGTTCTCCACAAGTAGGGAGTGGTTCTGGAAAATGAGTATCTAATGTTCTCCCAGAAGGCCCTGGTTTTTAAGGGTTTTATTGGTCTCCTTCCCCTAGTTTTATGTTGATCAACTTAAAAAAAAAAGAGAGAGAGAGAGAAAGCTGTCAGGTCACAATCTCAAGCTGAGATATCCAGGGCTATGTGCCTCTTAGCAGGTCAATTGAAGGGGCCTTGTTGGAGTTAAAAAAAATAAGGCCTTTCTGCTAGAGACCAAGAAGACAGAAATATTCCATCTTTGTTCTTTCTGACCTTGTTTGCTCATCAGGGATTTAGGTTCTTACATTTTGACCTCAGACTTTATGTCTAACATAACCAAGGTAAAAACTTTGGCCAGAGTGGGTTTGTGAATCAGCTTCACACTTTACTGTAACAAAATACTTAAGATAAGCAACTTAAGAGAGGAAATATTTGTAGTGAAGGATGGTTACAGTCTGGGAGTTAATTTCATTTAGGACTTGAAATATATCATTCCATATTTCCCTGGCATTTAGGGTTTCTGTTAATAAATCTGATGCTATTATAATGAGTTTCTTTTTATAAGTAACGTGATACTTGTCTCTTACAGCTTTCAGTATTTGTCTGCTTTATATTCTTGCATTTTGACTATGATGTAACATAAAGTGATTCTCTTCTGGTAATAGTGATTTGTGATTTCTATACCTGAATATCCATATCATTCTGTACATGTTGAGAAATTTTTCTTTTATTTTCACCAGTTTTCTATGTCTTTAGTCTAATATTAGTGTCTTCTACATTCAAAATTCTTAATTTTGGTATTTTAATTTATTTTATTATTTTTTTAATTTTTATTTTTTTATTATCAAATCTAGACACATGCCCCCCCATTCTCCCATTCCACCAGAGCTCATGCATTCTGCCAAACATGTTTTTCATCTCTTTCTCAGTCTTTCTCAATATTCTCCATGAGGAAGTTAACTGTTTTGAGCAGAAGTTCACTATTTCAGTCAGTTCTTCAATGCAGTCCTTTCTGCTGTTGTTGTTGTTGTTGTTGTTTCCAATATGCATCACTCCCAACTGCTTTGGATAAAAGCTCAAGGGGCCATTCACAAGAAATACTTACAACTAGGTAAATGGCACTAGCATCGACAAATGAGGGATACCATTTGTCGTTTGTTATTCTGGGACTGTGTTACTTCACTCAGGATGATGTCCTCTAGCTCCAGCCATTTTCCTGCAAAGCTCATGATGTCGTCTTTCTTTACTGCTGAATAGAACTCCATTGTGTAGATGTACCACATTTTCTCTATCCACTCATCAGTTGAGGGGCATTTGGGTTGGTTCCAGCTCCTTGCTATTGTGAAGAGGGCTGAAATAAACATGGCCATGCATGTATCTCTGTGGTGGGGTGAATCTTGAGGGTACATTCCCAGGAGTGGTATGACTGGGTTGGGTGGCAAGTTCATTCCAAGTCTTCAAAGGGTTCTCCACACTGCTTTCCATAGTGGCAGTATGAGTTTACATTCCCACCAGTAGTGGATGAGTGTTCCCCTTTCCCCACAACCTCTCCAGCACTTGGTATCATTTGTTTTCTTGATCCTAGCCAGGATTATTGGAGTAAGATGATATCTTAAAGTGGTTTTGATTTTCATTTCCTTAAGATTAGTTATGTTGAACACTTCTTAAGGTGTTTCTCAGCCATCTCTAATTCCTCACTTGTGAAGTCTCTGTTCAGCTCTTTGCTCCATCTATTGAGTGGGTCATTTGTTTTCTTTCTTCTTTGATTTTTGAGTAGTTTATATATTCTGGAAATCAATGCTTTGTCAGATGTTTCTGCAGTGAAGGTTTCCTCCCACTCTGTGGTATTTCTCTTCACTTCCTTGATTGTTTCTTTTGATGTACAGAAGCTTTTGAATTTAATGAGGTCCCATTTGTCAATTGTTGACCTTATTTCTTGTGCAGCTGCTGTCTGATTTAGGAAGTCTTTTCCTACGCTTATGTCTTGTAGTCTGCTGCCAACTTTTTCTTCTATCGCCTTCAGAGTTTGGGGTTTCACATTGAGGTCTTTGATCCATCTGGCGTTGACTTTTGTACAAAGCGAGAGGTAGGGGTTTAATTTAATTCTTCTACAAGTGGTGATCCAGTTTTGCCAACACCACTTGCCGAAGATGCTCTCTTTTCTCCATTGTGTCTTCTTGGCCCCCTTGTCAAATATGAGATGGCTGAAATTGTATGTGCTCATATTTGGATCTTTGGTTTTGTTCCATTGGTCAACAGGTCTGTTTTTGTGCCAGTACCAGGCTGTTTTTATGACTATAGCCCTGTAGTATAGTTTGAAGTCTGGTATAGAGATCCCCTCTGTGTAGCTCTTTTTGCTCAAGGTTGTTTTGGCTATTCGGGGTCTTTTGTTTTTCCAAATGAATTTAAGGACTTTTTTTTCCAAGCCTATGAAGAAACTCTTGGGGATTTTGATTTGGATTGCATTAAATCTATACAAGAGTTTCGGTAAAATGGACATTTTTACAATGTTAATTTTCCCAATCCATGAGCATGGGAGGTTTTTCCATCTTCTGATGTTTTCTTCAATTTCTTTCTTTAAGGATTTATTTTGTTGTAGAGATCTTTGGTGTCTTTGGTTAGGTTTGTTCCTAGGTATTTTATTGTTTTTGAGGCTATTGTGAGTGGGATGGTCTCTTTGAATTCTTTCTCCAGTTGCTTGTTGTTGGTGTAAAGATAGGCCATTGATTTTTTAAGGTTAATTTTGTATCCTGCCACTTTGCTGAAGCTGTTAATCGTTTCTAGGAATTTTGGTATTTTAATCATATTACAATGGTCTTATATGTTGTGGGAATATTTTTTCTGGGTCTTTTTGAGATAGGGTTCCCTTGTAGCCTTAGGTGTCCTGGAACTCACTACATAGACCAGGCTGTCCTTGAAGTCACAGAGATCCTCCTGCCTCTACCTCCTGAGTGCTAGGATTAAAGGACACCATGCCCAGTTTTTTTTTTTTTTATTATTACTATCTGAAGGTAATAATTCTTCAAAGTAGTCTTCAAGCTCTGACATTCTCCTTTTTTCTGATATTATTTATTTTCCTTGATTTATTATATTGGTGACACTCTCTACTAATAATTTTTATTTGATTTATTGAATCTTTCATGTCCACAATCTCATTTTTTCAGAATACCTATAGATTTGCTGAATTTCCTATCCATATCCCATGCTAAATCGCTCACTTCATTCAACTGTCTATTTATGTGATCATTAAAGTCATTCATCATTTTATAAACTAGACATTTGAATTCTTTTATTCCAGCATATCATCTGCTTTCATTTTGTTCTCTGACAAGCTCATACATGTATACAACGCATACTGAATACTCTCATCTCCCACTCTCTTTAACTTCCTTCCACCCCTGGAGAGATCGGTCAGCGGTTAAGAGCACCGACTGCTGTTTCAGAGGACGCAGGTTTGATTCCCAGCACGCACATGGTGGCTAAGAACTGTCTTTAAGCCGGATGTGGTGGCACAGGCCTTTATTCCCAGCACTCAGGAGGCAGAGGCAGGTGGATCTCTGTGAACTCAAGGCAAGCCTGGTCTACAGAGTGCATTCTAGGCCACCTAGGGCTACAGGGAGACCCTGTCTCAAAAAAAAGAAAAAGAAAAAGAACTCTCTATACTTATTTCCATAGTGGCTGTACTAGTTATATTCCATCAGATAGTGCATAAGTGTTTCACTTTCTCTACACCATTCTAGAACACATAGCTATTCTGACTGGGATGAAATGGAATCTTAAAGTAGTTTTAATTTGCATTTCCCTGATGGCTAAAGATATTGATACATTTTTAGTGTTTCCTACCCTTTTGAATGTCTTATTTATTTAGATCCTTAGCCCATTTTTGTTGGGCTGTTTGTTTTCTTAATTTTTTTTTTTTGTTCTTTGTGTATTCTAGATACCAATCCACTGTTGAATGTACAGCTGACAAAGATTTTCTCCAATTCTACTGGTTGGCTCCTTGCTGTATTGAGTATTCTTTGGTACCCTTTTAGTTTCATGGGATCCTATTTGTCAATTGGTATAATTTTCTGTGATAACCAGTGTTCTATCCAAAAAGTCTTTACTTGAAAAAAAAAAGAAGAAAAACGACTGAAACAGTGAAGTTCTCCCCCAAACAATAATCCTCTGCTTTGGAAAAACTCTGGAAGACTGAGAAAAAAATGCAGCACATGTATGGCAGAATGCATGAACTTGGGTGGGGTGGGGGGCATGGAAAGGGGAATGAGTCTAAATTGGATTGAGAAATGATGTATGAAAAAGTTTAATAAAAATAAAAAATATGTTAAAAAAGGTCTTTACTTGAGACTGTAAGTTGAAACATAGTTCATATGTTTTCTAGTCTTATGTTGAGGTCCTTGATTCATTAAGTGTTGAGTTAAGCCCTGATATTCTGTCTTTTACATGATCTAGTCTGTTGGTGAGTCTTTACATGGAGCTTTCTATTATACTTATTACAATTTTCATTTCCTGCTTCAATTTTATTTGGGGTTTTGTGTTGCTAATTCTCGATTGAATACAATTGTCATACCCTGAATTGCCCGCATTTCTTTCATTCATCCATTTATTTGTGGGTTTTTTTTTTTTGTTTGTTTTTGGACTTAATCAGTTTTTATTCCTGTCGCTTCCAAGTTCATTTGGTTATTTGTGTTCTCTTTGAATTCTTTAAACTCAATGAACATGTTTATAATTATTCTTTATTTTGTCTCTTGAGTTTCATCTAAGTTGTTATCCTTGGAGACTATTATTATGGGTTTGATGGGGTTGGTGATATGAGGGAGAACATATTGCCTTTTTTTGTATTGTTTGTCTTTTACTTATGGGATCTGGATATCTGGGGTGAGGATGTTGGTTGTCTTTTGATATGAATTTTTAGTCTACCTAGCTGAAATCCCAAGGCAGGGCAACAAGTTGTGTGGCTTGGGAGAGTCTGAAGGGGTAGAGGTGGAGCTATAGTGATTAGTTCTCTTATTTGGTATGTGGCCACAGTGACTGCATATATCAGCTGGGGTCCTCGCAGGTCTAGGGGCAGAGGGAGCCAGAAGAACAAGTTCTCTTAATTCATCTAGGCCCTGGTCTATAATAACTGGGTGAGGTGGTTAGGGCATGTGGGATTGGGGGTAGAAGGCTTTTAGAGAGGGCAGAGTAGGCATGTTGTGTGTATGTGGGGGGGGGGGCAGACATTTAATCCCAGTACTTGGGAGACTGAGGCAGGAGGATTGGTGTGAGTTTCAGGTCAAGCTGGCCTTCATAACAAGTTCTAGGATAGCATGGGATACAAAGTGAGACTTCCTTTCAAACAAATGAAGAAACATCCACCTCCACACACACAAATAATGTATAGGACAAACTAAGTAGTTAAATACCAATGAAAGTGAAAGCAATAATAAAGTACGAAAAAGGAGGTGAAGAAATGAAAAAAAAGACAGAAAATAGGAACAAAAGGCCTATAGGATAAAGGGATGAGAAAAATGAGGGGAAACAAAAAGTTAAATCAAAAAAGAGGGAGAAAGAGGGGGAGGGAGGGAGAGAAGAAGAGGAGAGAGGGAGAGAGAAGAAAAGAGAGAGGGAGAAGGAGAGAGAGAGAGAGAGAGAGAGAGAGAGAGAGAGAGAGAGAATCCTTGCTGAGAACATTAGGTAGAAGGGGCATTGTGTCACTTCCAGTCAAACAGGTCAAACCAGAGGAGTACTAACTAACAAGACTAAGACCCCCTGCCAGCATTCCTAGTTGATACCAGCTAAGACAATGACTACTATAATGCTCATGCCCATGAGCTCTGTACACAGCCAGGGACACAAGTGACTCCAAAAACTGTCTGTGATCCCTTCCCAACACCTGAGCATAGGGGTCAATATGGATGGGTGTCTCTACTCAGGGTGCTTTGTCATAAGAGTGGGAAATGTTCCTGCAGTGGAAGAATATCCTCTAAGTTTCTCCAAGCAGAAGGTGACTGAATCTTTTTGTTAAAATATTTTATTTATTGTTTTTATTTTATGTGTATGAGTATATTGCCTGCATGTATGTGAGTTGTGTGATGCCAGGGAGGTCAGAAGAGGGTGTCAGATTCCTCTGCAACTGGAGTTAAATACGGTTCTTAGCTGCCATGTGTGTGCTGGGAATTGAACCTGGGTCCTCTGAAAGAGCAGTCAATGCCCTTAACTGCTCATCCAACTCTCCAGCCCTAAAGATGACCAAATCTAAACAATCCACACTCAGTGAGTGGATAAGGGAGTGAGCTGTGTCACCTCACTAGGCATAATGGCTTCGAACTGCATCCATTTACCTGCAAAGTTCAAAATGCCATCCTTCTTTACCACTTAATAGTACTCCATTTGTTTTCTTTCTTTTTTGTTTTTTGAATAGTTTGTATACTCTGGAAATTAATGCTTTGTCAGATGTATCTCCAGTGAAGGTTTCCTCCCACTCTGTGGGTTTTCTCTTCATTTCCTTGATTGTTTCTTCTGATGTACAGAAGCTTTTGAGTTTAATGAGTTCCTATTTGTCAATTGTTGATCTTATTTCTTGTGCAGCTGCTGTCTGATTTACGAAGTCTTTTCCTATGCTTATGTCTTGTAGTCTGCTGCCACATTTTTCTTCTATCACGTCCAGAGTTTTGGGTTTCACCTTGAGGTCTTTGATCCATCTGGAATTGACTTTTGCACAGGGAGAGAGGTAGGGGTTTAATTTCATTCTTCTACAGGTGGTGATCCAGTTTTGCCAACACCACTTGCTGAAGATGCTGTCTTTCTTCCATTGTGTCTTCTTGTCCCCCTTGTCAAATATGAGGTGGCTGAATTTGTATGTGCTCAGGTTTGGATCTTCAGTTTTATTTCATTGCTCAAATGGTCTGTTTTTGTGCCAGTACTAAGCTGTTTTTATGACTATAGCCCTGTAGTATAGTTTGATGTCTGGTATAGTGATCCCCCCTGAATTGCTTTTTTTGCTCAGGGTTGCTTTGGCTATTCGGGGTCTTTTGTTTTCCCAAATGAAATTGAGGATTTTTTCCTAGCCTGTGAGCTAACTCTTGGGGATTTTGATTGTGATTGCATTAAATCTGTACACGAGTTTGGGTAGAATAGACATTTTTGCTATATTTATTTTCTAAGGACTGTGGGGCTTTTAAGGTTGTACTGTCTTAGGTTGTGATTCATGTTAACATCATACTTTGGGGATAAGAACTGGAAAGGTGGTGGTTTCATAGTGATGTGTTTTGTGTGTCAAGTTGACAAGGGGTCAATTGTGCTGGATAGCTTTAGTGTCGACTTGACACACCTGGGTTGAGGGATCCTCACTTGGCAAATTGGCTCCATTGGATTGGCCTGTGGCCACATCTGTGGAGTATTGTCTTGATTGATGAGCAGTATGGGAGGGCCCAGCCCACAATGAGTGGTGCCACCCTGGGCTGGTTGTTGTGTACCATATAAGAAGGTAGGCTGGGCATGAGCCAGGGGAGCAAGCCAGTGAACAGCATACCTCCATGGCCTGTGCTTCAGCTCCTGCCTCCAGGTTCCTGCCCTGAGTTCCTGCCTTGGGCTCCCTAAGTGATGAAGTCTGACTCAGGATATGTAAGCTGAATAAACCCTTTCCTCCCCAAGTTGGTTTCAGTCAGAGTGTTTTGTCAGAGCAATGGAAGACAAACTAGAACATCCCGTATGATTGTCTGGATCTTTTCATTGTCTGTTGTGATGTTTCCCCTTTCATCACAGATTCTATTGATTTGGAGTTGTTCCTTCTTTCTTTTGGTTAACTGGGCTAGAGGTCTGTCTATCTTGTTTATTCTCTCAAAGAACCAACTTTTGGATTCATTGATTTTTTGTATGGTTTTCTTTGTTTCTATTTCATTGATCTCTGCTCTGATTTTTGTTATTTCTTCTTGTCTGCTCCGTTTAGGGTTCATTTGTTGTTGTCTCTCAAGTATTTTTAGCTGCAGTGTTAGATCATTCACTTGTGCTCTTTCTGTTTTTTTAATGTAGGCACTTAGAGCTATAAACTTCCTTCTTAGGACTGTTTGTAAAATGTCTCATAGGTTTTGCTGCGTTGTATTATCATTGTCATTCAATTCCAGGAATGTTTTTATTTCTTTTTTTTATTTCTTCCTTCACCCATTCCTTATTCAGGAGAGTGTTGTTTAGTCTCCATGTGTTCTTGTAGGTTGTAGTGTTTATCCTGGTGTTGATATTGAATTTTGTTGCACCTGGTCTGATAGAATGCATGAGATTATTGCAATCTTCTTGTATTTGTTGAGTTTTTTTCCTGGTTCCCAGTATATGGTCTATTTTGGAGAATGTTCTGTGGGGTAATGAGTAGAAAGTGTATTCTCTGGTGTTTGGGTGGAATATTTGATAGATGTCTGTGAGGTCCATTTTGTGTATTGTATCATTCAGTTCAGATGTCTCTCTGTTTATCCTTTGTCCTGTTGATCTGTCTAAAGGACTTAGTTGGGTATTGAAGTCCCCTACTCTTAGTGTGCTGGGGTTAATCTGTGCCTTGAGATCCTGAAGAATTGTCTTTATAAAGTTTGGTGCACCAGAGTTTGGTGTGTGTATATTCATGATTGTGAGATCTTCATCCTCAATTTTTCCTTTAATAAAGATGTAATGGCCCTCTTTGTGTCTTTTGATTTCTTTTGCTTTGAAGTCTATCTTGTCTGATATTAGAATAGCAAAACCTGCTTTCTTTTTGGTACCATTTGCTTGGAATACCTTCTTCCATCCCTTCACCTTAAGTTGGTGCCTATCCTTGAAATTGAGATTTTTTTTTATAGACAGCATGTAGATGGGTTTTGTTTCCTAATCCATTCTCCCAGTCTATGCTTTTGATTAGGGTGTTTAGCCCATTAATAGTTAAGGTTATAATTGAAAGATGGATGTTGCTTCCTTTAACCTTATTATCCATTTCGTCTTTTAGTCTCTGATTCTACTCCTACGGTTATGTTTTTATTAGTTTCTTTTCCTAGGTGCTTGAGGATAGTTGCTCCTCTCTTCTGCCCTTTGAATTGCTTCAAGTATTTTATGAAGAGTTGGTTTTCCAGACATGTATTCTATCATCTTTTTTATGTCATGGAAGATGTTTCTCTCTCCTTCAACTATAGTCAACATTTTTGCTGGGTAAAGTATTCTGGGTTGGCATCCATAGTCCTTTAACACTGGTAATGCTTTGCTCCATGTTCTTCTTGTTTTCATGGTTTGTGCAGAGAATTCAGTTGTAATTCTGATGGGTTTTCCTTTGTATGTTACTTGTTTTTCTTTTGTAGCCTTCAGATTTTGTCTTTGTTTTGGGCATCTAGCATTTTAACTATGATATGGCATGGGGAGTTTCTTTTCTGATCTTGCCTATTTGGATTCCTATGTGCTTCTTGTATTTGTATGGGTTTGTCTATTTTTAGTTTGGGGAAATTTTCATCTATTATTCTGTTGAAGATCTGATCAATACTCTTCTCTTGAGATTTTTCTCCTTCCTCTATTCCTATGATGCAGAAGTTTGATCTTTTCATAGTGTCCCATATTTCCTGGTTGTTCCACTTTTGTGTATTTTTAAATCTTTCATATTCTTTATTTGAGCTTTTTATTTGCTCTGTGTTATCTTCCAGATCTGATATTCTTTGTTCTGCTTCCTCCATTCTATTTCTGAGGCTTTTTCCTTTCCTTTCTTCTTGATTGGATGAGTGTTTTATTTCCTTTTTCATTTCATCCTGTGATTTCTTTAGTATTTCCATTTCCTTTTGGAGCTTCTCAATCTCTTCTTGGTGCTCCTTACTTCTCTGGTTGGCTTCCTTTTTCAGTGTTTCTACTTCCTTTTGGAGTTTGTTTTTTTTCTCCCTCTAGTTCTTTCTGGAGTTTGTTATTCTCTTCCATTAGTTCTTCCCAAAGTTTGTCATTATATCCTTCTAGGTCCTTTTTGAGTTTTTCATTCTCTGTCCTTAGTTCTCTAACTTATTCTTTATTTTCTTTAATTTTTCTGCATAGATCTGAAATTATTTCTCTAAGATCTGTTTCTTGGGTCACCTCCAGGGTGATACCATTGTAGCTATCTCCTACAGGGTTGGTAGAGCTTGGTGCAGCATTATCCTGCACCTTTCCTATGTTGTCCTTTCCTCGAGTCCCTGGCATGTGGGTTCCCCCCTTTTTTTTGCCTGGATTCTGATTCAAATCACAAATGTCTTTTCACTGAGTTGAAGGCTTGCTTTGATTGCCTCCTTCAGATGCCCCTTCTTTTTTTATTTCCCTCCTCCTTGTTTATGGAGTGGTGACTTTGTCTAGGTTTCAGGCTTTTAATTTTGTTTATATATTGGATATTGGAAGTCTAAGTCACTCTTCCCTTCCTGTTCTGAAGTTTTTCCCAAAAAATCCACTTGGATACCCTCTTACTCTCTCCTCAAATCCAGCTCTTTGTGGCGGGGGGAATGCCTGACTTAGCCTGCACCCCAGTACCTGTCTGGAGAGGCACTGTGCTCCAGGTGGTTTTAGCAAGCAAGGCCCAAACCTGAGCCCCCGACACATGAGAGCTCACTATGGCACCAGAGCAGGCTGCAAGGGGGAAGGGTGACCCCACCCAGACAGCCACACCCTACAAGGGTTTAGGGCTTATACTCAAGCACACAGGCCAACAGGACCGCTGCCACAAACCAGCAAATCAACCATCCAGCAACCCAAGAGTCAAACCACTCCAAGCTCCACCTGTCTGGAGTGGCACTGGGCTCTTACCATGCTCCACGTGGTCTTACAAGCAAGGCCTGAACCTGAGCTCCCCACACAGGAACTCACTATGGTGCCAGAGCTGGCTGCCTCCTCCATTGTAATTTCAAATGATGCCATTGAGACATCTTTGTCCCTTGTTGCCCCGTTTCAAGTGTTTTCTAGAGCAAACACCCCCTCCAGAGAGAATCAGAAGAAATAATCTTTGTTAGCCTCTTTTATCTTTAGACATAGTTGCCAGAAATTGTTTTCTCTGCTAAATATTAATATTTTAATTTAGTCTTTAAAGGTTTTAGTCAAGTAAAATGCAAAATTATGAGAATTGTATAGCATTGAAATTTGAGTGCTATTTTCATTTACGGGACTTCCTTTTAGAATTTATTATATATCTACTGGAGGCACAGATCCATATTTAAGCAAGTTTTCTATAGGACTGGTAATATTCTTAGATAAATGCTTCCTCTTTTGACAGAATTCCAGCAGAGGAAAATATCAAGAATGCTTGCAAAGATGAAGGATAGTTAAAGGTGTATTAAATTGGATTTTTCTAAGTCCCATATATAAAGGACTTTTTGTATTAGTCAGAGTTCTCTAAAGAAACAGAAGCAACAGGATGAATATATAACTATATACAATTTATTGATTTGCTCACATGACAGAGCTCAACAGTAGCGCTGTACTGGAGAGGCCCGGAATCCAGGGAACTGCTCAGTCCACAAGGCTGGATGTCTCAGTAGTCCCAGTCTAGTGCTGAAGACCTGAATGGATTCCAGGAGATCTGCCAGTCTCAGTACACGCTGGGATCCGAAAGGTTGATCACAGCAGCAAGACAAACTCACCAGATGAGAGAAGCAAGCTGCAGGAGGAAAAGAGACCAGATCCCGCTGCCGTGGCCTTAAATACTGCCTGGCTGCCTGCCGGCAGAAGGTAACACCCACATTTGGGATGGGCCATCCGGGTTGAGGTGGTCCAATCAGAAGACCCTTTTCTCTTATTTGTTCCTTAGTCCAGTCAAGTTGACACCCAGGATTAACCATCACAAGTCCACCCCTTGTCAACTTGACACCCAATAAATAGCCTCTGCTTAAATGTCAATTGCAAACGATGGCAGGGTCATAATTCCACCTAACATGTTATAAGTATCTCATGTGCAATAGCAAAGCATTATATCTTAGAGTAGGTGGTAATGTCCTTGAGAAGAACTTAGTCCTTCAGTATCTAATAACCTAAATATGACAACACTTAACACATATCTCAGTTGCACATTCAAAAGGGAACAACACAAGTATCCACTTAATATACATACATATATATATATATATATATACATATATGAACAAGCACATTCTTAACCAAATAGGACGAAGGTTAATATCTATTATAATCCACGTTTCTGCAACTGGTCCCGTGGCTTCAGCTGATATTTATGACTACCTTCTTCTACTACCCATTCTGTATTTCCTCCGCCATCAGCAAGCACCTCTGCAGGTCTTGGCTCTTTCCCTGGAGGAGTGACCCATACCTTCATCCCTGAAGGGTCTGGGCCATTTATTGTCCTGTCTGGTTTGGGTTGTTGGAGTTTCCCATTGACCTTAATCATAGGACATGGTAGCACCAGAAGGCGCCCTACAGCATCTCCTGCCTTCCAGACATAATCTTCCTTGCCCCCATTGTGGAGAAAAAGTCCAATTTCCCCATGGTAGTCTGGATCAATCACTCCTCCTACTACTGTTATTCCTTCCTTAGCCTGTTGGCTTAAAGGCAGTAGAAGCCCGAAGTGGCCAGGGGGAAGTCTTAGCTTCCAGTTCAATAGAACGTTTGCTGTATCTCCTGGCAAAAGCACTCCCCCCATTGGAGCCAAAACGTCTAGACCAGCAGAACGCAAGGTCGTGGGTACAGGAAGCAAAAATTTTCCTACTGGGTCACTAGGGGTGATAGTGAGTGGAATCATTCCCACTTCCACCCCTTGGTTCCTGGACCCATGAATTCTGGCTATAGGAGAAACAGTACCATATAGTGGACGCTGATTCAAAGCATATACTGCTTGCTGGAGAACCTTGCCCCAGCCCTCCAGGGTATTGCTACCTAATTGGCGCTGTAACTGTGTCTTCAAGAGGCCATTCCATCGTTCTATCAAGCCAGCTGCTTCTGGGTGGTGGGGAACATGGTAAGACCAGTGGATACCATGACCATGGGCCCACAGTCGCACTTCTTTGGCTGTGAAGTGAGTTCCTTGATCAGAAGCAATGCTGTGAGGAATACCATGACGGTGGATAAGGCATTCCGTAAGTCCCTGGATGGTAGTTTTGGCAGAAGCATTACGTGCAGGAAAGGCAAATCCATAACCAGAATAAGTATCTATTCCTGTAAGAACAAAACGCTGTCCCCTCCATGATGGAAGTGGTCCAATGTAGTCAACCTGCCACCAGGTTGCTGGCTGGTCACCCCGGGGAATAGCACCATATCGGGGGCTCAATGTTGGTCTCTGCTGTTGGCAAATCTGGCACTCGGCAGCAGCTGTAGCCAGATCAGCCTTAGTGAGTGGGAGTCCATGCTGTTGAGCCCATGCATAACCTCCATCTCTGCCACCATGACCACTTTGTTCATGGGCCCATTGAGCAACAACAGGGATAGCTGGAGAAAGAGGCTGACAATCCACAGAACGAGTCATCCGATCTACTTGATTATTAAAATCATCCTCTGCTGAGATCACCTTTTGATGAGCATTTACATGAGACACAAGTATCTTCACATCCTTTGACCATTCAGAGAGCTCTATCCACATACTTCTTCCCCAAATGTCTTTCTCACCAATTTTCCAGTCATGCTCCTTCCAAGTCCCTGACCATCCAGCCAAACCATTGGCTACAGCCCATGAATCAGTATATAATCGAACCTCTGGCCATTTCTCCTTCCAGGCAAAATGCACAACCATGTGCACTGCCCGAAGTTCTGCCCACTGTGAAGACTTTCCTTCACCAGTGTCCTTTAGGGTTGTTTCAGAAATTGGCTGTAATGCTGCAGCTGTCCACCTCTGGGTGGTGCCTGCATAGCGTGCAGAACCATCAGTAAACCAGGCCCTAGTCTTCTCTTCCTCAGTCAACTGATCATAGGGCAAACCCCATGAAGCCATAGGTGCATGCTTAAGCCCAGGAGACATTGTAACAGGAGTGGGAACCATAGGCATTTGGGCAACTTCTTCATGTAGCTTGCTTGTGCCCTCAGGGCCTGCCCGGGCCCTGTCCCGTATGTACCACTTCCATTTGACAATGGACTGTTGCTGTGCACGTCCTACTTTATGGTCTGGTGGGTCAGATAACACCCAGCTCATGATGGGCAGCTCAGGTCGCATGGTGACTTGGTGGCCCATTGTCAAACGTTCAGTTTCCACTAAGGCCCAATAGCAGGCTAAGAGCTGTCTCTCAAAAGGAGAATAGTTGTTTGCAGATGAAGGTAGAGCCTTGCTCCAAAATCCCAAGGGCCTCCGCTGTGATTCCCCTATGGGAGCCTGCCACAGACTCCAGACAGCATCTCTATCTGCCACTGATACCTCAAGCACCATTGGGTCTGCTGGATCATATGGCCCTAGGGGCAGAGCAGCCTGCACTGCAGCCTGGACCTGTTGAAGAGCCTTTTCCTGTTCCAAGCCCCACTCAAAGTTTGCTGCCTTACGAGTCACCTGATATATGGGTCGTAGTAACACACCCAGATGAGGAATGTGCTGCCTCCAGAATCCAAAAAGACCCACCAGACGTTGTGCTTCTTTCTTGGTGGAGGGAGGGGCCAGGTGCAACAACTTATTCTTTACCTTAGAAGGAATGTCTCTGCATGCTCCACACCACTGAACTCCTAGAAACTTCACCGAGGTAGATGGCCCTTGAATTTTAGTTGGATTTATTTCCCATCCTCTCATGCGCATATGCTTTACCAACAAGTCTAGGCTAGCTGCTACCTCCTGTTCACTGGGTCCAATCAACATAACATCATCAATATAGTGGACCAGTGTGATATTTTGTGGAAGAGTCAGGCGATCAAGATCCCTTCTAACTAAGTTATGGCACAACGCTGGAGAGTTAACATACCCCTGAGGTAAGACAGTAAAGGTATACTGTTGGCCTTGCCAGCTGAAAGCAAATTGCTTCTGGTGGTCCTTATGAACCGGTATTGAGAAAAAAGCATTGGCCAGATCAATAGCTGCATACCAGGTACCAGGAGACATATTAATCTGCTCGAGTAAGGACACCACATCTGGTACAGCGGCTGCAATTGGTGTCACTACTTGGTTGAGTTTTCGATAGTCAACTGTCATTCTCCATGATCCATCTGTCTTTTGCACAGGCCAAATTGGAGAGTTAAATGGAGATGTGGTAGGAATCACCACCCCTGCATCTTTCAAATCCTTGATAGTGGCATTAATCTCCGCAATCCCTCCAGGGATACGATACTGTTTTTGGTTCACTATTTTCCCTGGTAGAGGCAACACCAATGGTTTCCATTTGGCCTTTCCAACCATAATAGCCCTCACTCCACAGATCAGGGAACCAATGTGGGGATTCTGCCAATTTCTAATTATATCTATCCCAATTATACATTCTGGGACTGGGGAAATAACTACGGGATGCGTTCTGGGACCCACTGGGCCCACCGTGAGTCGGACTTCAGCCAAAACTCCATTTATCACCTGACCTCCATAGGCCCCTACTTTAACCGGAGGGCCACAATGCTTTTTAGGGTCTCCTGGGATCAGTGTCAACTCAGAACCAGTATCCAATAGGCCTCGAAAAGTCTGATTATTTCCTTTTCCCCAGTGTACAGTTACCCTAGTAAAAGGCCTCAGGTCCCTCTGGGGAAGGACAGGAGGAAGGCAAACAGCATAACTCTTTGGTATTGTGACAAGGTCCTTCCTCACTGGAACCCGGCCACCCCTTCATTCAAGGGGTTCTGGGTCTGTGAACTGTCTCAAGTCTGGAAACCGGTCAACTGGGCGGGATTCGCTACTCCTAAAATCAAATGTTGACTTCCTGTCATTCGTTCTAGAGCTTTTCTGCTTATACAGATCAAATAAAAACTTAGTAGGCTTCTTATGTATTTGGTTCCTGGGAACACCATGATTAATTAGCCAGTTCCAAAGATCATTTCGGGTCATGCCATTATAGGTATTGTTTTGCCTTTGCCACCCATTATGATAATTACTGTAACTACGCTCATCTGGCCTTCTGCGATTCAGTGCTGCCACCTGACGCCTACCCTGAGGTCCTGTTAGACCTACTACGTGTACATTTAATTTATGCAAACGAGCCACAACTTCTCTAACTGTAAGATCTGGCATAAGAAATAGAGCAAAAACAAAGCTCTTCAAATGTTCTGGTGTCTCTCTCAGTACTTTCCATCTTATAAATTCAGTGAGTGGCATGTCCTCTGGGTCCTCATATTGTGGAGAATGTGGTTTTACACTTCGAATCCACTCGAGCATGCCCATCTGCCTGACCCTCACAATCCCTTCATCAATACTAAGCCAAGGAATATCAGGCATCTCTAACTCGCTGTTAGTAGGCCATGTTTTAATAAATACATCAGCCAACCATTCAAATAAACTTTTAACACCTTTTTTAACTGCTCGAGCTTCCATGTTAAACCTAGAATCTCTACTCAGTGGGCTCATATCGATAAACTCAGTATGATCCAATTTTATATTCCTTCCACCATTATCCCACACCCTTAAAATCCATTCCCACACATATTCCTTAGGCTTCTGCCGGAATGAATCAGCAAACTCATTAATTTCTTTAGTAGTATATCGCACCTCCTCGTGGACCACACTTTCTATCTCACCTTGAGGGGCTTGCTTAGACTTCAATCTGGTTATAGGTCTAGAGGCAACAATTGTTGGGCCCTGAGGGACATCAGCTCCCACTGGGAGGGGGGGATTAATTTCCTCAGGCAAGGGTGGGGAGGAGGGATCTGCAGGGTGTGGATTCTCTGCTGAGGGTGGGGAGGTTAATTCCTCAGATAAAGAAAATCCCTCAGAATCCGAGGGTTCAAAATCCTCATCATCATAGTTCTCCCACACATCTCCATCCCAAGTTTCAGGGTTCCACCCTTTCCCCACCAGTGCTCTCACTTTAACTGCTGACACTTTTCGTGGCTGGGAATTAAATTTGCGTTGTAAATCAGCCAACCGTATAATAAGGGCTCCAGCTTGATTTTCTGCTGCTTTAGCTCTTTGGCTGCTGGAGAGAAGATTCTCTTCCAGAGCACACTTGGAAACCTTTAAACTGTTGTTTCGAATCCGGAGCTGGTCATTTTTATCACCGAGCTCCATATTTTCGTCTAACAGTTTATCCAGACATGCTAGGAGCAACAAGGCAACATCATTATTTTCCTGATTTTTCTGCAATTTCTCGAACGTTTTATATATAGAGTCACTAAATTCCTTGCTTCTCACAAGAGGTGAGTTAGGTGAGTCAAATGGATCTATCTTCATAATTAGATCAAATAGTCTGCACCAAGGATTATCATTCCTCTTCATGCCACCAGGAGAGCCTTCAGTAACTCTAGGCTTCATTGGGTTGGAGAGCTGGCTCCAGAGGCTACCAAGCCCACTAAAGAAATTCATCCTTTCAATTCTGTTTCTCTAGAACCACTTCTGGTACCAAAATCTGTATTAGTCAGGGTTCTCTAAAGAAACAGAAGCAACAGGATGAATATATATAACTATATACAATTTATTGATTTGCTCACGTGACGGAGCTCAACAGTAGCGCCGAACTGGAGAGGCCGGGAATCCAGGGAACTGCTCAGTCCGCAAGGCTGGATGTCTCAGGAGTCCCAGTCTAGTGCTGAAGGCCCGAATGGATTCCAGGAGATCTGCCAGTCTCAGTACACGCTGGGATCCGAAAGGTTGATCACAACAGCAAGACAAACTCACCAGATGAGAGAAGCAAGCCGCAGGAGGGAAAAAGGGACCAGCTCCCGCTGCCGTGGCCTTAAATACTGCCTGCCAGCAGAAGGTAACACCCACATTTGGGGTGGGCCATCCGGGTTGAGGTGGTCCAATCAGAAGACCCTTTTCTCTTATTTGTTCCTTAGTCCAGTCAAGTTGACACCCAGGATTAGCCATCACACTTTTGAAGGATTTTGTTCTAGATTTTTGGCATGTTTGAAATGGAACCCTGGGCCTTTGTATTCATGCTACATAACTGCTCACTACTGGGCTATATCACCAGCCTTTCTTTCCCTTCTATATTTTTTAATGAGATTATAGTTATTCTATATTTTAGATGAAATAAATATTTTGGTTACTTAACTTTCTAGTTATTAAAATTTCAACAAGACATAAATCATCTACATGTGAGGATAAGATCTAAGAAACTAATATTAGTGTTATTTTTGTTGTTGCTGTTGTTGTTGTTATTTTTGAGACAGGGTCTCTCTGTAGCCCCAGCTGGCCTGGAACTCACTTTGTAGACCAGGGTGGCCTGGAACTGACAGAGATCTGCCTGCCTCTGTCTCCCAAGTGCTGCGATTAAAGGCATGTGCCAGCACATCTGACCAATTAGTGCTATTTTTAAAGTGTTTAATAAGTAATGTTACTGAGTTCTGGTGTGCTACTCAATTTGCAGTACTGTCCTTTTAAATTTAATGTTACATTTGGTCACATAGAAAAATATAATTTGACTTGTTCCTGTACTTGGAAAAGATAAGGAGGCATGATTGTCAGAGATTTCCAAGTAATAAATGGTTGTTAAGTAATTTTATTACAAGTAATGAAAAAGAGAAGAAATGTTCCAAGTAGAACATTATAGAAATTAGGATAACAGGTATGTTTTAAATTAAATAGCTTCTAGTGAATTGCTTGAATCTTTTTCAATTTTTTGGGTAAGCCAATCATCACTGTGAGTCACTAAGGAAATTGAGAGCACAGGGTCTGTATAGATAAAATGGGGACAAAATACCTCCAAAGCAACTTAGGAAAGAAAGGGTTTATTTTCATTCATAATTTGAGGATACATCTATCATGACAGAGAAGGCATGCTGCTAAAAAAAGTGAGGTGTCTTGTTAATAATATACAACCACAGTCCTGAAACAGAGAGATGAATGAAAGGTGCTCAGCTCACTCCTTTTTATTGACTCTGGCTCCCCAGCCCATGGGATGGTGACATCCAGATTCAGGGTGGGTATTCCCTCTTCCATTAAACATCTCTGGAAACACCATCACAGATGCATCCATAGGCATGTCTCCTAAGTGACTCTAACTCTTTTCCAAGTTGGCAACAAAGACAAACACTGGGCAGGTGCTACAGATGTCTTGTGACTTAACCTATGGGAGCCAAAAGAGAACAACCTCCAAATAAAGGAGATTCATGTCATGTCTCTAATTACTTATCAACATGGAGTATGAGTAGAAAATTCTCTAGTTCCAGATGAAAGGAAAATAAGTGACTTACGAGAGTCCAAGGTGACAAACAGTCCCAAAGCCCCTATCATCTGGGATGAACTTTATTCATAAATGAATTTCTTTCTCAGGTTTGGATTCTATCCTCAATCTTGTTTAAAAATTGCTTGACTTCTCTCTCTTCTCTGTTGTGCTTTTGCTACATTGCCTGTAAGATGTTTCTATTAATTTTCTTAAGCTACTGGTTAAGCACGTACAACATTTGTTATTTGGAAGAATAAAAAGAAATCAAATTCAATCATTTTGAAAGCCTCGGCTAAGTGTTGGAGCCTACGGGGTAAACACAAAAATCAAACTTGAGAACTTTTGACCCTCCTCTTACTGATGTATGTTGAAAGCAATTACACGGATTTGTATTTCTGGCCTAGGAAAAAAAAGGAAAGGAAACAAAAGCACTTGGCCCAAACTAAATTTCATACAGCTCACCAGGCCATTTTTGACATCTTTCTACTCCTAAACCTTGTATGTAGCAAGAGATTTATCAGCAAGGTTTATTTCAGTTAAAATAGTTAGAACCTGAACCCTGAATAAGCAGAATGTACTTGTGTGCCAACCAGCACAGTGGCTAAAGGAACATAGTGCTGTAACAAATTCTAGTTCCCTAAAATTCTATGGAAATGGCATCGAAGACTAAGTTCTAGTGCCGATCCTGAATGAAAACAAGCAATCATTTCTTTCACATTTGTAGCTAAGTAGGAGTGGGCAGTCAAGAAACTTGGATTAGTTTTTTGTTGTGAAGACTATGAGTAGGCTATGATTACTGAAATAAAAGTGGTCTTATCTCTATTGAAATACCTTGCTATGTGGTGTTTAAGTACATTTTATTATTTATTTATTTATTTATTTATTTATTTATTTATTTAGTTAGTTATTTATTTTTGGTCTTTTTGAGACAGGGTCTCCCTGTAGGCCCAGCTGTCCTGGAACTCACTCTGTAGACCAGTCTGGCCTTGAACTCACAGTGATCCGCCTGTCTCTGCCTCCTGAGTGCTGGGATTAAAGGTGTGCACCACCATGCCTGGCTTAAGTACATTTTAAAAACATACTCTGGTCAGCTTAGATAGTAACTTCAAATATTTTCAGAAAAGTACATCTACTGTCCCCACGAATTGTGTGAATAAGCTATGGTTGCTAAGAAACCAGAGATTTAAATTAGTTCTACCATCAAAAGCAAGGTTAAAAGGCAATAATCACTTGCTCGTAATTGGCAAAAAGAGATATGCTGTTTAATGCTAAACAATATAAAATGTCACTATTTATCTTAAGATTTGTTTATATGTTACTGGAAATCATTTAGAAATAAATGACCACTAATTCCTGGCAAACCATTTTGCACTGAAGGAATGTTAATAAGAACTAATGTCTGTTCTTTAAATATATGTAGATAAAGATGTTTTTCCTTAAGAATATGTTCAAAGATTCATCATGTTGGTCTCATAGTTGCTTTCAACTTCTCAGTCCCGTGGCATTCACTTTCACATCTACATAACAATGCTTGAAATCTATCTGCTTTTAAATTTTGGATTCCCAAGTCCCTGTACCAGTCCACAGCCTCCTATGGAATGGATCTTTCACCCCTTTGTTCCTGTGGCAGTTCATGATGGAGAAGATGTGAGAAAGTTATCAGATTTTTTTCCCTATTTTTTCCATGTATATTTTATTGAATTTTTGTCCATTTCGTACAATACATCTTAATCATGTTTAGACCCCCTTCCTTATCTGCATTTCCCCATAGCCTTCCCAGAGCCTGAATGCATTCTGTCAAGACCTATTGAGTCAGATGTCCGTCAGCTTGAGCTTATCCACTGGAGCCTGGTCAGCCTTCCTAGCATCACTTCCTTAATGAGGACCAATTCTATCTCATCCAGCAGTGATCAACTGCCAGAAGTTCCTTGGCTAAGGTTGGGGACTCCTGCCCCTTTGCACAGTTCTGTGCTGGCTTTTGTCTGATTAAGTTTACATGGGTCTTGTGGTGCTGTCCCCATTGCTGTAAGTTCATACGAGCAAGTTCTCAGCTGTCTGGAAAACTGTTTCCTCACGGTCATGCACCATTCCTGGATTTTACAATCTTTCTGTCCCCTTTTCTGCAATGGTCCCTGAGCCCTGGGTGGGCGAGTTTTAACATAGGAGTCCTAATCAGGGACTCATATTCTGCAGTCTCTTATCCTCTACATTTTGGCCAGCTTTCTGTCTTTCTTGCCCTCTGTTGCATGAGGAAGCTTCTCTGGTGAAAGTTATCACATTTTGACTTGGATCTCTATCTCCAGAATTTGGAAAGATTGTGAGAAGAACTATTAAATTAGAAAATACTGAAAGAGAAGCAGATCTAAGAAGTCAATATCATGAGTTCAAGTTTAGATGTCATTAATTTAATGTCTATGAGACAATAAATGTATCTAGAGTGCAGGGGAAAGAACCAGTTTTAATTGATGCAGAGATAATAATATAGCTGGTGAAGACATAGGCTGACTAGACCTCAGTGGATGAACTTGCACTGAGGGACATCTCTGGACACTAAGTTGACTTGATAGGCTTTAAGACAAATGACAGAATGTATGAAGTCCACTGGGGGGTGGTGTCTATGGGTGGGTGCCAATGCAGAAGGGAGTATAAAGAGGACTAAGATGTTCTGTATGAAATATAAAAAAATTCAATAAAAATTTACAAGAAGAATAGGAACTATGAAGAGAAGAAATCATAGGGTTAGTTTTTGAAAGACTTTACCATTAAGAATTGATTAAAAAGAGAAACTTTTCAGACTGACAAGAGAGGGCCCAGCCAAATGGTTCAGAAGGTAAAGGTGTTTGCCACTCAGCCTGCTGATCTGAGTTAAATGTCTGAGGGCCACACATGGCAGAAGGAGAGAACAAACTCCCACAGGTTCTTCTCTGACCTCCACACCTGTGCAGTGGCATCTGCTATGCCCTCCCTGCCTCCTACACAGAGTAAATAAAATAAAATATTAGTTTAGAAAAATAATAGCCAGCGGGGCACATTACCTGAAGAAATTGGTATTTTAAGAAAGAGAGAAAAACAGTTTTGAAGACAGTTTGTGGAGTGTCAGAAATAAGACTAGGCATTGGACTTAGGAAGGTAGAGATAAGACATGAGTTTTGTATAAGTGACTTCAATCCTATGGAAGGAGCTGAATTAGATTGTGAAGCATGGAAAAACAAATGAAGAAACGGACCTGCATTAAGCATTAATTTGTAAAATTGTAGTAAGCAGGCAGAGAAGAAAAACAAGGCAACAAACTGATGCAAAAATAGGATAGAATAAAGGATTTTCAGTTGGTTAGAGCTTAAATAAGTCTCAACCAAATGGAGAGACACCTGAGGTTCAGAGCATGGGGCCCCGAAGACAAGAAACAGCTACTGGAAATTTGCTTTGTAAACTTTGCCAATAGGATGACAATTTAATTCATGTCTGATAGTTTGTACTTCCTTTTTGAAGCCGAAGTAAGAAAAAAAGAGAGAGAGAGACCTGGTGAGTTTGTGGCGGAGATAGAAGGCTTTAAAGTATGCTTTAAGCAGGACTCTGGTCAGCTTTTGTTCCCACGAATAAGCCTTAGTTTCAGATGTGCTTTTCCCTTGGTGGCAAAGGGGTGATAGAGGTTCCAGACTGCACATTTCCTTAGCACTGGGTCTATAGGAAGAAAGGTTTTATGTTTCTGAGTTTTCAAAAAGTGTTCCTGGAACCCCTGAACTATCAGCTGCGAAGGCTTACATTGTATGATGTTTCATCCACATGCTAACACCATTTAACTGTTTGGGTTCCCTTATTATTTTATGTTGGGGAGTGGAACTTGCTTTGGTTCTTCAATCCTTAACTGTAATTTTGTATCCTTATAAACTGTCATGTGTATTATTTCCTAACATTTACCTGATATGAGCAATTGATGTTCACTTTTGCCTTCATAGTATTACTCCCCAATTATTGCCATTATCTGACTGTAACTTAACAAACTTTTCCTATGAGAAGTTGACATTTTAGATAATAAGACATTACTACCTACCCAGTGAAGATGTTGTTCTGACAGTAAAAATACATTTATAACATCTCCTAACCTGTAGAGGATGTAGGCTTGTGGCATCAGCCATGGGTTATTCCTCCAAGGAGAGAGCCAATAGCCAATTAGATTTGGGATATACAGGCACATGGCTGCCTCTGCTGCACAGTATTGCCAGGCAGGTGAGGTGTAGCTGGTGCTGACGGTGGAGTCTTGCTTGACTCAGGGAGACCCATATTTGCTTTATTGGTTTAGTGGCCTTTGGTAACACTCTCTGGCATTCCAGAGGCCATCTGTACACTTGCATGTGTGGTCTCAATACATCCCTCCCATGTTAACGTCAGGTCTTCGGCAGCAGGGTCTTATTGCCTCTCCTCCTGTAGGTATCCCAACTTAGAGGCAAGGAGCCCTTACCTTTTGTGGGGCCTTGGATCCCCTGGCCAACATCCACCTGGTAGAACAATCCATTGCTGATGTCAGAGCTCCTGTATTAATATATTTTGCCTGAGTGCATAGCCCTAGGACTTTAGTATTATATTTGGTTCTGAACAGAGAGTAATCCCTTCCACAGTTCCCATGTCTAGTAGTCAATTAAAGAAAGCAGTTTTACCGGTTTTATAAGAGATACCTCTAAATAGTTGTCTCCAATTTACAGTTAGAAACGACGGTCATCATCGTCATATTTCTCCTTCTACATCCTCTATAAGTTAGGAGATGTTATAAACCACAGTAAGACCCTGTCATATTTATCGGGGATTAAAATGTATTCATGGATTAATATATCATCCAACATATGTGTCTATGCCAAAGTAACCTACCATAACTATTAGTGCTGCTTAAATACCTATATACTAATTGCTTGTGCTTCATTAGTAGGATCGAAGGTTACTCCTGAACAAACTGTCAGCCCATGAAAGGAACAGCCAGAATTGACCAGAATCCAAGTCAACAGCTTCAGAGAGAGAGGACTGTTTACTTCTCATCCACCTGGCCCCTTTTCTAAGCCCAGTGAATAATCTGCGGAAGAGGGGGCGTGGTAGAATGTAAAGGCTGCGATTGGGGTGAACGGTGAAACTACAGCGATGTAGTCTGGACACTCATTTGATCAACTTGATTGAACAAACAACCTGTCACCCCCCACTGAATGGTGGGACTGTGGGGGTTTGGGCACAACAGTCTGTAGATTGGTTTTGCACGAAGGATGCTTATACTCATGGATTATCACTTATAGTTAAAAAATGAAAAAAAAACCCTGAAAGATGCAGGACAGTTATGGCAGAATACATGATCTGGGATGGGGTGGGGGTGGGGGGAAGGGAAAGGGAAATATGCCTGATCTGAATTGGAAAATGATGTACGAAATGCACAAACCATCAATAAAAATTAAATTAAAAAAATGAAAAAAATACATTTATAGAAAATAAGTACATCACTGTCCAAGCAAATGTAAAAGTTCAAAGCGATAGTTTTACTATTTTACCAGACATTTCATTATACATTTCAATAAGGTTTAACTTCACTTTTTACTTCTCTCACTTTATGAGTATTTGAGTAGAGTATAAGGTAACCACAGTTACTGGAATACAACTTCTTTCATGTGTGAAGGCAGAGGCTGAACATGTTCGAAGTGCTACTCAGACTTCTATATCTTAAGAGCCTTTAACAAATTGGACTTGTCTTTGCTGTTCTGCTTCAAATGGCTTTCATCATTATTTGAAAGCTTGTATTTCGACATCTGAAGTACCTGGTGGTTCAATACTTGTAAAACTTTCCTGATGTCATATTTAGAGGAAATTGTCCTCCTGCCCTACTGCCTGATATTTTCCTTCCCATGAAATTCATTTTCAAGTAAATAGCCTAAGAAGTGGTTTTATGAGCATTAAACAAGTAATTCTTCGGTACATTAATTTTGAAAGTTTTGGATGGCAGTGAGTACAAAGAAAGAACAAATTTCAAGGTTGACATTTTTGTACTCTACGGACAAGAGGGCATGTATCTGAGTATTCTCTGAAGAGGGGAACTGGACCTCCACTTAATAGTACCATAAACAAAAGATATGATGACCATTGAATGTCAGTATATTACATAAAGGACATCAATGTGCTAATTTATAATACAATAGTTCCATAAAGATTATATCACTCCAATTAAACACCCCAACTTACAAGTATCAGAGTCTGAAATCTGACTCCAGAATTGTCCCCTTCATGTTGCATCACTTACTACTTGTTTTTTTAATTTTTAAAAAAGTTTTATTTTTTTATATGTATGAATGTACTGCCTGCATGTAGGCCTGTGCACCCGTGTCGTGCAATGCCACAGAGGTCAGAAGAGGGTTGCGGATTCCCCTGGAACTGGAGTTAAACATGGTTCTCAGCCACCATGTAGGTGCTCGGGATTGAACCCGGGTCCTCTGCAAGAGCAATCGGCGCTCTTAACAGCTAAGCCATCTCTCCTGCCCACTACTTGGTTTTTAATATAACTACCAATTACTTATTTTTGTGTCAGTTACTTTTTTTTAAATTTTTTTATTAATTTTTATTTATTTCTGTATGTGTTTGAATGTACTGTCTGCATGCAAGTCTGTGCACCCGTGTCGTGCAATGCCGCGGAGGTCAGAAGAGGGTCTCGGATTCCCCTGGAACTGGAGTTCTCCTGGAGTTGGAGTTTCAGACGGTTCTCGGCCGCCATGTGGGTGCTGGGGATCGAACCCGGGTCCTCTGTAAGAGCGGTCGGCGCTCTTAACCGCTAGGCCATCTCTCCAGCCCCAATGTCAGTTACTTTTAAAGGCCCAGGGATACAGCCTGCAAATTGGTTTTACATGAAGGATGCTTGTACTCATAAATTATCACGTATTGCTAAAAAATGAAAAAAAAAACCTGAGAGAAAGATGCAGGACAGTTATGGCAGAATGCATGATCTGGGATGGGGTGGGGTGGGGGGAAGGGAAAGGGAAATATGCCTGACTGAATTGGAAAATGATGTATGAAATACACAAAGCAACAATAAAAAAATCATAAGAAAGATTTGCTATATTATTTCACTCTGTCCTAGTATATTTTTTCCTTGCTTCTGAAATATCACTAGAAACCAGAAGAACAGCCATTATTAGTCTAGATTTTGCCTCATCTTTTAATATCATACATAATGAGCTGGTAAATGTGTCTTGCTGTCATGATAATGAAGGTCAAATGTTTAAGAGTCAATATGATGTCCTTATCAAATGGATGATTATTGGCATATTAGCAGAATTTCACCTTACTATAATCATTTCTATTTAACATGCAATGATGATTTTCTATAATTAGCCTGACAAACTTTGCTCTAACCTATATTTCCTCACTTGTGAAAGAAATAATCCCAACGTCTCTAGATTTTATGAGCTTCTAGGGGGAGAAAACAGGGGTAAAATCTCTTTGGAACTGGAAATGTCCTTTACAAATGTATAATGTTAGAACTGCTGCTAAATTTGGAAGTACTCTTCCTCAGATATTTTGTTTCTAGACCATACATAATTGAATCATGAATCCAAATCATAATTCTTTTAATTACGAGTTTTCAATACACTTCCCATGAAAATCTGACACCTTGAGCTATTGCCTTGTTTTAAAAGAAAATAGATCAGATTCACCTTGAATACTGCATGAAGAAAAAGAGGACACAAGGCTTCAACAAATCATAAAGCATGCCCCAATCCTAGAACTCTTGTATTATTCCCCTTGAAAGTGAAATATTTTGAAGAACGCAGTAGCTGGTGAAAATCAACAACAAATCCAACTACAGAGAACATATAAACTAAAGTCAAACTCCGAACAGTGCCAACAGATATTAAATATAAAGCAAGTATAAACAAAGCTAATCCTCAAGGATTAAAAAAGGTCAGGAACTGTCAAGATGATATCTTTAAAGCAGAAGAAAGTTTGAATTGTCCTCAGCCCCTGAGACAATCTATTAAGGTCAGAATCCTGTCAGAAAACTAGACCAGTGACAATGATTTTGTAAAAAAAAATTGTTCAGCAAGTTTATGTCATTGAGACTTCTTAATTCTTTAGGGGTTGTTAAGATCAGTGAAGCCAAAAGAATTCCTCCTTCCCTATTCAGTTATTTATTCAATCATCTACTTACATCAGTGTGGATTATGCTTATTTCATTTATACTTTAGGCTATAATTTAATCCCACTTTATTTATTGTGTTACTCCAATTGTTCCCCTTTTACTGCTAGGAAATGTTCAGACTGACTATTGAAATTATAAGTTTTTACTGTGCTTTGTAAAATGAAACAAAAAAGAAAAATAGAAGCTGGTAGTACCTGAAGATAGAAGGTGTTAGAATGGGAAGCAGGGAATCTCAATTGTAGTCTCAGTTCTGAATCAATCAGCTCTCTGAATTGAAGCTAGTCACACAGCCACTAAGGCCCTGTGACTTAATGGCTATGGACAAGAACTAGAGCCAACTACCTCTGCTCAGAGTCAAGGCTCCTCTGCTAACGAGTTATGTCAACTTGGAGAAGTTGATCAACCTTCGTGCCTCAATATTCTTCCCCAGAAAGTGGGTATAAAAATAATTGATCTTCAGAATTGTTGTAGTGATTATTTGAGCTGTACGGCATTATATCTAATCTATTTACAGCAGTACCCAGCAGATAATGAGGATAATGAAATATATGTCATTTTACCACTTGAGGAGCTCTGACATATGGAACTCCATTGGAGAAAATGAGAATAAATCATCAAATTGTGGCTGTTGTTCTCATAGAGCAGAAAAAGCAACTACACAGTGCTATTGAGAGTTCCCTCTTATATTTTTCACATTTATGCTATATATAGTTTTGAGTTGAGCTCTCAGTCTGTATCCAGGCTGTCTTGGAACATGCTCTATTGTACAAGCTGTCCTGAAACTTGCTGAACTCCTGTCTCAGTCCCCTGAGTGGTGGGATTACAGATGTGAGATAACAAACCTGGTTCACCCCTTTACTGTTATCCTAATCTCATATGTTCTTTAGATTTTGCAAGTTTTCCCACTAATACTCTTTCGTATTCTAAGATTCCATCCAGTTATTATATCTCCTGGGGTCAGTGGTCTGTGAGACTTTCTCAGATTTTCCATGATCTTGAAAATTCTGAAGACTGCTGGTTGTGTTAAGTATACAATGCTCCTTAATTGGGTTTTGTCTGAAGTTTTCTCATTGAGTAGAACTCAAACTAGAGATACAGGTTTTGGTGGAATAAAACTTCACCAAAATGAAATGCTCTCATCACATCATATCAGAGAATACCTGATATCCATGTGCCTGATCACCAGTGACAGCAACCTTAATAACAATGAAAATAAAGATGGCGTTTGGCCTGCTTGTCCTTATGGAGTTATTACTTTGCTCTCAACACCCTCTCTTCATTAGTACAAGGCCATAAACCTACTCCATATTGGGTAAGGAAGCTCTTAAATTCCACCTTTTGGAGAACAGAGTATCTAAATAAGTTATTAAAGTTAATGCATGACTGTTTTCAACTTTGATTATGATGGATTATGTTTAAACATATTTCATATGTTAAATATGCAATGTTCCTTATAGGTTCATGTATTGAGGACTTGGTTGCCAAGCAATGGGATTTAAAGGAAGTGAAAGGGAAGTGACTGAATCGTGAAGGCTCTGCCTTTATTAATGGAATGGTGGGCCACTTGGAAAATGTAGGCTATTGGGATTATGTCCTTGGAGGATATATCTTACCATTGTCTTTTTCTTTTCTTTTTTATATTTATTTTTTTTGTTCTTTTTGAGACAGGGTCTCCCTTTAGTCCCAGCTGGCCTGGAGCTTGCTATTTAGAACAGGCTGACCTTGAACTCACAGAGATCCTCCTGCCTCTGCCTCCTGAGTTCTGGCATTAATGGCATGCACCATCATGCCTGGCTCTTTTCTTTTTAAAAAAATATTTTATAAAAATATTTATTATTTTTATTTTATGTGTTGTGAGTGTACTGTCTGCATGTATGTTAAATGCACCCATGTAGTGCAGTGGCCTTGGAGGTCAGTAGAGGGTACTGGATCCCCTGGAACTGGAGATACGAATGGTTGTTAGCTGCCATGTGGGTGCTGGGAATTGAACTCATGTCCTATGGAAGAGCAACCAGTGCTCCGAACCACTGAGTCATCTCTCCAGGTCTTGATAGGAGGAACAGAACCTCAGTGCTGAGAGGCATGGTGAGAATTTCTGCCGCCATTCTTGAAATCCAGCATCTATACTTACTGCTCTGTGGGTGGGTATTCTACCTTGGCTGAGCAGTAAGCGAGCTGGCTTTGCCTGACAACCTGCAAAGGCCAGGGACCTGGAGCCTGCTCCCACTCGCCTGGTGGATGATCAGATGCCTGCAGCTCAGAAACCAAATGGAGCCTCCACTAGATAAGGCTAATCTATGGGAAAGAAACAGTATTGCAAAAAGTGCTTTGCTGTCCCACCCCCATCTTTGCTAAGAGTCCACCAAAGCTACTATATAAGATACTAACCTCCTGCAATAAATGAGTTATTTGGTCCCCTGAAGCCTAACTCCCAGGTCTTTCTTTGACCTGCTAGGTTACCTGGGGTTCTAAGTCCTTACCTTCTCCTTCCCTCTCTCTGCCTGGGCTTGGAGCACTTCAAACTGCCTTATAGGAGCCAAGAGGCTGATGAGTGTGGACATGCAAACCCCACAGCCCCATAGCACTCCATGTCTTTTTTTTTTTTTTTTTGGTGTTTTCAAGGTAGGATCTCCTTTTCGTCCCAGGTGGTCTGGAGCTCACTATGTAGACCAGGCTGGCCTTGAACTCACAGAGATCCACCTGCCTGTGCCTCCCAACTGCTGGGATTGTTTTGTCGATTTATAAAATAGAGTAAGAATAGCCGGGCGTTCTTGGTGATAGAGGTGGGGTGGGAGGAGGGTCACACTCTGGCTCAGGTGTTTGGCAGAGAACAGGAGAAACTTAGAACTGGTCACCTGTCATTTTTGCCTAGCTTTGATTCTCACAAGCAAGTCACATAATCGATCTTAATTGTCCAGGGTCAGGTAACCGAGTTGCCAAGTTGCCTCACCCTGTAGCAATGCTTCCTCCCCACCAGGGTCCTTTCTTCTCCCATCCCTCTCTATTTCTCCTTTATTATGAGGTAAATAGCCTCTTTCACATGTTTCCATCCCCATGATGTTCTGCCTGGCCATGGACTAAAAAACATGAAGTCATGTGGCCATGCAGCGAACCATCTGAAACTATGAGCTAACATAAGTAATTTGTTCCTAAAGTTGCTTCTGTGTGGAATTTTTTTTCACAACAATGAAAAGTAACAAGGAAAGGTTATAATCCAATACTGTATTTTCTAACTCAAACTTTTCAATTTTGACCATTAGGGAACACATTCAGATTGACTCTTCTATCACTGGGTCTCCCTTTATTCCCAGCCGGCCTGGAGCTCACTCTATAGACCAGGCTGGCTTTGAACTCACAGAGATCAGCCTGCCTCTGCTTCCTGAGTGCTGGGACTAAAGGCATCCACCACCACACCTGGCTAACACTTCTATTCTTTTGTTTCTTGAGTACTTTGCTTTCTGGTACTACAAATCTATTCTAGCCTCATTTTGTCTCACCTTGTTTTTGGAGCTCTAGCCCTAGAATCAGTCATTTCTTCAAGAAGTGCTTGTACCTTTAAATAGAAAATGGAAGTTCTTGACTCTCAACATGGTGGGAACAAACTGTACTGTGAGGTCTAGGTTTGAGTCCTAGCTCCCTCCACTGTAGTATGTAATTACTGGAGCAGTTTCCCTTATTGCAATATGAGCATAAGATGATAAGTGAGACTTAATGTTTTAATTTGCATCTCTTGCAACAAATCATTATTAGTGGCTTCAAACCACAAATATGCCATCTTAGAGTTCTAGAGGTTAGAGGTCTGAAATAAGTCTTATAGGGATAAAATCAAGGTGTTGGGAGGATGGATCCTTCTAGAGGCTTCAGTAGAGAATCGGTCCTCGCCCCCCCCTCCTCGCTTTTAGAGGTTTCTCCCTTGGCTTTGTTGTTGTTGGCAAGGATCCCATGGAGCTTAATTATCTGAATTCCTTTCTCTTCCTCCTCCTGTTTTCCTTTTGCCTCCATCTTAGTAGGCTTCTTGTGGATAATGTAGGATATTCTTCCCATTTTAGGTTCATTTAATCACATCTGCAAAAGTGAATTTGTTTTTGTAAGGTAAAGTGTTCACAGGTTCCAGAGATTTGACTGTGAACATCTTTGAGAGCTATTTTTCAAACTACCACATGAAAATTAATATGAATACTTTTTATTATTTCAGAGTTTGATTTTTCTGAACTAACACTGTAAAAGACAACTCTAAAAATAAAGGGAATGAAAACCTCCAGATATTAATTTTCATGGTAAAATTGCTAACAACAGTTTATAATTGTTATCTTAATGAATAATTAGTTTGTAATATTGCAAAAAAAAAGCACTAGGAATATATTACAATGATGCTGCTCGACAACTTTGGCATTGTCTTTGCTTTCAAAAGTCTCTTTGACAAAATGAACTCTCACATCTTCTTAAGAGATTCACTCTTTCTTCTCAATGTATATTTTTACTGAAATTTGAAAAATATTTTATTTTTATTTTATGTATATGAGTGTATTGCCTACATGTATGTCAGTACATCTGTGTCATGCAATGCCTGTGGAGGGCAGAAGGGGTCTTCAGATCTGAAACTTGAGTTCTTAACACTTGTTAGCTACCATGTGGATGCTGGGAATTGAACCCAGGTCCTCTATAAGAGCAGTCAGTGCTCTTAATTGCTGAGTCGTCTCTCCAGCCCCTTTATTGAATTTTTCTGCACTTCATACAATATGTCTTGATCACATTTAACACCCTTCCCCCATCTTCATCTGCCTATAGTACCCCCCTCCCCCCCCACACACACTGGATTTCATGCATTCTGTCATTTATTTTAAGGGCTGCCCAATCAAGTTTGGGTACTGTGATGTCCCTGGGTGCAAATTCATTCACTGGAGTCTAGTCAGCCTATTGAGAGTCACTCCCTTCAAGAAGATAAACTCTCCCTCACCCAGCAGTAATCATCTGCCAATAGTTCCTCAGCTAAGGTTGGGGCTTTTTACCTATTTACCCAAGTCTATGCTGTTTTTTGTCTGATTGAGCTCGTGTTGGCCTTGTACATGCTGTCACCATCACTCTAAATTCATATGAGTAAGGTCCCAGAAGCCTGGAAGGCTCTCTGTTTCCTTATGGTCATGCACCACCCATGGGTCTTGAAATCTTTCTGTCCCCTCTTCCACAATGGTCTGTGAGCCATTCTGGGTGAAGTTTAATATATTAGTCCTATCCAGGGACACACACTCTTAATCTCCACACTGTGGCCAGTTGTGATCTTCTGCATGCATCTCACTCTGTTGCATGTGGAAGCTTTGCTGGTAAGAGTCAGGGAATGCATAAGTGTTCTCTCTACTGCCTGTTCTGCTATGCTCCATGAGCTTTAGGTGTAGATGTTCCATTGTAGATGTGTCACTTAGGCTAGAAATTTCTCAGACATCAATTCTCTGTGTGTGACCTGTTGTTGAACTCTGTAATAGTCTCCATTTAGTGCAAAAAGAAACCTCTTTTTTTATTTTTTATTTTATTGATGCTTTGTGCATTTCATACATCATTTTCCAATTCAGTTCAGGCATATTTCCCTTTCCCTTCCCCCCCACCCCCCCAACCGAGATCATGCATTCTGCCATAACTGTCCTGCATATTTCTCTCAGTTTTTTTTTTCCATTTTTTAGCTATAAGTGATAATCCATGAGTACAAGCATCCTTCATGTAAAACCAATTTGCAGGCTGTTGTGCCCAAACCCCCACAGCCCCACCTTCCAGCGGGGGGTCAGGTTGATCAAATGAGGGTCCAGACTACATTGCTGTTGTTTCACCATTCACCCCAATAGCAGCCCTTACATTCTACCACGCCCCCTCTTCCGCAGATTATTCCCTGGGCTTAGAAAAGGGGCATAGGTGGATGAGAAGCAGAACAGTCCACTCTCTCTGGAGCTTTTGTCTTGGACTCTGGTCAATTCTGGCTGTTTCCTTTCATGGGCTGATAGTTTGTCCAGGAATAACCTTTCGATCCTACTAATGAAGCACAAGCAATTAGATATATAGGTATTTAAACAGCATTAATAGTTATGGTAGCTTACTTTGGTATAGACACATATGTTTAGATAATATGTTGATCCATGAGTTACATCTTTTCCTGTTAAATATGACAGGGTCTTACTGTGGCTTATGACATCTCCTAACCTGTAGAGGATGTAAGCTTGTGGCATCAGCCATGGGTTATTCCTCCAAGGAGAGAGCCAATAGCCAATTAGATTTGGGATATACAGGCATATGGCTGCCTCTGCTGCACAGTATTTCCAGGCAGGTGAGGTGTAGCTGGTGTTGATGGTGGAGTCTTGCTTGACTCAAGGAGACCAGTATTTGCTTTATTGGTTTTGGTTTAGTGGCCTTTGGTAACACTCTCTGGTGTTCCAGAGGCCATCTGTACACTTGCATGTGTGGTCTCAATACATCTTCCCCATGTTAACGTCAGGTCTTCAGCAGCAGGGCCTTATCGCCTCTCTTCTTGCAGATATCCCAGTTTAGAGGCAAGGAGCCTTTACCTTTTGTGGGGCCTTAGATCTCCTGGCCAACATCTCCCTGGTAGAATAATCCATTACTGATGTCAGAGCTCCTGTATTGATATATTTTGCTTAAGTGCATAGTTTAAGGACTTTAGTATTATATTTGGTTCTGAACAGAGAATAATCCTTTTCACAGTTCTTATGTCTATTAGTCAATTAAAGAAGGCAGTTTTACCAGTTTTGTAAGAGATTACCTCTATAATAGTTGTCTCCAATTTACAGTTGGAGAGCGACCTCATCATCGTCACATTTCTTCTTGTTCTGGGGGGGAGGCAAGAAAGTCTCTCACATCAAAACCCCTGCGGCACCTAGAAGGCAAGCTTCACCAGGACTTACCACAAATAGCTGTCATATGTAGGGGCCACAGAGAGGCCCAATGTCCATGGCAATCTGAGGCATCCCCTCCTTTCGATGTTCAGACGGGTCAACCCCCTAGTTGGCACCCTCTGGCACATCCTACTCAATGCAAAGCTGTATCTCCTCTCTCCCAGCCATCAAGCTGGTGACATCCTGTCCTATTGGAACACACAAATCCCTTCCCATAGTTAGTTTCAAGATTTGAACTGCAAGGTTTTTGATGAGAAGGTTTCATGTCTATCTGTACCCCCCCTTTTTTTTAATCCATGAGTCTCCAGAAGACAGTTGTATTATACATAACTATAGGGTGGAATCAAGGCTCAAGTTTCATCAAATTTATCCATGTTGTTTTGGGTGACTATATATGATTAACTTGGGGAGCAAACTTAATTTTTATGTTAAATCATCTTAAAGAGAATGCTACAAGTTGATACTGTACAACAGAGAAACTATAGAGAACATTTGTATGTGCCAATCCCAGAGTTCTGGAACCAGCCCAGGTGCCCCTCAACTCACGAGTGGATAGAGAAAATGTGGTACATGTATACAATGGAGTTCTATGCAGCGGTAAAGAGGGACAACATCATGAACTTTGCAGGTAAATGGATGGAGCTAGAAGACATTATGTTAAGTGAAGTAACACAGTCCCAGAAAAACAAACGACAAATGGTGTCCCTCATATGTGGATGCTAATACCAATAACCCAGATATAAATATTTCTCGTGGAGAGGGATGCATAGTAAAAGAACAACAACAGAAAGACTGCATCAGAAAATGGACTGAAATGGTGAATTGGGAAGGGGGGATGGGTGGGTGAGGGACACGGGTGTATATTCGATTAATGCATATTTAATTGATGTGAATTCAACAAGTACCCAGTTTTGCCTAGACACTGTCTACAGGATACATGGTGTTTTAGGACTTAGTAAAAGTATATATGTGTATATTAAACAACATTGGTTTACAGACTCTGATAAAAATGGTAATGCATCCGAGTTAAATGGAGATATAAATTGCTGTTGTCCACATTTGTTTTACATAAAATTTGTAGAGCAAAAAGAAACTTCTTTAATGAGTGGTGAACAGTATACATGTCTTTAAATATAAGGATCCATATTTAGCATACAGTAAGAAATTCCATTGGTCAAGGGATAGGACAAATGTAATATTTTCTCTATAATCTATGACCTCTTTAATCAGGTGTATTTGGCTATGTTTACAGAGCCATCCACCCATGAGTTCTCTCCCAACTGAGATGGCTTTTAGTCCCATTAGGTAGCTGTTGGTAGGGTAACCTAATGTAAAAGTGCCACTATTGTATCACTATAGCTTGCTGTTCCAATCACTGTTATGGTCATTAGGCTTTAAAGCTTAGTCTGGACTATTGGTTGATTTTCTCCCATAGCAGCTTGCATAGCATCCTCCAGAATGATGAGAACTAATCTTCAGGGAAGAGGTTTCCAATTTGGGTCCAGCTCTGTTTTCCAACTCCCGTGTCTAAAGTAAGAACATTTACTCTTGCAGTCAACCCTTCTGTTTGATTTCATGTTGTTTTTCTTTACTTCTACCAAAGGATCACATCTTTCCTGTGCTCTTCCCTCTCTAATCTGGTTCTTGTCCAATCCTCTTGTTTTGATCTCCAACAAACTTTTAGAAAGACTTGCCATATATCAGTTATTTTAGTTATTTCTTTTAAAGATTTCATTACAACTACTAAATTAGTTATTGTGGTACTTATAAATATTTATGATTTATTATTAAATTAATAATATGTTTTCTTAATAGTTGCATTAAAATCTCCTCTCTTTTAGGTTGAGTACAGACTTGAAGATAATCAATGTCCATCATTAGTCAACAATGATACAGCAATTTCTAATTGTTTTCTGTGGATAGTTGTTAACACACATTTTGTGACTAAGCTTAGAGATCATGTCTGGTAAATTGATTTTTATGTAGGAAATCATCATCTCCCTTATCACTTACGCAATTTCTATGTGGGAAATAACATTCTCCACATATCTGTGTTGATAGACTTGGCCAATGTAAAATGGACAGAAATGACCAACAGTGAGTTAAGAAGCCTTGCATATTTCCTTTCACACCATCAGGGATTACTAACTACTGCTACATAGGGACTGTATACATGCAGTCACTGCCCAAAATGTGGAGACTGAGTCATGTATTACAGACTTTCCCAGCCACCTTGCAGATCTGTAGGCTGATTCATAGAGTGCCCCGTATATTATAGATATTGAGTATGCATTTGGAGATGGATGCATAAAGGAACTTCCAACTTCAAGAACCCAAGTCTCTGCTGAAGCTGTCTATATATAGTCACTAGAATCCAATGAGCTCATGCAGACACAGGCCAGTAATTCTAGGAAGGTTTAATCCTTAAGAGGAATGCTCAACCAGTTACGGACAGGGATTTCAGTATAATATTCAATTCATTTTCTCCTTTCACAAGATAATTATAATACTCACATTCTATAATGAGTCCCAGAGTTTCCTAGTGAGCTGAGCTCCAGCTTGCCTACAGGATAAGTTGTTTGTTTATGCACTCACTCCTCACTGTCTATCTACACTTCTGTGCCTCACTTTCCAAGTCTATTTTTCCTTTCTAATAATATTTTAATTAATTCTTTGAGGATTACAAAAAATGTACTTTGATCATATTTAGACTTCTCCCCTGTTCTACCCTTATCATACTCCCTGTTGATTTCATGCCCTCTATTATTAGCCTATGGAGCCTAATTTGTGTTCTGCAAATGCTCTTGGATGTGGGTACATCCAAGGTTGACTTTAGAGTCTGGTAAACCTACCAGGTATCATCACATCCTTAAGGAAAACTGACTTTCTTTCCCTAGCAGCTGTGAATTGCCAGTAGATACTCAGCTATGGCTGGGACACTTCCCTAGACTTTTACTGGCATTTCTTATCTAAGAGTTCTGCTTTCAGGAGCTATATACGAAGACAGTGAGTGGATTTGACGGTTGTGTTGACATATGACTTTAGATGGCTATCCATTTGTACAGGTAACACCAAGAACAAGACTATAGGACCTGAGAAGTTGGACGGAGAGGTCTTGGGCAACAGAGAGATCCTTTGAGGTCCCTCATTACCAGGGACTAATATCCTTAAACTCCAACTCCTCAAGAGATCCAGGATCTGGCTCCTTTAGAAGACTTCTGGAGTGGTACCCATAGACAGGGTTATCTAGTGACACTGTGGTAGCCAAAGACAACCAAAATAACCACTTTAAGTAGAGAAGTAGTCTTGTTATCTTCCTGTGTCCTTACTCTCTGCCACTCTCTATAGTTAATTCTGAAAGTGGAATGGAAATAAATCATACCTCAGAACTGATTGAGTTCCTCTTCACCATCACTAATCATTGCCCCAGATTAAACTTGTTTTTACAGCAGTTAAGAGGCAAGCTATAAATAAAGTCCGAGACTGAAACTTTAACTTGGGCCACCAGAGTCTTCCAGGATATCTTAAGTGAGCCACAGTTTTCCAGGTGACACTATCTGACAGTACAGGTTGAAATAAATCTACTCATACTTATATCCTCTTTCACAACAAACTGGTTATGGGAGTGACTTCAGAAATGAATAAAACTCAAATGCTTGTTATGGAACAGTTTCAACATAAAAGCCTGTCAGGGGTGCAATTTTCCATTTGTTAATATAGTAACACAAAGCCAGTTAGTATCTCCCCCTACACCATCCCAGAGTGAAAAATCAAAGTGATCGTCTCTGACAATGCTCACCATTTCACTGGAAGTTCCTCTGAGGAATCCTGTGTGCTGAAGAAAACTTTTTGCTGTAGAGAAACAGTTACTACAAAATCCTCCACCTTTTCCTTTTGAGCTATTTCAGTTCTTAAAGGTCAAAAATAAAATCCTCTTGGAAAAGCAAGATGAAATATTGCCTGAAGAGATGTTCTGAGTTCTTAACCCCATGTAAGAATATTAAGCCAAAAGAGCCCAGAATTATAGGGTTTCCTTGATGTTACCTCCACACTATCCATAGAAGGAATGAGGTATAATGCAAGGAATGAAGGAGGATGCACTTATCTATCACATACCATAAAGTAGGGTTTTATAAAGGTCTTTTCTAAAAATAAGGTTTCATACTACAATAATGAAAAAAACAAGAAGTGAGAAAGTTTTTTCAAATGGATACAGTCATATTGACATACAACATAAAATGTTAGAGCTGGAAAAGACCTTGGGATGATCTCATCTAACTCTCTATATTTTACAAATCTAGAAGTACAGTCTTTTGATGCCCTGGATATCACTTTTATGATCTGCCACAATGTCACTTCAGAGAAAACATATTCTTAGAGTTGCAGCCTTATGATCATATAACTAGAAATTTTCTGCCCTTAGGACATGATGAGAAAAGGACAATGACATTGGTGTAGATGAATCTTCTTTTGTGTAGCACTGGGGAGGAGAGAACCATGGAGACAGGTAGATCCTAGAGGCTCACTGGCCAGTCAATCCAGCCAAAATAGTAAGCTCCAGGTTCAGGGAGAGATCCTGTCTCACAATATAAGGGAGAAAGCAATAGAGGAAGATGTTTGAAGTTAACATCTACCCTCCATAGGTGCACACACACACACACACACACACGCACATGTATGCATGCACACACATCCATACACACATTGATACTTATGCATGCATATACACACACACTTACACATGCACACACACATATCCATACACACATCTATACACACGCATGTAGACATGCATGAGTGAATGTGCACATGTACACACATCCATACACACAATTACTGAAGCTAAGAGGCATTTTAAAATTAGACAAGATGGGGCTGGAGAGATGGCTCAGCAGTTAAGAGCACCGACTGCTCTTGTGGAGGACCTTGGTTCGATTCCCAGCACCCACATGGTGGCTAAGACCCATCTTAGGCTAGGCGTGGTGGCACATGCCTTTATTCCCAGTACTCGGGAGGCAGAGGCAGGCAGACCTCTGTGAGTTCAAGGCCAGGCTGGTCTACAGAGTGAGTTCCAGGCCAGCTTGGACTAAAGGGAGATGCTGTCTCAAAAACAAAACAAAACAAAACAAAAAACCAGACAAGACTAGAGAAAAAAGAATCACAGCATGTTTAGCCACTGAGTTGTGTTTTGGAAGAGAACAGGAATCACAAGTCTGAAAAAAGAAAAAAAAAGTGTTAAAAAGTTAAAATCAAATGAGTGTCCAGTCTATATTGTTGTAGTTTCACCAATCACCCCAATCGTAGCCCTTACATTCTACTACCACGCCCCCTCTTCTGCAGATTGTTCCCTAGGCTTAGAAAAGGGACACTGGTGGATGAGAAGCAAAACAGTCTACTTTCTCTGGAGCTGTTGTCTTGGTCTCTAGTCAATTCTGGCTTTTTTCTTTCATGGGCTGCCAGCTGACACTCATTTGATCAACTTGATTGAACATACAGCCCCCCCCCCCCCCCCCGCTGGATGGTAGGACCCATGAGCTGTGTGGGTTTGGGCACAACTGCTCGGAAATTGATTTTACATGAAGGATGCTTGTACTCACAGACTATCACCTACTGTTTAAAAAAAAAACAGAGAAAGACACAGAAAAGTTATGGCAGAATGCATGATCTGGGATGGGTAGGGGTGGGGTGGGGGGAAGGGAAGGGGAAATATGCCTGAACTGAATTGGAAAATGATGTATGAAATACACAAAACATCAATTAAAAAAAAGTTAAAATCAAAGAAAAAGGAAAAAGAAGTGAGGTAAGGCCATGGACTCCATTAAATAAAAAAGAGAAGGTGGGATAAACTAAGAACCGATGAATCCTATTGGGGTCTTATGAGGAGATACTATTCAAAGAATATCTGGTCTTTCTCTCTGAGGTCTCCCAAATCATCTCTTCATTTTGTTGATATCCAGTTCCTTATTTCACAGGTCTTACCATAAAATAGCTTTCAGATTAGAGATATAAGAACATACTTCTTGCTCTTAAGACACTTTTTGTGAAGTATGAAACTCAATGAATGATAGTATTTTTTTATTCAGTTCTAGGATTTTGTAAGTATGCCCAGAGGCATATGGATGATAGAAATGAATAATAAATATGATAAACACAGTTTTCAGTGTTTCCAAATCAGGAAATTGATTATATAAATCTCAGAAAGTATTTTTGACAAGCACAACTGCTTCCAAGTATAATTAGTCTTTATTCAGTAACCTCCATTTTTAGACATAGGAAATACATTCAGCCCCATGGGACACAACAGTCTGAGAAGCAGGCTTTCCAAATCAACCTAATTTTGCAAGAATGTGATGTTTACGAACCAACCATTTTTAGAAGTAATGGGAAGCTAGGGCACTTTGCATTTGGATATGACTCAAGAAAAAGAGTTAGCAACATTATGGTATTTTAAATTCTTATTTTTTTACAGAGAAAGTTAACAATAAATTGCTAGATAATAGACATATCTCTCAAACTGAGAAGTTATTTCCTACCTGATAAAGGAGTAACTGGAAATTGTGTATGAAATACAAGTTTAACGTGGTTATGTAAAAATGTTCAAGATCAAGTTTAGTTACATCTGGAAAATAGGGACATTATGAATACTGAATTTTCACACTATTATGACAAACAAGCACAGCACAGAAAAACTCCAAGAAAAGGTCAATAATGCATGTTTGTTCTATCAGGAGAAAAATCAGTATAATTGCAGAATATCTTTGGCATATTTTCTGGCCATGTAAGTAGCCAAGAACTGAATGAGATATTTGAGGGAGAGGAGATGGCCCTCTGAGAAAATGTGAATTTACCATCAATGTTATTTACAGAGGTTATTTCTGTGCCCTGTTCTCCTATCATAGATTCTCAGTGTTGCTGTATTGGATACTGGATAACACACTGGTATTCATAGGGGTATGAGTCACTGAAGGAAAGCTGACATGAAATGATGACCTTTTGCACTTGTAAAAAACATAAATTACTTCCTTTTCAGGCAGGCTGAGAAAGATTGTAAAATATGTTGCACATGTCAAAAAGGCCCTTTCATTTGAAAGTCCTACAAATAGAACACAAAATAATTTAGGAAGACCAGAGAAATAGTAGCTGAAGGTATGGAGAAATTAAAGGTCGTACTCCACCAGATTCATGGCTTTAAATGATATCTTCTGTATTCTGTCTTCAGTGCTTAAGGATGGAATCCAGAGCTACAAGCATAGTAGGCAAGCACTCTACCACTGAGCTACACTTCTGTCCTGTGTCATCTCTTCAAAATGTAAGTGATGAGTGGGCTAAGTTGACACCCAAAGGTAAGACTTGTATTCTGATAATCTACTAATCTCAGGAAAAGGAAATAGTTCTTTCAGTTATTTAAGGAAAATAATGATTAGCTGGGTTTAAGACAATTTCTGAGCTAATCTTTCAGCTGGAGGAAAGCATGCCTCTAATTGGCCAGATCTTTCAACTAGACATTTAACTTCAGATTCTTAAATATAAGATGACATCACCAATTATCAGATATCTGAAGAAACCATGGAATTACAATATTGAGAGCAGTAACAATATCCCAGGAAAAAGAAAGTTTTAAGCTTTACTTATCATCCAAAAAGAAGATTAAAGTAAACATAAAAGTATATAAAAATAAACAGTGGTTAAATATTTCTAAAAGAAAGGTGAACCCTATGGAGAATAGATATGATTGGCTCTCTGGAGAAGAGATTTAAAAAGTTTCCAGAAAGTGTGATGCTTAATGTTTAATGCAGAGTACAGGGAAAATTAGCATTTCCATGCAAAAAGAAGACATTTATCGGGGCGGGAAAGATGTCTCAGTGGTTAAGAACATTTGTTCTTCTTCCAGAGACCCAGGTTTGATTCCCAGCACACACATGACAGCTAACAACCATCTGTAACTCCAGTTGCAAGAGATCTGACACCGTCTTCTGGCTTTTGCAGGCATCATGCATACATGGTACTCTTACATACATGCAGGCAAGACACTCATACACATAAAATAAAAATAATAAATAAAATAAAAAGAAGATAATTATCAATCACAAGAGAATCAAATGAACAGAAAAGAAAGCAATCATATTTTCCTACAAAACTCACTCATAAATAATAGTTACATAGCCGTAATATGAAAAACAGCAATATTGGTCTAAATGAAATGAAGTCATATAAGCATTAAGAAAAGAGAGTGTATTAACTGCTCATTTTTTTTACAGTGACAAGTAAATTTTTAGTTCCTGAGATAAACACCATTATTAAAAAAAAAGAAATACTATTATTGAGTAAAATGTGTTATTTAGAGCTATAATATCATTAAATAAAAATAAATGATTCAGCTATAGGAGAAGCAGTTATTGCTGAATGAGAAGATCAGAGTTATATGGTGATATGGTGATGTGATTTTATATAAAATTCTAAAAATATGAACTTTATATATGCCTTATAACTTTACATATAAAAATAAAGTTCAGATAAATGGAGCATAAAAACCAAATCCTTCGGTTTTGTTCCATTGGTCAACAGGTCTGTTTTTGTGCCAGTACCAGGCTGTTTTTATGACTATAGCCCTGTAGTATAGTTTAAAATCTGGTATAGAGATCCCTCCTGTGTAGCTCTTTTCACTCAGGATTGATTTGGCTATTCGGGGTCTTTTGTTTCTCCAAATGAATTTAAGAACTTTTGTTTCCAAGCCTGTGAAGACAACTTCTGGGATTTTGATGGATTGCGATAAATCTATACAAGGACGTTTCGGTAAAATGGACATTCTTTACAATGTTAATTTTCCCAATCCATGTGAGCATGGAGGATTTTCCATCTTCTGAGGTCTATCTCAATTCTTTCTTTAAGGTTTTAAAATTTTTGTTTAGAGGTCTTTGGTGTCTTGGTTAGGTTTGTTCCTAGGTATCTTTATGTTTTTGAGGCTATTGTGATGGAAGGTCCTTTGAATTCCTTCTTCATTGCTCTTGTTGATGTAAATAAAGGCCATATTGTTTAGGTAATGTTGTATCCTAGCACACGCTGAGCTGTAATCGTTTCTAGGAGCTTTACTGGTGCGCTTTTTTCGCATCCTTAACGAAGATTCAAGTCTGAGCAACAATACAATTCAGCCATCTCATAGTTTGACAAGCGCGGGCCAAGAAACCACAAATGGCAGAAAAGACAGCACTTCAAGCAACGTTGGTGTTGGCACAAAGCTGCATCAGCCACTTGTAGAAGAAATGAAATAAACCTACCTTTTCACCTGTAAAATAGTCAATTCCAGATGGATATAAGCCTTCAACGTGAAACCCCAAACTCTGAAGATAATAGAAAAAAAGTGGGCAGCAGACTACAAGACATTAGGCGTAGAAAAGACTTCATAAATCAGACAAGCAGACTGCACAAACAGCCAAATTATAAGGTCGACAATTGACAAAGTGGACCTCATCAAACTCATAACTTCTTGTCACATCAAAAGAAATCACAGGAAGTGAGAAAACCAACAGAGTTGGAGGAAACCTTCACGCAGTTATATCTTGACCAAAGCATTGATTTTCCAGAAATAATATAAATACTCCAAATTAAACAAAGAAAGAAGAAAACAACGATGACCCGCTCAATAGTATGGAGCAAAGAACTGAACAGAGACTTTCACAAGCGAGAAATTAGAGAGTCTGAGAAACACCTCAAGAACTGCTCAACAATCAACCTAATCATTAAGGAAATGCAAATGAAAACCACTTTAAGATATCATCTTACTCCAACAAGACTGCTAGGATCAAGAAAACAAATGATACAATGCTGGAAGGTATGTGGGAAAGGGAACACTTATCACTCCTGGTGGGAATGTAAACTCATACAGCCACTATGAAAGCAGTGTGTGAAGAACCCTTGGAAACTTGGAATGAACTTGCCACGTCGACAGCATACCATATCCACCCTCAGGCATGTACCACTCAAGAACGACCAACCTGACAGAGATTACATGCACAGCCATGTTTTTTGCAGCTCTCTTCACATTGCAAAGAGCTGGAACAACTAAATGCCCCTCACTGACGAGTGGATAGAGAAAATGTGTTACATCTACAACAAGGGAGTTCTATGCAGCAGTAAAGAAAGATGACATCACGCAGCTTTTGCAGGAAAATGGCTGAGCTGAGGACATCATGCTAGTGAAGAACACAGTCCCAAAAAACAAACGACGAATGTGTAACCTCATCTGTGGATGCAAGCACAATTACCAATTGTAAGTATTTCTGTTATAGGCCCCCTGACTTTTGTCAAATGCAGTTGGGCATAATGCATTTTGTGAAAACAACAACACAACAGAAAAGACTGCATCAAAGAACTGACTGAAACATGAACTTCTGCTCAAAACAGTCAATTCCCCCATGGAAAAATATTGAGAATGACTAAGAGTGGAAAGCATGTTCGCCAGAATGCATGAGCTCTTGCGCGGTTGGGGAATGACGCGAACACAGGGTCTAGATTTGTAAAAAATAAAATAAATAATATAATTTGATAAAAAAAACAATATCCTTATGTTTCAATTCTCTAGTTTTCAAATTCTAAGTTCATTCATTCTGTATCCCTAAATCTCTTAACTCTAAATCTCTATAGAATTTCATGTCAGAAATTTGCTAAAAGAAAGTGCGGCAAAAAAAAAAATCTTTTTCTTTGAGATATACATTTAGGGCTGGAGATAAGAGCCTCAGTTGCTCTTTTTTTTTTTTTTTTTGTATTTTTTTTTTTTTTTTTGGTATTTTCGAGACAGGTCTCCCTGTGCACCAGCTTTCCTGGAACCGCTCTGTAGCGACCAGACTGGCCTTGAACTCACAAAGATCCGCTCCTTGCGCCTCCTGAGTGCTGGATTAAAAAGGCATCAGATCTTTTTATTGATGTTTTGTGCATTTCATAGCATCATTTCTCATCAAGTTCAGGTCATATTCCTCCTTTCCCGTTTCCCCCCACACCCACCCACCCGACCCAGACCTGCAGTGCTGCCATAATGTCGCTAATGCTTCTCTCAGTCTTTTTTTTTTTTATGCTTAGGAATTACATTTTCCTCCAATTAATTTTATATTACTATAAAATACGATATATATGTCTTCACCCATATACATTAATTTAGAGTTTGAGAATTAATTGGTGGTGGATTCTAGAGCCCACCGATGAGATTCATAGTTATACAACATAGTTGCTTTCAAAGACATAAAATTATCCAAATAATGTCATTCAGCTTGCTCTTCGTCTGGAGATTGGTACCAGCTCCACAATGAGAATACATTCTCCATTAATCTTTTGCTGGCTATGCAAATTATTCCTGCGAAGATCTCTAGCACTGCATGAACCAGCGCATAACTCCAACACTGAGAGGTGGAGGCAGGGAGATCAGGGTTCAAGGTCATTCTCAGCTACATAGAAATTCTGAGGCCCAGCTACATAAGAACCCTGGGGGTGGGGAGAGAAAGAGAGAAGAAGAGAGAGAGAGAGAGAGTAGAGAGAGAGAGAGAGAGACTTAATATTTCATAAAAAGGAACAGGCTGATACTCTACAATTGAGACCAGGGACTTTTTTTTCTTTTTGTTCTTTTTGAGACAGGGTCTTCCTGTAACCCCAGCTAGCCTGGAACTCGATCTGTAGACCAGGCTGGCCTTGAACTCACAGAGATCTGCCTGACTCTGCCTCCCCGGTGCTGGGATTAAAGGTGTGCTCCAACAGGCCTGGCTACCAGGGACTTTTAAAAAAGACTGATATAGACTGATTTCCTGGTATAGACAACATCAGAAAAGTATTATAGCTTTCCCATGGGAGAAGTCAATAAAATCCTATTATAGTAATTATTTAGCAAAATTGACGTGCACTCAACAGCTCAACAAAACCATCTTCCTGTTTCAAATCTAATTTATTCTCATAATCAATGTATTATTATCAGGGTTATCAAAAACTCTGGAATTTAAAAAAAGCAATCTCTCCTGCATAGAAACAAAAACATCATAGTTTTCTAGTCAGTCATATACCAATCGACCAACAAAATGTTCTTGGTGGGCAATGGCTGGAGAAATAAAAATGTAAGCAAGTAAAATGGAAGTGAACAATTATTGATAACATAGCTGAGGTCCATATTGGACTGCAGGAGCAAAACAGAGGGTGTGGCTAGCTTCTTGGGTATGGAGAGGGGATCTGTATGTCATAAAAGCCTCTTCTGAAAGGGTATGGAAATGGAAGCAATTATGTATGTATGTATGAGCTCCTGGGTCAGTGTATAAATAGACACGTCTACAAGGGAATCCATTGTAAAGTGAATGCTAGACCAACAGCAAGACCATTCAATATAAAAAAGGCACATTCAGTAGGGTGCAGATAGGTGAAAGTTGAGTAAGAACAGTTGAGATATTTTGGAATTGAAGTCAAAAGGTCAAAAAGAGCAGGTCTTGTAGAAATGTCTACAATAAGCATGGAGCTATTTAGAACTATCAGGTTTCCTTATTTTACTTTTTTCTTTTCTTTCTTTTTTTGGAGACAGGGTCTTCCTGTAGTCCTAGCTTGCCTGAAGCTCACTATGTTGACTATCCAGGCTGCCCTTGATCTCACAGAGAAACTCTGGCCTCTGCCTCCTTGATATTGAGATTAAAGGTGTGTGACATCATACCCAGCCTGAATAACTGGTTTCTATCCAGGACTACTGTGAGGATCCGCTGTTAACTGCAAGCAAATCCACTAATTAGGTCATTTGCCGCCTCCTACTTGACCTAGAATGTGTCCTTATCTTTTAAATTAATACACATTTTTTTTCTCCCTTCTATCATATGTAAACAAAGTTAGGGCAACCATCTTTGAAGCAGCAAGTTAGCTTTCACGAGACACCTAATCTTCTGGTGCATTAACTTCAGACATACCAGCCTCCAGAATTGTAAGTGGTAAATTTCTGTTCTTTATAATTTATAACATGTTTGATTTTTCCACGTCCTAAGTTCTTATCTTTATACGCACAGGTTGGTATACCTCCCAATCCTCATCACAGATGCTTCTCTGGGCAATAGGAGGTGATTAAAGCAGGGACCCATAAGCGATCAACATGCAGAGCATATGAGAATGTGGAATGCTCTGCCATTAATGGGACATCTGTATTGTACTCTTTCTTGCCAAGCCTCAGAGATCATCATGGAAGAGGGGGCAGAAAAATTATAAAAGCCAGAAGTAGTCTATGACTACTGCAAAAATGGTGTTTTCCAGATACAGCGGGGCCACTGTGCGCATGAGTTCACAACAGCTATAACAGCAATACACAGATCAAGCCAGGGAAAATTCTAGCATGAGTGGGTAGGGGCTCATGAAGCCCCACCCCTAGCTGAGGAGCTGTTAGAAATTTATAGCTCCTGGAGGAAGGAGAATGAGTTTTCTTAAGGGATGAACCCCTGGAAAGTTACCCATACTCAGTAGATGGCTCTGCATGCATCCACATTACAAGCAGCACTAAGTAGACTCAGTGGGTTTTAAAAAGATGAACATGGGAAATGGAAAGGGAATCATAGTGTTCAGAATAGGGAAGGAGTTGGAAGGGAGCGACTGGAGGGATTTTCTCAAAACACATATGCAAGTATGAAATTCTCATACAATAGCAGTAATTTTTAAATACTTTACTTTGAATTGAAAAACAACATAAAATTGACCAGGCGATTAACTGTGTAGTTCAATAGTGCTAATTATATTTATATATTGTCATGTAACAGATCTCCAGAACTTCATCATCTTGTAAAACTGAAATCTGCTCATCCTTTTGCTCTTCCTGAATTTTCCCCCACCATGTTGGGAGAATCACCAGATGTTTAAATAACCACCATCTCCTACTTCCATAATTCTACTTGGAGGAATTCAGAATGCCAAGCCAGACATGTTGGAGTTCTAAGAGATGAGATTTTCCACAATGCTAGTGCACCAAGGTAGAATTCTCAGCTTCATTGTTTTTACTATTAGCGCTTCAGAAAAGATCTGCAAGGGACTGTATGAATCAGCATCTGGTTTGAAAGAAGATCAATATAGCTTAGTGTTCTCAATAAAATAAAAACAGGGAGCCAACTTAATTATTATGCTTCTGTTGAGCTTTCTATCCCCAAAGCTAATTATTTTTCAGTAAGGATCTCCACCTTGATTATAGCCCATGCTATACAAAATTTAGAATTCAATAATGTTACATCTGACTTAAGGGAGTCAAGCTTGGCAAATGCATTTTGATTAGCTGAAAGTTCTGGGAACAGCATAAGCCTGAGAAAAGCAAGAGAGAAAGTGAGCAAGCAAGCGAGTGAAGAAAGGAAAGCAGAAAGAGAACGAAGGACAGAGAGAAAATTCAACAACTGGATTTTCGGGTAGTGAGTGCTGAGAATTTCAGTTTGAGTACATTTACTATAAATTCAAATTGAAAGTGTTCGGGATTGCATAAGTCAGCTTTATTCCACCCTATTTCAGATATTATGGCTATATTTTTGACAAATGGTTTTAAACTACTGGGGCAGCTGAGTGAATTCAATATGCTGGCTGTGATTCCAATCAGCCTCCTTTTAGTCATAATTTTTGGCATCGTCTCTAGACCTTTTCTATGGGTCATTAAACATATGAGGGAAAGCGGATCAATTATTAGAGGAGAGCATCTCCTCTAGCACCTCCTTCCCTCCAAATCTGGCTTTCACAGGTGTTAGTAGAGTCATGTAAACATTTGGAAAAAAGATGAAATTTAAAGGATGAAAAACAAGCTTGAGAAGGGAAATAGCCTGCAGGAAATGCATTAGTCAGGAAATGCATTAGTTCCAGCATGGAGGGGTAGAGTGGGCATCAACTTCCACCCCTGGTTAAGGAACTCATTGGCATTAGTAGTTGTTGGGAGAGGAAGAAGCAGTTTTCCTTAATGTGGGACCCTGGTAGATACACCAAGATCCAGAGCAGGGTCTGCACTCAAGAGTATTTGGATAACACAAATTGGACTTTATGAGGAAAAAAGAAAATAAAGTTGGGTGGGCAGGGGAGGTAGGAGTGGAGATGGGAGGAATTGGTGGAGGAGAAAATGGGATCAAAATACATTGCATGAAACTCTCAAAGAATTGATAAAAGTATTTTAAAAACCCTATGAGGGGGCTGGAGAGATAGACCCCGGTTTGATTCCTAGCTCCCACAGGGAAGCTAACAATCACTCGTAACTCCAGTTCTAGAGGATCCAACTTCCTCTTCTGACCTCCATGGGAATTGCCTAACATGGGTACTCTTACATACATGTAGGCAATACACTCATACACATAAAATAAAAATAATAAATAAAATATTTTTTAAAACCCATGAGGAAGCCGGATGTGGTGGTGCACACCTTTAATCCAAGCACTTGGGAGGCAGAGGTATCTCTCTCAGATGAAGATTAGCATGGTCAATATTGAGAGTTTCAGGCCATCTGGAGATACAGGGACCCCTTGTCTCCCAAAGACCAAAAACAGGAGGCCAGAGAGTTGGCTCAGTGTTTAAGAGCACTGGTTCCTTTTGTAGAATTTGATCAGCACCCATATGGCAGCTAATAACCATCTGTAACTCCAGTTTCCTCTTCTGAGGAAAACTCCATGGGCATTGCATGACCTGGGTGCACTTACTTATATGTAGTCAATACACTCATACACATAAAATTCAAAAAGACCCAAAACAACAAAACAAAACCTATGAAGAAATGGAATTGAAGTGGATGACACAGAAGCTGGATCTCAAATAATCACAAAGAGCTTTCTTAGGATTACTAACTTCTTCCAGTTTCCCTAAACCTGTTCTAGATGGAAAATCAAGCCAGTAGGCATGGTAGTTTGAATGAGACTGTCTCCCATAGGCTCTGAGTATTCAGACATTTTGTCCCCAGTTGGTGGCGCTGTTTTGGGAGTTTTAGAAGGAGTGACCATGCCAGAGGAAGCATGTCACTGGTGGCAGGGTTAGAGAGTTCTTAGAGCCAATCTCTAGTCACTCTCTGCTTCCTGTGTCTGCTTGAAGATGTGAACCTCTGCTTTCTGCTCCTGCTCCACACCTCCTGCCATTATGCCTCTTCACCATGATGGATTCTAATCCCCGTGGAACTGTAAGCTCAAAGAAACTCTTCCTTTTATAAGTTCCCTTGGTCATGGTGGTTCTATCACAGCAACAGATAAGTGGCTAACACAGTTGCTCACACTAGAACCTCTGGAGCTGATATAGTTCCCCAAAGAACTTGTTGCTCTTGTATTGTAGCAGTTGCTGCTGAAGAGTAAACCCAGGGTCTCATCCATGATAAGCCTCTATTCTAGCATAAGCTATATCCTTAGAGAAGTCTTGAGTTGTAACCAGATAAACCTTTATTCCCCTGATCAATCATTAATGACAGAGGGGATATCCCCTAATGTTCAAGCAAGCATAACCTTGGATAAGATGGTTCTCTTCCATCAAGAGCAACTTCTGGAAGGGAACTCAGATAAAATATATCATTTCTGAATAGTTTTAGTACTCAGAAAAGATAAATACTTTAGACCAAGAGGGAGGAGGATTGAGAGGCAGCCGATCTATCTATAAGTTGTATTTTAGGTACTCAGGAACTCCAACATCTTGCTGGCCCTAGATGTGGACCTAGTTAATCCTCTACAGAATACTCATATTTTGCTATAGAATAAAATACCCTAGACTCAGGCTTGAGAGTTTCCTCAGTGGTAAAGAGCACTGGCTGCTCTTGCAAGCAGCCAGTGTTTGGTTCCTAGCACCCAGATGGTGCCTAACAACCATCTGTAGCTCCAATTCCAGGAGATCTAATGCATTCTTTTGACCTCTTCAGGCATTTTATGATAAAGGTGTATTTACATATGTGTAGGCATAATACTTGCACACATAAAATAAAATAAAAATAATTAACAAGATATTTAAAAAATATACTAGACTCAATGGCACTTCTCCCCAAATGCTGCCACTAAATTTTTGGTATTTGAGGCAATGAAAAGTCAACCATCTGTCTGAGGAGCTATTCTAAGAGTCTGACAAGTCAAATCTATATCATTTTTCAGGGGGTAAGAATCCCAAAGCTCCAAATCTATCTTTCCTCTTCATTTTATCCAACTTGGGAAATGACCTTGGCTAAGTGGTCAAGTACATGCCAATAAACATTAGGAGAAATATTTACTGAAGCAAATATAAGCTACTTTGTGTCAGATGTATGTCCTCAGTAGTCAGCAAGCCTATGTACCTTCCCATCCCTTGTTCCATGGGAAAATTATTAACCTTCCTAAGCTTCAGTTGCCTTGTGCAAAGATGGGGCTAACTAACTTCACTTACCACTTAAGCTCTTGTGAATAGTAAATGAAATTTAGGTAGACAGATGGATGACAGATAATAGATAGATAGATAGATAGATAGATAGATAGATAGATAGATAAATAGATAGATAGACACATAGATACATAGATGGATACATAGATACATAGATAGATGATAGATAAAAATACCTATGGACAGACTAACTTACAGATTGACTGAAAAACATATGATAGAGATATAAACAGGACTATTTTGAGAGATACCACATCTTAATATTGAAGAACTCACATAATTTTTACTTTGTATTTTGGTCTTGATTATTTATTACTTATATGTTATACATTTCTCTGTGGGCAAACTACTAGCCTCTATAAGCCACAGTTTCCTCAAATGAGATTCTTCAGACTGCCATGACTAATGCTAAACACACACGAAAGAACTTGGTATTTGTTAATTGCTATTATTATATTCAGAATTCCAGTGGAATATTTAACATCTAGTAAAGATTTAATAAATTGTCTATTATGATGGAGGTGCAGTACCTTCAATTAGTAATGAAATCACACTACAGAACAATCTCTTTCTGGTACATTGAGAGGCTGGGTATGTTCTGGCCCCTGGATTCTGAAAGTGTGATTCCACATCAAGGTAATAGTTTACTGAGAACTTGTTACAAATGTAAATTCCTGACTTGCATGTCAGACTTAGGAACTGGGACTGGATCCCAGAGGCCTGTGTTTTAACAAATCATCTCGATGAATACTCAAGTTTAAGAACTGATATGCTAGGTTTTAGAAAGGAAACAAATGGATTTTTCAGTTTTTCATGTGAGATAGGGACGCCTGCCCTTTTAGATAATTGGCAAATAAACTCTTTCAAACACACCCAATATATATAAGTCCTCCGAGTTGGCCTTACATAAAACAAGTAGCGTTTAGAGGATCAGGGCCACCTCACTGCATATGTCAGTACAGCTTAGTTACTCTCTGTGGGCCTGGATTATAGTAGATGTTCAATTAATAGTTACTGTGCTAAAGAGCAAGGAAAGCTATGCAAAGGACAAAAGTCCTCAAAGTTTCCTATTATTAAATCCACCAGAATCTCTTCTACATGAAACTCTAGGGGAACAAAATCTTTCATATATGGATCTCTCTACTGAACTCTGTGTGCCTCTCTGATGGGTATAGACTTAATAGTGCAGGGAGGGGAGATGCTTTGATGGGTAAGAGCCCTTGCTACACAAAGCTGACAACCTGAGTTCAATCCTTGAAACCCATATAAAAACTCAAATGTGGTGACATGGATCTGTTATCCCAACACTCTTGTAGAGAGATGGGAGACAGAAACAGGAGACTCACCTAAAAGGTTATGAGCCAGCTAGCCTGGAGTATGCTGAGCAGCAAACCAATGTCAACATGATGGAAGGCAAGAACCAGCTCCAGAAAGTTGTCCTCTGATATCTATACATACATCATTGCCCATGTTCACTCACACTCACACACACAAAAACTAAATGAATATTTTTTAAAAGAAAATATTAGCTTTCCATTTCTTTGGATTTTCTGAGTAAGCACAGTGCCTTGCCTGACACAGCTACTGAACTGAACAGACACATATTTTCTTTCAGGGTGGAGATATAGCTAACTATCATCTATGCTACCTCTGTATCCAATCCTATATCTTTGCACCCACAATTATAAAAATATTAGATCCTTAGGGACACAGGAGAAAAATCTACTAAAGAAATGACCTTTTCCCAAAGGCTTCGACATTTATTTTCACTAATTTCTGTTAATCACAGATACTTTAGACCCTTGATGAAATCGTACATATGAAAATTATGATAGTTGAAGTAAAACATTTATTTAGTAATTTTGTTTTCAGCTATGAAAAACATATGGGAGTCCTGTTGAGCACAAATGGATCTATATTTTCTAAATCTCTCTACAACAAGATGTGTGAGCCAGAATCTTCTGTTTGAAAATCCATATGGCTTTAATTAATTCACAGAGTGAATAAATGCATTTTCCATTTAATGGAAAAGGCTTTTGGCAGTAAGACCACTTACTTTGCACTAGCTAATGGAGCATTAAGAAAAAATACAGATAAATATTAATCATATTTGAAAACACAACTAGCTTTGGGGCTAGGCTATTAACCACTTATGGTACAACTTTTAGAAATTATCTGACATATTCAAGCAGAATGTTTGTCCTCTTAATATTATCATATTAAATATAAATAAAATAAGATATATGCTCTAAAATATATGTGAAACATTTTCTAAAAACAAATAGGAAACACTATAATCTGTTACTGATGAGTGCCATCTTCTCATGTAAAGCATCTTATCACTCAAAACAGGAGACTACCAGTTGTCACGGCTGTTCTAAGAAAAATGACTAGACAAGATAGAAGTATTAAGGTTCCTGGGCACAAAACTTGTAGGAAATATTGTTGTGTGTTCTTTAAAAGAGAGAGAGAGAAACTACATCCCTTCAGCAACAAAGGCGTCATGAATAACCTGAAGGCAGCTTCTTTAAACAGTGTTGTCTTGTGCTTCCAAAGAGACTTTATCTTTCACAATGCCTATTGATCTCTAGCTGTATAGTAGGGTACACACAGTACCAAGGTCATTTCATCCCCCAGTTTATAAAGATTGGCTTTCACACTGAACATACAGGACATTGATGAATACAGTTTCATTTAGAGCAGATGGGAACATCCTGGCAGAGTCAGAAACTGTATCTGGCAAAGTATGTGAGAGCACTTCTTGAGGAATGAGAGTGTTGGGTGCATTCCAAGATAGTGCACACTGACCCATTGAGGTAATGGAGATATATTAGTTTCCCTGAACTGCCTGAACAAAGTACAGTGGATTGAGTGACTTAAATAAAACAGTTCTAGATGCTGGAAGTTCAAGAACAAGATGTTAGCAGTGCTGGTTGCTCTCTTCTGAGGCCTCTATTCTCAGCTTGCAGATGATAACTGTATTAGTCAGGGTTCTCTAAAGAAACAGAAGCAATAGGATGAATATATAACTATATACAATTTATTGATTTGCTCACGTGATGGAGATCAACAGTAGCGCCGAACTGGAGAGGCCGGGAATCCAGGGAACTGCTCAGTCCGCAAGGCTGGATGTCTCAGGAGTCCCAGTCTAGTGCTGAAGGCCCGAATGGATTCCAGGAGATCTGCCAGTCTCAGTACACGCTGGGATCCGAAAGGTTGATCACAGCAGCAAGACAAACTCACCAGATGAGAGAGAGGCAAGCCACAGGAGGAAAAGGGACCAAATCGCGCTGTGCTGTGGCCCTTTTATACTGCCGCCTCGGCAGAAGGTAACGCCCACATTTGGGGTGGGCCATCCGGGTTGAGGTGGTCCAATCAGAAGACCCCTTTTCCCTTATTTGTTCCTTAGTCCAGTCAAGTTGACACCCAGGATTAACTATCACAATAACCCCTTTAGTATGTCTGTGTCTGTGTGTCATCCATTTCTCTGTTGTCTTAATATGCTCTTTCTTTTAGAATTCAAGTCATGGTAAATGACGACATAACAATTCCATTTCAATTTGATTACTGCTTTATATGAGCGATATTTATACAAGTTCAGTATTATTCTGGGGTACTGGAGGTAGAGGTTTCAAGATATGATATTTTGTGGGGGAGGGCAAAATAGAGACCACAGCTGTAGATAAGATGATTCTACCTTTACTAATATAGCTTTTCTTTACTTAGCCATTACATGTAGTTATTCATTCATTGAACAAATAAATATGACTCTCGACTTAGAGTGATGAGCAATTAAATTAGGATTTATCCCAGGCAGAGAGGTAAAGGAAGCATCAGTGAGACATGACAATTTACACCAAATCTGAATGATAAGGAATATGGAAAAATGAAGGCAGAAGGAATGTTTCAAGAAGAGGAAACAGAGCTGGACATCTGGACATGGTGTCTCATGCTTTTAATTCCAGTACTTGAGAGGCTGAGTCAGGAGAATTGCCATGAGATTGAGAAACAGCCTAGGTACGTGAGTTTCAGGTCAATCAGATATTCAGAATGAGACCCTATTTCTGGAAGGAGAAGAAGAGAAGAAGGAGAGAGAGGAAGAAGAAGAAGAAGAAGAAGAAGAAGAAGAAGAAGAGAAGAAGAAGAAGAAAGAAGAAGGGGAGGAGGAGGAGGAGGAGGAGGAGGGAAGAGGAGGATGGAGGGAAGGAAGGAGAAAGAGGAGGAGGGGGAAGAGGAGGAGGAGGAAGAGGAGGAGGAGGAGGAAGAGGAGGAGGAGGGAGAGGAGGAGGGAGAGGGAGGAGATTGAGAAGCAGGAGGAAGAAAAAGAAGGAAGAGGAGGAAGAGGAGGAAGAGGAGGAGGGGAGGAAGAGAAGAGGAGGAGGAAGGGGAGAGGAGGAGGAAGAGAGAGAAAGAGTAAGAAGAAGAGAAAGAAGAAGGAGAAGAGGAGGAGGAAGAGGAAGAAGAGGTAGTAAAAGGAGGAAGAGAATAAAAAGGAAGAAGAGGAAGAGATAGTACTGCATAGACCTCCTATACTGAGGTTGAGATGGAGGATTAAAGTACTCTTTGTGTTCCTTGTCATGAAAGCCATATAATGGGACAGAACTCACAGGAGAATGTGTGAAGAGTGACAAAAGGTAAAGGAAGAGAAGCGGGTAGATAACAGGTTGGGTCCCTACAGATCCTGGCACAATGTTCAAAGGATTTATGTGAAATTTATAAGGCAATCCCCAGAAAGGAGAGAAAGGAGGGGGAAAGGGAAGTAGTGAAGGGAGGAGACAGAAAGGAAAAGGAGGAATGGAAGGAGCAAAAAGGTAGTCTAAGATTATTGCTGAGTATAGTGTCCCTGGGGGCCTCTGGGAAATAACAGAACAAATTAGAGTTATGCTCAACCTCACTAGGTACTAGGCAGTGTGTCTTGGTCTTCCAACCCTCATTCATCATTGGCTGAGGGATATTCCCAAGTACTTGAATTTCCTCAATCTTGTCTGGAATGCCCTGCACTGGACTGAAGAGAAATCTCCAGTCTTGGATTCCTAAAGTAGGATTCTACTGTCTGAGACTGGAATCAGTGCTGAGGGGAGTTGAGTGGGACACTGACTGAAGCTGCCTCCAGGTAGTGAGATGAACTCAAGATATTTGGAGATGATGGGAAGGAGAGAGATTTGGAGTTGACTGGGTTCAAAGAGAACTTTAGCACAGATTATCTTGATTTTTAAGTCCAAAGTCCATCAGAAGGAATGAACATGAGTAAAAAAGCACACATATAGAAAAAAAAATGATAAACAGTCAAGCTGACTATTGATCTTTTGGACAATTGTTGATAGATCTTTTGGACAATTCTTGATAGAAGTGTCAATTCTAGTACTTCCTGGTTACTTCATTCCCACAAAATATGCAATCAGCACATAGCCTGCATCAGATGTTTCCCTCCTTAACAATTGGAGAGTGCAAACAGCTGGTTCTCAGCTGCAAGGCTTGTGTTCCATTTCTGCCATTGGGACCTCTCTAGTCTATGGGAGTCAATCCCCGTGGCCTAAAGGCCAATGCCCTTTGGCAAATGGATGTCACACATTACCCTCCCTTTGGATGCCTTAAGTATTTACATGTTACAGTGGACACTTATTCTCATTATGTAATGGCTACACCTATGACAGAAGAGTCTGCAGCCAAAGTTTGTCAACACCTACTTCGCTGCATATTGATTATGGGTGTCCCGCAGCAGTTAAAAACAGACAATGACCCAGCATACACTAGTGCCCAGTTCAAACTCTTCTGTGCCTTTTGGAATATTTCTCATATAACTGGTATTCCTTACAATCCCATGGCCAAGGCATTGTTGAAAGAATGCACAAAACTTTAAAAAACCAATTACAGAAAGAGCAAGGAGAACTATATACAGCCTCTCCCCATGATGCTGTGTGCAGGGCACTATTTACCATAAACTTTCTATCAGTTTTGAAACCTGAGTTAATAACTCCAGTCTACAAACACTGGAGCCCTTTAAGAGGACATAATGAGGTGCTTTTGGTGCAATGGTGTGACCCTATGTCTAGATAGTGGAAAGGTCCAGATCCATTATTAACAATGGGGAGAGGCTTTATCTGTGTGTTCCCACAGATAGAGCCACGGCCAATATGGGTCCCTGCAAAGAATGTATGCCCTTGGACTGCACAGGATGGACCAAGAGACAACAGAAAAGCTGACTCTTCTGAATCTCAAGAATAGGAAAGACCTCATACCAATTGAGTCATGGGTGACAAGCATCTCTCTATCTTCAGTGAAGCAAATGGTTATGGTGTATTTTAATGAATCTTGTTTTCAGGTGCTGTTAAATTCTGACATGAGAAACCTTCCTATTCCCTTTTCACAAAAAAGGAGAGGAAAAACATGATGGCAATGAAGTCATTCCCTAACTGTAAATTAGAGCCAACTGTTACAGTGGTAATTTCTTAGAAAACAGGTGTAACTGTTTTTGTTAATTGACTGATAGACATAAGAACTGTGAAAAGATAATTATCTATTTAAAGCCAAAAATAACAGTAAAATCTTTATAAGCTGTGTAATTAAGCAAAAAATATTAATACAGGAGAGCTCTGATATCAGCAAGGGATTATTCTGCCAAGGAGATGTTGGCTAGGGGATCCAAGCTCCCAAACATCAAAGGCCTTTGCCTGTAAACTGGGATACCTGCAAGGAGAGAGGCGGTAAGACCTTGTTGAAGACCTGGTATAAGCATGGAAAAATGTTTTGAGATGTCACTTGCTAATGTACAGTTGGCCTCTAAAATGCCAGAGAGCATTACCAAAGGCCACTAAATCAATAAAGCAAATACTGGTCTCCTTAAGTCAAGCAAGTCTCCTCCATCAGCATCAGCTACACCTCCCTGCCTGGAAATACTGTGCAACAGTGGCAGCCATGTGTCTGTATATCCCAAATCTAATTGGCTATTAGCTCTCTCCTTGGAGGAATAATTCATGGCTGATGCCACAAGCTTACATCCTCTAGTGGTTAGGAGATGTTGTAAGTCACAGTAAGAACTTGTCATATTTTACAAAAAGCCACAGTTCTTGGATTATCATACCATCCAAACATCTGTGTCTATGCCCATAATGTAACCTACCATAATAATCAGTACTGTCTAAATGCCTGTATTTCTGATTGTTTGTGCTTCATTAGTAGGATGAAAAAGATATTCCTGGGCTGGAGTGATGGCCTAGCGGTTAAGAGCACCAACTGGTCTTGCAGAGGACCTGGGTTTGATCCTCAGCACCCACATAGTGGCTGAGAACCATCCGTAACTCCAATTCCAGGAGAACTTCAGTTCCAGGGGAATCCGACACCCTCTTCTGACCTCTGTGGCATTGCACGACATGGGTGCACAAACCTACATGCAGACAGTATATTCAAATAAATAAATAAATAAATAAATAAATATTTTTTTAAAAAAACATATTCCTGGAAAAACTGCCAGCCCATGAAAGGAAACAACCTGAGCTGATCAGAGTCCAAAATGACATCTCCAGAGAAAGATTGTTTTGTTTCTCAGCCACTTGTGCCCCCTTCTCAAAGCCTAGGGAACAATCTGCAGAAGAGGGGGCATGGTAGAATGTAAGGGCTGTGGGGACTGGGGTGAATTGTGAAACTACAGTAATAGAGACAGGACTCTTATTTGATCAACATGCTTGTACATACAAACCCCTCCAGCTGGACAATGAAGACCTTGGGCTGTATAAGTTTGGACATACCTGCTTGCAAATTGGTTTTACATGAAGGATGCTTCTATACATTACTTATTATTATTATTACTACCTCATTTTTGGTTTTCTGAGCACAAATTGGTTTTAGTATAAAAGAGAAAAATCTTAGATCTGCCTTGCCTCCACCCCAGTACTCAAGATAGGTTTAAGCAATCATGTATTTAAGAAACAGATTCCCTTATAGAAGCCAACTTCTCCCATGGGCTTGTCTGCCTCTAAAAACTAAAAACAGTGGGAGATGTAGAGAAACCCAGCTTGAATTGCAGCCTAGCTCTCCAGCTGGCATGCCTCAGGGCACCACATGGCCAAGGGTCTGGCCCTGCCTCAAGAAGGAGCAAGCAGCATGGCCTAGGTGCATGATGCTGGGTTGGGCAAGGTGTACAATGGTGCGGAATTGGGGGGGGCTATGATTGGCTCTGGAAACTGAAGTCATGTATTTTTTTTTAATTTTTTTTATTAATTTTTTATTTATTTCTGTATGTGTATGAATGTACTGTCTGCATGCAAGTCTGTGCACCCGTGTCGTGCAACGCTGCGGAGGTCAGAAGAAGGTCTCGGATTCCCCTGGAACTGGAGTTCTCCTGGAATTGGAGTTTCAGACGGCTCTCGGCCGCCATGTGGGTGCTGGGGATCGAACCCGGGTCCTCTGTAAGAGCGGTTGGCGCTCTTAACCACTAGGCCATCTCTCCAGCCCTGAAGTCATGTATTTTATAAAAGCAGGCTGTAGCAAGGAATAAATTTTAATTTCATAGTAACATCATCATGGAATTCCTGGCCATTATTTTTATTAATTATTGTGCACATACAGGCTAAGGTAGGCCTGCATTTCGTTCGGGTGGCCAGTGAGTTGGAA
>VZQC01003730.1:1139279-1161740 GCA_009823505.1 Rhizomys pruinosus | reverse complement strand
GGGAAAGGGAAATATGCCTGATCTGATTTGGAAAATGATGTATGAAATGCACAAAGCATCAATAAAAATTAAATTAAAAAAAAAACAAACAAAAAAACAAAAGATTCCCTCTTTGTGTGTGTGTGTGTGTGTGTGTGTGTGTGTGTATGTGTGTATATCTAAGACTGTAGTTGATATCAGCTGAATTAAGCCCCTATTTGCTCTATGTACTGAATTACTCCCAACAGGCATATATACATTTATTTTTCTCTTTTAAGCTTTATTATTATTTTAAATTTATTTTTCTATGTGTGTGGCCATGTGTGGGTATGTACACATGAGTGCAGGTTCCCACAAAGTCAGGAGAAATTGGCTCTTCTGGTCCTGGAGTTTGAAGTGTTTGTGCCCTGCCTGTTCGATGTGCTGCAAACTATGCTTGGGTCCACTCTAAGAGCAGTATGTGATCTTAATTGTCATCATCTCTCCAGCCCTTTCTTTTTACCTTTTGTTTCTCTTCTCCTCCACTTTGATTTTAGTAAATGTCTTGCTATGTAGCCTAGCCTGGCCTCAAATTTGTAACCTCATGCCTCAGCCTCCCAAGTGCGGGGATTTTAGGCATCAGTCACCATCTCAGTTTTCAGTGAGTGAATTTCTTTCTTGAGATTGCTGCTGATGTCTGATTTGGCATATGTGCAATATACTGAGCTGTCAATGCCCGCTATCGCTAGTCCATAGACAATCACTGGTAGGAGGTAGAATAAATATTCTAAGCTCTCTTACCCTTGAAAAGGAAAACCATCTTTTCTCTGACAGTTTCCCACAAAGATTAAGTTCTGAATGTCTATGGTGATGGCAATCTAGACAATGCATCTTTCATAAGTTTTCCATCTCTGTCTTACTTTTTCACTCTCTTACTGGTGTTCTTTTCACTTTCAAAAAGTTATGTTACAGGTAAACATTTCTCTTCAGGTTTATTTCAGGGATTCCTCAAAGCAAGGAAATAAAGGCAAAGCAAAGTGAATATCCATCATTAGGTAAATGATTAAACACCTTGGATTTTATCCACATGATGACTATTAAGCAACCATCCAATCCCATTTATGCTATGAGAAGTTGTGCTGGATAGTTTTAGTGTCAACTTGACACACCTGGGTTGAGGGAGCCTCAGTTGGGGAATTGGCTCCATTGGATTGGCCTGTGGCCACATCTGTGGAGTATTGTCTGATTGTCAAGCAGTGTGGAAGAGCCCAGCCCACAATGAATGGCGCCACCCTGGGCAGGTTGCTGTGTACCATATAAGAAGGCAGGCTGGGCATGAGCCTGGGGAGCAAGCCAGTGAACAGTACTCCTCCATGGCCTGTGCTTCAGCTCTTGCCTCCAGATTCCTGCCCTGAGTTCTTGCCTTGGGCTCCCTGAGAATTGTGACCCAGGAGATGTAAGCTGAATAAACCCTTTCCTCCCCAAGTTGGTGTTGGTCAGAGTGTTTGGTCACAGCAATGGAAGACAAACTAGAACAGAAATTGGTACCAAGAGTGGGGTATTGCTGTGACAGACCTGACCTTGGTGTTTTGGGGAAGGATTGTGGAGGCATTTGGAACTTTGGGCTGGGAAGATCATTGAATGCCTAAAGATAGTTGCTGTGGAGCTTGGAGCAGTTTTGCTGAAGGAGTTGTAGAAGATGGAGGCCTGGCTTGTGAAGTTTCTAGTTACAAAGGGGAGCAGAGATAATCAGGACTGGGTAATCTGTGGGTGCTGGTCAGCTGGGGCTGAAGAATCAGCTGTAAGTAACAAGAGACCATAACCTGAAGTGAACCCTTTTCTTTACTGGGACAATTGATGCTGGTCAGCTGGGACTGAAAAATCAGCTGTAAGTAACAAGAGACCAGCACCACTGTGGTGAAATCTTCTGGGAAAAATTTCTTCAGGGTAAGCACACAGAAGCTATGTTCCAGAAGGGGCCTGAGACTCCATGTCAAGCCAGAATCAGGACTTGGTAACATGTAAAAGTCTCCTATATGCTTCCGGTGTTGAAAGCATGAAGGGGTCACAGAGAGCAGCTGAGGCCTGGCACTATGAGAGGCCAGGAAAGGCCACTGGTCAGAGTGTGGCCTTGGTTGCAGTGAAGACCCCAGGACTCCAGGGGTCAGGAAGAGAAGCTGAGGTTTTGCATCAGGAGAAGTCAGAAGCAACCTCAGTTTCAGTGGCGACCCCAGCATTTTGGAGATGCTGGGACCATGGGACAACCACCAAGAGCAGCGGCAGGTGTGGAATGGAGTTGGCCTGGGCCTGTGAGATGAGCTGTGTGTATCACAGATGGCAGAGTCAGAGAAGGGGGGCTGCCAAAACCCTTTGGAGCCCAGAAGATTGTGAGTGAATCCCAGGTGTTCAGCCTTGAGCTACTTGCTGGACTTAGGTTTTGTTTGAGTGTGCCTGATTTTTCCCTTTGAAATAAGATAGTAGTTGTTTTGGATTTTACAGCAGCCCACAGTTAAAAGACTTTTAATAGACTGTGAACTTTTAAGTGTTTGGACATTTTAAGGACTGTGAGGCTTTTAAGTTTGTACTGTCTTAGGTTGTGATTAATGTTAACATCATACTTTGGGGATAAGAACTGGAAAGTGAACTGGTGGTTTAATAGTGATGTGTTTTGTGTGTCAAGTTGACAAGGGGTCAATTGTGCTGGATAGCTTTAGTGTCAACTTGACACACCTGGGTTGAGGGAGCCTCAATTGGGGAATTGGCTTCATTGGATTGGTCTGTGGCCACGTCTGTGGAGTATTGTCTTGATTGCTGGGCAGTGTGGGAGGGCCCAGCCCACTATAGGTGGTGCCACCCTGGGCAGGTTGTTGTGTACCATATAAGAAGGCAGGCTGGGCATGAGCTGGGGGAGCAAGCCAGTGAACAGTACTCCTTCATGGCCTGTGCTTCAGCTCCTGTCTCCAGGTTCCTGCCCTGAGTTCTTGCCTTGGGCTCCCTGAGAACTGTGACCCAGGAGATGTAAGCTGAATAAACCCTTTCTTCCCCAAGTTGGTGTCAGTCAGAATGTTTTGTCAAAGCAATGGAAGATAAACTAGAACAGAAGTTGATTTTGAGTTATTGTTATAAGGTACAAGGACAGCCCAACAAGATGACCTTCCATAGGGAATGGCCCTTCACTACACTCTGAATTTGCCAGAGTCTTGGTCTTGGACTTTCCAGACTTCAGAACTGAAGTTTCTTATAAGTTTCTGGTACTTATAACCTACTCAGTGGAGGGTATTTTCTTTTTCTTAGTATTTTATTTATTATTTATTATTTTATTTTTTTATGTGTATGAGTATATTGCCTGTGTGTGTGTATAAGTGCATCTGTGTCATGGAATGCCTGCGAAGGTCAGGAGAGGGCTTTGGATTCCCTGAAACTGTAGTTATGGATGGTTGTTAGCCACCATGTGAGTGTTGGGACTCAAACCCAGGTGCTCTGAAAGAGCAGCCAGCGCCCTTAACCACTGAGTCATTTCTCCAGGCTGAAGGTATTTTCTCATACTAAACCAAAAGGACACGGTTTGCTAATCATGTTATCCCATAATTCCTCCCATATGATTGGACTATGGGTTAAGAAGATACTTATATATGAGATTTTATTGAGTTTTTATGCATTTCACATAATAAAACTTAATCAAATTTAGAACCCCTCCTTCCTCTCTTCCCTCCAATGGCACCCTCCCCCCATATTTCTGGTATTCTGTAATATATGTTAAGTCCTAACTGGTCAAGCATTTGTATCCAGATTTCCCTCAGAGCAAGTTCATCCCCTGGAGTCTAGTCAGCGTATCTGCTCTCTCTGTCACCCCACAGTAATCATTTGCCAATAGTTTCTTGGATAGGTTTGAGCCTGCTGCCCATTTCCCCCCATGCTATGCTGAGTTTTTGTCTGATTCAGTTGGCATTGGTCTTGTGCATGCTGTCACTATTTTTGCATGTTCATGAGCAAATTCCCAGAGGCCTGAAAGCCTGTTTCCTTATGGTAATCCACCAACCCTGGCTCTTACATCTTTCCACGTCCTCTTCCACAATGGTTCCTGAGCTGTGGATGAGTAAGTTTCAATATAGGAGTCATCCAGAGACATGAAATTTACAGTCTCTTATCCCCTAAACTTAGCAATTTATGGTCTTCCATGTGCATCACACTCTGTTGTATGAGGAAGCTTCACTGTTGAGAGTTGAAGGATGTATTAGTATTCTCTCTACCCCATGTTCTGCTATGATCTGTGAACCTTAGGTGTAAAGGTTCCATTGTACATGTGTCTCTCAAACATATATTCTCTGTGCATGACCATTGTAGAACTCTGTAATGGCCTCTCTTTATCACAAAAGAAGCTTCTTTTATGAGCAGTATACAATAAGTTTGACTATAAATATAAGGGTGTATATTTAACATACAGTAAGAAATTTTATTTGTCTAGAAATATGAGTAAAATAAGGTTTCCTCTAGGATTTATGACCTCTCCAGCCATATGAATTTGACTATATTGACAGTGCCATCCATGAATTCCCTCTCATTGAGAGGGCTTTAAGTCCAATTACGTACCTGTTGATTACTCCCTAGATAGTAGTGCCACTACTTCACCAATAGAGATAAATAGCTCAGCTAGTCATTGTGGTTATTAGGTTTTACAGCTGGGATGGACTACTGATTTTTCCCCCTTATCAGCTTGCATTGTATGCTCTAGAACTATGAGAGCTTCAGAGAGAAAGTTTCCAGGTCATTTCTAGTAACATTGCTCCAAGTCCTGTGTCCCAAGTATGTCCTATCTCCAGCAAGAGGGTCTTACTTTCAAGGTCTGGAGGTAATCAAAGGCTCTGGCAATAACCTATGTTATTTTGGACTACCCTGACAAACAATCTGAAGGATGGTTTCCTTATATGAGGTATTTAATCATTAGCTGTGAGTTTGGAAGATTTGGGCTCCATTGCCCATTTCACCTATTCACATCTAGCAGCAGAGAAAGAAGTGAACACACATAGGATAGTAGAGAAAACCAGGAAAGACTTGGGAGCAAAAGATAGGAAGAGAAACAAAAGAGGGAGTAATTGAGTAGTCTAGTGGTATCACAGGAGACCCTGAATAGAGCTGAGCCTGAAGCTCACATAAACCTAAATTGTCTCAAATATATGCAAATCACTAAAGTTTCCCTTTTATTATCTTTGCCTCAACTCATTTTGTGAGAGTTGATAATCCCACATAGGAGCATGTGGTAAAGAGGATACATATGCTTGCTCACTTCAGTAACAGCCCAAGGACACACGGCAGTGGGTGAAAGTCCAATTGACTTCAAACAGGCTATTTATATAGGTATCATGTCCTCTGAGCAGCCAATCCCAGATTTCCTACACCATGTGCTGCTCCAGCAGGTGTGGTGGGCCTAGGGACCAGTGCATGGGTGAGTCAATCAGCTCAAAGAAGAGCATGTGACTGCACACAGGTGCCTATACATTTTAAACATCTCCTTCACTGTTCTGCACAAAAATCCTGACAATGAGTTAATCAACCAACAATCTGCATAACAAGATTTTTCCTTTTATTTCAATCAGGGTCTTCCTGCATCCTAGCTGGCCTGGAATTCATTATGTATACCAGGTTGGCCTCAGCCTCACAGAGAAGCCTGTGCCTCTGCCTCTGGAGTCCTGGAATTAAAGGCATGTGCTAACACATCCAGAAAGATGTTTCTTTATAGAGATTATGTAGAATATTGTTGGTACTGGGGACAAACATTTTATATATTTATATTTGATAGCTTACAAAAATTTCCAAGAGTCCTCTTTATGTGTTAAAAACTATTTTCCTTTTTGCTTATGACATGATTGCTTACATAAGGGATGCTAAAAATTCCACCAGAAAACTCTTAGAAACAATGAAGAGTTTCAGTAAAGTGGCAGAATACAAAATTAGAAAAATCACTGGCAATTTTTTACACCAACAACAAGCAACTGAAGAAGGAATACAAGGAGACCTTCCCACTCACAATAGCCTCAAAAACAATAAAATACTTAGGAACAAGCCTAACCAAAGACACCAAAGATCTCTACAACAAAAGTTTTAAACCTTCAAAGAAAGAAATTGAAGAAGACATCAGAAGATGGAAAAAACCTCCCATGCTCGGTTTGGAAAAATTAAAATTGTAAAAATGTCCATTCTACCCAAATTAATATACAGATTCAATGCAATCCTAATTAAAATCTCCAAGAGCTTCTTCTCAGGCTTGGAAAAAAAGTCCTTAATTTCATGGAATGAAATGTTATGGAAAAACAAAAGAGCCCGAATAGCCACAACAACCCTGAGTGAAAAGAGTAATACAGGGGGTATCTCTATACCAGACTTCAAACTATACTACAGGGCTATAGTCATAANGTGGAGAGTTAAAAATGGGAAAAATATCTCTAAAGAGCACAGAAGGTAACCTTTGAAGATATAGGGGCCACCTTTATAAGGTTCCTGGATGGGATCTCAGTGGCAGAGCAGAAGTAAAAGGGCCCCATGTGATGGTGGCTTCTGGAAAGAAAATTCTTAATTCACAAAAACATGTAAAAAAATCAATCCTAGCTTGAGTTGATAGAACATTGTTCTGACTGAAGTTAGCCATTAAGTTCTAATAAACACACAGGTTATCAGCCACATTAAAGTCTGGAATGGGAGAGTGAAGGGCAGTGTCAGCCCATGGAAGAGGAAGTCTCATTGTGGATTGTTACAGTATGTCCACAACATGCAGTAAAGAATTAAAGAATCGGGGGCTGGAGAGATGGCCTAGCAGTTAAGAGCACTGACTGCTTTTGCAGAGGACCTGGGTTCGATCCCCAGCACCCACATGGCGGCTGAAAACCGTCTTTAACTCCAGTTCCAGGGGAACCCGACACCCTCTTCTGACCTCTGCGGCATTGCACCACACGGGGGTGCACACACCTACACGCAGACAGTACATTCATACACATATGAAAATAAATAAAATAAAAAGGGAATTAAAGAATCAAATAAAGAACTGGAGGCAGGAAGCTGGTAAGAGGGTGCCAAAGGGTTTTCTGATATCATTCTAGAACTGCAAGCTAACAGATCTAGAACATCAAGGCTCAACAACCATAGCTGGTGAAGAGAATTTGTTTTTTTCTACAATTGGCTCAAAGTCTCAGGTCCTTGATCCTGAGGAGGAAGAATGCCTGCACATCTGGCAGCCAGAGAAGGGCTTTGTTCCCTGCTGCCCTACAACAGCCAGTCCTTGTCTGGCTGACAAGGTTAGGCAGGTAACACTTCTCTTTATGAAGTCAGCATGACATTACATTGTTCTATATTATTTTCCTAGACTTAGAAGTTTCAAAATTACTTGACAAATGTAAAAAAAAAACTAGATCACCACTTCTAGAAGAATAAAGTTAAACACCTACTTCTTGCCCTGTACAAAAGTCAACTCCAAATGGACCAAAAACCTCAATGTGAAACCCAAAACCCTGAAGGTGATAGAAGAAAAAGTTGGCAGCAGCCTACAAGACATAGGCGTAGGAAAAGACTTCCTAAATCAGACAGCAGTTGAGCAGGAAATAAGATTGACAATTGACAAATGGGACCTTATTAAACTCAAAAGCTTCTGTACTTCAAAAGAAACAATCAAGGAAGTGAAGAGAAAACCCACAGAGTGGGAAGAAACCATCACTGCAGATACATCTGACAAAGCATTGATTTCCAGAATATATAAACTACTCAAAAAACAAAGAAGAAAGAAAACAAATGACTCACTGGAAAGATGAAGAAAAGAGCTGAACAGAGACTTCACAAGTGAGGAATTAGAGATGGCTGATAAACATCTTAAATGTGTTCAACATCGCTAACAATTAAGGAAATGCAAATTAAAACCACTTTAAGATATCACCTCATTCTGATAAGACTGGCTAGGATCAAGAAAACATATGATACCAAGTGCTGGAGAGGTTGTGGGAAAAGGGGAGCACTCATCCACTGCTGGTGGGAATGTAAACTCATACAGACACTATGGAAAGCAGTGTGGAGAAACCTTGGAAGATTCAAAATGAGCCTGCCACCTGACCCAGTCATACCACTCCTGGATTTATACCCACAAGACTCATCTTTCTGCGGAGATACATGCACAGCTATGTTTATTGCAGTTCTTGTCACAATAGCAAGGAGCTAACTCAAGTGCCCCTCAACTGATGAGTGGATAGAGATAATGTGGTATATCTACACAATGGAGTTTTATGCAGTGGTACAGAAATATGACATCATGAACTTTGCAGGTAAATGGATGGAACTAGAAGATATCATGTTAAGTGAAGTAAAACAGTTCCAGAAAAACAAAAGACAAATGATATCCTTCATCTGTGGATGCTAGCACCAATTACCTAGTTGTAAGGTAAACTGAGCAACGTTAATGTGATCTGAAAACAACTGTGCTCTTATACTGTGAATCCCTTAACAGGCTCTAGAACTAGGCTACCATTTATTTTCAGAATTAAGAATTTTTAGTATATGGATGAAGGCTATGTATGCATATTTTAGAGTAATAGAAGATCAAAGTAATGCAGAAAAAACTAGTTTGTCATAACATTATGTCTAACCACAGTATTTATTTTATGGGAGTGCTTCTTAGTATTTCTTTTTTTAAATTTTTTATTTATTTTATTTTATTTTTTTATTTTTTTATTTTTAAGGGATCTACAATATAATGACACAGTTGTTTGCAGATAACATTGATGTTACTCAGTATGTCATACAATTAGGTAATTGGTGCATTTTGCAAGTATCTATGTCCAAATTTTGAACAACCCAAGGTTCCCATAGTCCAGTTGGAGACGCATTTATGCACAGGCATGTTGATCGATCAGGAGTCCAGACTATATTCCTGTAGTCTCATGATTCACCCCTATCTCTCTGCAGCCCTTACAATCTACCACGCCTCCTCTTCTGCAGTTTGTTCCCTGGGCTTTGGGAAAGGGGCACAAGTGGGTGAGAAGAAAACAGTCTAATTTCTTTGGAGTTGTCATTTTGGACTCCAGTCTGTTCAGGTTGTTTCCTTTCATGGGTTGACAGTTTTCCCAGTGATACCCTTTTTAGTCATACTAACAAAGCACAAGCTATTGGATGTACAGGCATTTAAGCAGTACCACTTATTATGTGAAGCTAAGCTGTGAGCATAGACACAGATGCTTGGATGGTATGCTAATCCGCAAACTGTGGTTTCTCTATAAAGGGTGACAAGTTCTTATTGTGGCTTATAACATCTCCTAACCACTAGAGGACATAAGCTTGTGGCATCCACTGTGAGTTATTCCTCCAAGGAGAGAGCTAATAGCCAAATAGATTTGGGATATATATAGACACTTGGCTGCCACTGTTGCACAATATCTCCAGGCTGTTGAGGTGTAGCTGATATTGACGGAGGAGTCTTTCTTGTCTCAGGGAGACCAATATTTTGCTGTATTGCTTTAATGGCCTTTGGTAACACTCTCTAGCATTTCAGAGGCCAGTTGTACGCTAGCAAGTGACATCTCATAACATTTTTCATGCTCACACCAGGTCTTCGACAACAGGGACTTATTGCTTTTCTCCTTGCATATATCCCACTTATATGCAAAAGGCCTTTATAATTTTGGGGGGGGGCAGGTTTGAATCCCCTAGCCAACATCTCCTAGGCAGAATAATTCATTGCCGATGTCAGAGCTTTCCTGTAGTAATATATTTTGCTTAATTCCACAATTTATAAACACTTTTCTATTGAATTTGGCTCTAGATAGAGAAATATCCTTTCACAGTTCCTATGCCTATCAATCAATTAATACATTGTGCCTGTTTTATAGGAAATTACCACTGTAACAATTGGCTCTAGTTTACAGTTAGGGAGTGGTTTTATTACCATCATGTTTTTCTTTTTCCTATAAAGGGGAGAGGTAGGAAGCATTCTCAGCATCTGGAAGGTAAACTTCATTAGGGCCCATTATAAACAGTCAACCCCAATATTATTCAGAGAGATGCTCAGTGTCCGTGACTCAGGCAGTCTGAGGTTCCTCTTTCCTTAATGTTCAGATGGGTCAACCTCTCTGCTGGTATTTCCCAGTCCATCCTGCACAGCCATAAGTTGTATGTTTTCAAGCATTTAGATTGGCGATTTTTACCTGTGGGACTTCTTAGTATTTCTTATACAAGGCTGCTTGAGCTTTTGTCCAAGCACTTTCTAAAATATTATAGAGTAGTTAAAAGTATCAGGCTGGTGTAACGTAGTCTTTCTGGATGCTTAATGACCATACTAAATGTCCATTCCAATTTGGCTGAGGGACTTAAGGAATAGCTTTGTTCCTTGCCCTCAGAGGTCAACTAAGTCCCAGTGGACTATGCATAGCAGCATCTTTTGAAATGTCCTACAAATGTGAGTTACCAGTCTTCCCGTGCAGGGAGGTCTTGGAGATCCAGTAATGGGACTTCAGCCAGTGTCCAGTCTATAAAGAGGAAAGTCTGCTCATGGTTCAAAAAGGGAAGCCTGCTGTAGCAAGACCTAACTTTGTCCTTGAGTAGATGGAACTAGTGATTGAAAAGCCAAAAGAAGGGCTGGAGAGATGGCCTAGCGGTTAAGAGTGCCGACCGCTCTTGCAGAGGATCCGGGTTCGATCCCCAGCACCCACATGGCAGCCGAGAACCGTCTGAAACTCCCATTCCAGGAGAACTCCAGTTCTGGGGGAATCTGATGCCCTTTTCTGACCTCCGCGGCATTGCACGACATGGGTGCACAAACCTGTACACATACAGAAATAAAAAAAAAATTAAAAAAAAATTTAAGAAAAGCCAAAAGGAGCAGGGGCTCCCCCCCCAAACAAAACCCCCTGAGTGACCCTTGAGGACCAGATCCTCAACTGACCTTGAGAAAACAAACAAACAAATAAAAAAACTTGGTTAATCTGGGCTAACTGTGTGGCCTTAAACATCCAAAAGGAAAGTATAACCAGAAATAAATAAATAGTAAGTTCTGAGAAATCGTACTTCAGGTATACAACTTGAGATCTTAGTAAAAAGACAAAACAGAGCACAGTTGTTTTGCCTGTCTTACTGGCAAGTGCAGCTACCCTGTGGCTGCCACTGCTTTTGCCATCCTTCAAAGATGTGAGAAGACACAGCCTTTCAGTCTTCCAATATGGACTGGATATTCATGTCTCTCCAAGAATTCTTCAAACCTTCAGTGCCAGATGGGGCCTGCTGAGACATTCAACTTGTGGACTGAGCTACTACTGGGGTTTCCACTTCTTCAGAATATATATAGACTGCCATTGTTGAACTACTCAGGCTATATCATGGAGACCAGTACAGGAAGATCAAGACAGGGCACAGTGTTTACTGGACCTCATTTGGTGGCCATGAGAAGGGAAATCCCCAGCATGGAATGCAAGGGTAGAACTGATAGTGGTTTGGGCTTGCCAAGGAGGAGCCTTCAAACATGACATCTTTCAGCCTAATAAAAAAAATCATAAGCTAAAGATGCTAAAACCTATAATATATGTGGCATACATATGTGCATATTTTGGAGTGATGCATATTGGAAGGAATAACAACAACAACAGAAAAGACTGCATCAAAGAACTGACTGAAATGGTGAACTTCTGCTTGTAACAGTAAACTTCTGCATCGAGAATTTTGAAAGAGAATGAGAAAAAGATGAAAAACATGTTTGGCAGAATGCATGAGCTCTGGTGGAGTGGGGGGTCAGGAAGGGGCAATGAGTCTAGATTTAATTTGTAATGTAATTTTGTATGAAATGCACAGAGCTTCAATAAAACATTGGCTTTGAAAAAAAACTATTTTGCAGAGTAGGTGTGAAACTCAGTCTCATGAAAACTTTGCTTTTGTAATTAACGAAACATCTCTCATAAGGTTGAAACAGTGTTTTGATATTCTGTGCTGTGGTAGCAAGGAAGTTCACACAGATGCAACCTGGCAGGCGTTTGCCACATGCCATGCCATTTCATGTTTTGAGGATCTGTGACATTATAGCATAGCCCAGTAGGTGAACAGAATTTGCCTTCTTGTATATGCAGCTAGGAAGTGTAGATAGGAAAGAAGACATCCATAGATCCACCTTTAAACAATGGAACTGACAGAGGAAGGAAAAGACCTTATCCTTTGTGCTCCTCACAGAATTCTAAGATCTGTCCCTTAAATCTGCTAAGAGGGCCCTACACAATCGATAGAAATGGCCAATAGGAGGAACCGAGTCAATAAGACATCTTCACATTGGCCTTTTCTTCCCTGATTTAATCCTCAATCCTTTCTCATCCATGTCTTCAGATGGGTTCTTACAATAGTCTGAATATTTTGTCCCTTTCAAATTACTAGGTTGAAATTCTAACCTCAGTGTGATAATATTCTAAGGTGGGACCATGGCAGGATGACTGGGCCATAGGAGCAGAGGTCTTATGAATAATGTTAATGCCCTTAGAGACATACAAGCTCAAACTAGACAAAATTCCTGCATTGAATTGGGGAAGTGGATAAGAAGCCCCAACAATAGCTGAGGAAGTATTGGCAACTGATAAACTACTGGAAGAGGGAGATTTGGTCATCTCTATGGGTGTGACAGTAGACAGATTAATGAGGCTCCAGTGTATGGACACACACCAAAGGACACTTGGGAACACGAACTTGATTCAATAGGCCTTAATATGACAAAGTAGTTGAAAACTGGCGAGGTTGTATAAGAGTGGTGCAGATAGGGGAGGGGCTCTAAATAGGATCAAAATATATTGTATGAAACTCACAAAAATTGAATAATTTTTTAAAAAGAGGCTCCAGAGACATCACCACTCTTCTTTCACATGAAGACACAATAAAAAGTAGTCTATTTTAACCCTAAAGAGATTCATTACCACAGCATGACTATGATCTCAGTCTCACAACCTCTGGACTTGTGAGAACTAAATTTGTAGAGTTTATAAGCCATCCAACCTACACCAATTTATTCTAGCATCCCAAATGGGAAATGAGTTTGTAAGCAAATCCTTTGTACATAACACTTTTTCTCAGGTTCTGCTTGTGGAAAATCCTAGGCTGAGCTACACAGATATTTGGAAATCCTCCAGGAAGCATTCTGCAATACCCCTATGCTATATTTAGATACATCCCAAGCATAGTTTGAGAAAATTTTTATCACTGAGATGATAAAATATCCATAGTAGAATTTTTACTTTAGCCACAAAGATGAGATTAACTAGCTAGTGTAAAGGAGGTTCCCTTTGTAGACTTAGATGCAAGATATTTGCCTGTGGCATTGAAGTTAACCTAGTGATGCAAAATTCTCCTGCATGACTGGACTCCCAGTGGAACAGTGTGCTTAGAAGAAAACCATTCTGATAGGGAGCCTCAGAAAATGCCTAAAGGAATGTTCAAAGCTTCTTCATGAGGAAATGGGGTATGTATATATCAGGATATTGATTTTTCCTAAATCTATAAAAAGCACAACAAGATGTAACTGATGTATTTGTCAAGGATGGAGCTGCAGCATGGCACAGAAGTGTTATAGCAAGGTCAACGTTGATTGAAAGGACAATGTTACCTTCCATGGGGTTCTTCTTGGGTTTGCTAATCATTTGGACTCAGTAAGCCAAGCTCTGTGTAAGAAGAGCTGGTTAGAGAGTGAGGAGGGCAGAATGGTCAACAATATTCTTTCCCTTTATCCCATTCCTCTGGAGTTCTACATTTAGAGGTGTATGCTGGGAATATGGCCAAATGGAAGGCATTGATCAGTTCTAAAGCCTAGGTCCAACAGAAGATGCTGTACATAGAACTCCTTGGTCTTACTAGAGAATCCAAGTTGCAGGTGGAATAGGTTGAATAATGGTGTCTAAGGATAATGGATCTAATTTCTTCAACTTGTGACTTTTGCCTTACACAGGAAAAGGTCTGTTCATATGTGAAGTTAAGGATGGTGGTGAGGTGGAGATTATCCTGATTAATTCTACCTGAGATCACAGATACCCTTATAAGAGGGAGGCGGGGGAAGATTACAAACTCGAATGGAAGTAGTAGCAGAGAGACATCTGAATATGATGTGTTGCTGGCTTTGAAGATGGAGAAAAAGGAGGCCAGCAGCCAAGATATGCAGCTCTGGAAAGTATGAAAAAGCAAGGAAACAGATTTTACCATAGAGCCTGCAGAGGAAATGTGGGCCTGCTTGGTCTAGCACAGTGAAACTCACTTTAAATCATTTTAGTACATTCATTCTCATCGACCAAAAAGAAATATTTTACTATTTCAAATTTAATTTTCATTCTAATCTGGATTTCTTACCTCTTTTCCTTCTGTTCCTTTCTGTTCTCTCTCTCTCTCATATATATACACACACATACATATATATATTTATGTATGTGTGTGTGCATTTTTGGTCTATAGATTTGTGTGCACAAGGTTATATGGTGTATGAGTATGTGCGCACACATGTGTGGTATAGGCATGCATGTTCACATATGTACATGGGTGCAGTCACCTGTGTAAGCACATGTTGGTATGTCTTCCTCAATCACTTCTTTACTTTATTCATTATTTTTTAATATAAAGCATTTCACTGGACCTGGAGATGACTGTCTTAGCTAGGCTGGCTAACTGGTGTGCTCTGGGGAGGTCTATTTGTCCCAGCACCCAGCAATGGGGCTACAGATATGTAGTGCTATTTCCAGCTTTAACATGGATGCTTGGGCTCCAAACTCAGGATATCATATTGCCACACCAAGTATTTACCCACTGAGCCATCTCCCCATCCCCCTTTATCTTATTTTTTTATTAAAAATTATTGAATTTTTGTGTATTTCATACAATAAATCTTATTTTTATATCCCTTCCCCATGGGCACCCTCTTATAACCTCCCTTCACTGTATTTCATGCATTTTGTCATTTATGATAAGGTCTATCAAGTCAATTTAATGTCTCCCGATGTCCCTCAGTGCAAGTTCATCCACTAGGGTCTAGTCAGCCTATCTAGAGTCACTCCCTTAAAGAATATCAGCTCTCCCTCACCAAGCTGTAATCAGTGGCTTAATAGTTCTTCAGTTTACACTGGAGTCTGCTGCCCATTCCATAGTTCTAGGATGGGTTTTTGTCTGCTAGAGTTTGCATGGATCTTGTGCATGCTGACACCATTGCTGTAGATTCACACAAGCAAGTTCCCAGGAGCTTGAACTCTCTGGTTCCATATTGTCATACACTTTCTTCCCTGGTTCATACAGCCTTTCTGCCCCCTCTTTTGTAGTTGTCCCTGAGCCTGGAGTGAGTAGAGTTTAACATAGGAGTTCTGTCCAAGGACCCACACTCTGAAGACTCTTATTCTCTATGCTTTAGCCATTTTGGCCTTTTGTGTTCATTACTCTCTGTTGCATGCAGAAACTTCATTGATGAGAGTCGAGAGATGCATTAGTATTCTCTCTACCCCTTGTTCCAGTATGTTCCATAAGCCTTAGGGATAGATATTCCACTGTAGATGTCACTTAGGGTTGAACATTAACCCGACTCATAAGCTTTTTGTCTAGCCTTTCATCATTTTTCTTACTGTGAGCAAATACGTATAAATAATCTCAGATTTTCTAGGTTAATTAGTAGAATAGTTACACATAATTTTCACACCATGCCTTTTTACTTAATAACATATTCTGAAAATCATTCCAAAGCAGTATTTAGAGACAGTGAACATTCTTTTTCACAGATACATTGTTCTGGCATGTGGGTGCATTCTAGTTTATTCAAAATTCTCCTAATGATAGATATTTAGCATTTAGGTATTTCTAGTCTTTTACTATTATAAATAGAACTTCAATTGATTTTCTTGTGCACACGTCTTTTCATATTTTTGCTAGTATATATAGGATATTGACTCTAAGAAGTGAGATTGCTGAAGAATGAAGATAGAATTAACCAACATAAAAATCATATTCTTAGCAGAGATAGTTTCTTATTTTTATATGTACCTTCAATTTCCTTTCAAGATCTTGTTTAAAAGTGTGATTTATGTTTACTTTATGTGTCTGAGTGTTTTGTCTGGATTTATGTAAGTCTACTCATGCCTGCAATGCCTCTGGAGGTCCAAAGAGGGCGTCAGATCCCACAAAACTAGAGTTCCAGATGGTTGTTAGCGGACACGTGGGTGCTGGGAAATAAACCCAAGTCCTCTGCAAGAATAACCAGTGTGATTAACCATTGAACCATCTCCCCAGCCCCCTTTTTTCGAGGTCTTACTGATGATAGGAAGCTTTTATGGACAAATCCAATGGGCGAGTTAAATAGATTCATTGGAAATAATCGTACTATATATAATATAGGTAATATATAATACTGTGGACCTAGCTCACCCAGATTAATTAATCAGCTTTTCAAAACCTAATAAAGCAAAGCAGGATTCATATGATTTTCCTTTAGGGCAGGGTCATATTTGTTAGAATGATGTTGGCATATTCAAGATGGCATATCATTTAGGCTATGAGAATGGAAGGTCATTGAAGAATTATTTTGATGTGTTCATTCAGGAAAAGAAGCATCTGATATGAGGAGTCAATATTAAGGTTTCAAAGCATTTCTTTCATCCCCAGAAGAGGCACTTAAATAAAATCCGAGTTTTCTACATTTCTGATATCTTTTTATGAGTACTCAACTTGCCAACATGCCCCTTCACACTACTTCTTTTGATAAATGGATAATATATCATTCTTTTAAAACTCTCAGGCTCCCAGTGATGGGGGACAATTTTCAGACAATAAAAGTAACAAAATCATGTATTATTCAGATGGTGTTCAAAGGGACACTCCTGAAAAACAATTCTACCTGCTCATAAGTTAGTGGAATAAATTCACCTGTGAGTAATATGCATATTTACTAGTTCCTCTATGAACATTTTATTCCTATTTCTCAAGTTTATGAACTCTTTCAAATGACAATGTTAATTCTCAGTCTCCTTCCAGAGGTTTGGTAGGTGAAAAATTACACTATTGAAATTTTCCAAATGGAGACAAACAAATGCCTACTGTATATACCACAAAAGATAGGTTAGATTTCAATTTCTCTGTAATGTAGCTTAGGAACATCAACAGCTTAGGAAAAAAGGAAAACAATTCTCATGCTTTCCGCTTTTTCATCACCTGACCCTACAGGCCTCCTGTTTTGATGCTGAATGCCTTTATTTCTATGTTGCTCCAGGTAAAAGTAGTTAATGATCAACCATCTTCTTTCCATTTGAGTGCTAATAGAATATGAGAAGTCATTTTAATCATTTCAATACAATTATTTGTTCTTTCTCAATATAGATGTACATTTGTGTATATGTGCTTATATGACTGTGTGTGTGGTGTATTCACATATTGGTGGGTGGGGGCATGTGCCTGTGGGTATGCATGAAGGCCATTGGAAAACACAAGATCTATCTGTTCTATCACTCTCCCTTTATTCTCTTGAAACGAGGTCTCTTACTCCACAGAGAGCCAGCCAGACTGGTGGCCACAAAGTCTCAAGAATCCTCTTGTCTCTTCCTCCCTAGAGCTGAGATTGCAGGAATGTTCTGCCTTATTCTGCTTTGTATGTGAGTGCTGGGGATTTCAACTCAGGTCCCCATGATTGTACAGTAAGTGCTCTTATGTGATGAGCCATTTCCTTAGCCTCTCAAATATGTTTTATGCAAAGCTCTTGGCCTGAATTATTTCATTCAAAACACACTAACTAAAAGATAAATCTTGTGGTTATAAGAAAAGAACTGGACTGGCTCAGCAGTTAAGGGCACTGACTGCTCTTGCAGAGGACCTGGATCCAATTCCAACCACCCACATAACTCCAGTTCCAGGGGATCCAACACCCTCTTCTGACCTCTGAGGGCACACTGACAGCAATGTCAGAATGCACTTATGCACCCATGCAATATATTCATACACATAAAAATTAAGAATAAAATAAAGAAAAAGACTCAGAGTCTGCTCAACAAAGACTGGAATTTAACTCTTTCAATGCATATGAGTCCTTGCCAAATTATTCAAACTCTCTGTCACTGCCTCATGTACTATTCAGAAGAAACAGTGGCACTCTCACAGGATTGAATGATATGACTGAAGATTGAGTATTAAACTCATATGAAAGTTTTCATTGTAGATTCATACTTAATAAGAACTCAACATGTAGGGTCTGAGGAGGTGATGCAGTATGTTAAGTGCTTGCTTCACAAGCATGGCAATCTAAGTTTGACCTCCCCCCCCAGAAAGCATGCAAAAACTGTGGGTGTTGTGTGTTGATAATACCAGTGCTGGGCAAGCAGAAACAGGATGATCCCTGGGCCAGTATGCTCCAGCCTAATTGATAGGTCCAGGTCATTGATAGACCCTGTCTAAAGGAGGTACACAGATTTCCTTAGAATGACACTTGAAGATTTTCTCTGGCCTCCATATGTTCACATACCCTTGCACGCACATGTGTACACACAAAGAACATGTGTGCAAACACATATATGTGCATAATTTAAAGAGTAAATTAAGTAAAGCAAAAATGATACTGTACTTTCACAAGACAGTATAATAATAGGGTTTTTGATAGATGTATTGTGTCATATAATAGGTATATCTGGAAAGGTTCAAAAATAAGGTCACCCATCCTGGTAGTACATGTGAAAGTCCTGATCAAAACTCTAGACACTAAAGCTTGGTTGAGCTTCCTTCATTAATAGCATTCATACATATTGTCACACATTGATGCTAGGAAAGCAATGGTGTCCACAACTTCACAGAGGACACTAGAAACTCTACATTTGGTACTTTTTCCACACATGCTCCCTTGGCTGACTTCAATCTGTATCCTTTCTAGGAAACAAACCATATCTATGGGTACAGGAGCTTTTGGTGAATTCATTGAGTTTTTCCAGTGTGTTATTGCACACTGGGGAAGTTTAGAACACTGGGGAAGTTTAGGACACCCAGAACCCTAAACTTGTAATTAATATCAGAAGTAAAGACAGTCTTGCATAGTGTGTACTTCCTCTAAATTGATTGGTTGCCATGTCCAACCTTCACTCTGCACTTGCAAGTTGCATGTTTTTAAATTTATTTTTATTTTGTATATATGACTGTTATGCCTGCATGTACGTAAGTGCACCTGTGTCAAGCAGTGCTCACAAGTCAGAAGAGGGTATCAAATTCCTCTGAAACTGGAGTTACAGACAGTTATTAGCTGCTATGTGGTTGCTGAGAAGTGAACCTGAGTCCTCTGTGAGAGTAGCCAGTGCTCTTAACTGCCAAGCCATACCTCCAGCCCCGGTTTTTGTTTTATCTTAATAGGGGCTGGAGAGATGGCTCAGTGGTTAAGAGCACTGACTGCTCTTGCAGAGGACCCGGGTTTGATTCTCAGCACCCACATGGCAGCTAAGAACCCTCTTTAACTCCACTTCCAGAGGAATCTGACACCCTCTTCTGATCTCCGCCGCATTACACAACACAGGAGCACCTACCAACATGCAGACAGTATACTCATACACATAAAATAATAATAAAAAAAATAGTTATTAAAATATATTTTATTTACTATTTTAATTTTATGTTTATATGTGCATGCCTACATGTGTGTAAGTGCATCTGTGTCATATATATATATATATATATATATATATATATATATATATATGACATACATATATATATATGACACAGATTGGCTGGAACTAGATATGTAGACCAGGCTGGCCTTGAACTCTCAGAGATCTACCTGCCTCTGCCTCCTGAGTGCTGGGATTAAGGCGTGCGCCACCACACCTGGCATATAAACGTTTTGAGACAGGGACTTTGTATGCTTTCCAGACTGGCTTCAAGCTCATGATTCTGCAGGAGTAGCAAAGACTATAGCCATGGGCCCCTAAGCCCACCACAGTGCTCATATTTTATCTCCCTGAAAAATATTTCCATCAAAAGAGTTCATCCCAACAAAGCAGACTTTTCAGTGAGGAGTTCATTTTCCTCCTTTGATTTCCAATTAATTTTGAAGCCAAATGCAAGGTAATTTCCTATAAGTGGTAATCCTTTTCTCTATACAATATTATTTTCAAATTTTAATTAAAGGTCATACTTGGATTTCTATAATTTAAAGCATTGATCTCTGTTAGGAAGCAATTATTTTGGGCTGGAGAGATAGCTCATCAGTTGAGAGCACTGGCTGCTTTTGTACAGGACCTGGGTTCAATTCCCGGCACCCACATATCAGCTAATAACCACCATTACTACAGTTCCAGGGGAATCCAATACCCTCTTCTGACCTCCACAAGCATTACACAACGCGGGTGCACTTACATGCATGCAGACTGTTCTAGTTTCTCTTCAATTGCTGTGACAAAACATTCTGACCGACACCAACTTGGGGAGGAATGGGTTTATTCAGCTCACATCTCCTGGGTCATAGTTTATCACTCAATGAGCCCAAAGCAGGAAGTCAGGGCAGGAACCTGGAGGCAGGAGCTGAAGCACAGGCCATGGAGGAGTGCTGCTTACTGGCCTGCTTCCCTGGCCCATGACCAGCCTGCCCTCTTACAAGGTTTGCAACAACCTTCCCAGACGTGGCACCACCCATAGTGGGCTGGGCCCTCCCACATTGCCCGACAATCAAGACAATACTCCACAGATGTGGCCACAGGTCAGTCGAATGGAGCCAATTCCCCAATTGAGGCTCCCTAAACCCAGGTGTGTCAAGTTGACACTAAAGCTATCCAGCACACAGACAATACACAAAAAATAAAAAAAATAATAAAATATTTTTAAAAGAGAAGTAGCACCCTCAAACCAAAATGAATTTCATTATGGCACTATCCCTTGGTACTCCAAGGGAAAGTGAAAGCTATAGGTACCATTTTTCATACATTGGGCATGCAAAGTGAGACATTCAAAGTCAGGAAGTTATGTCAAAGTCAGGAAGTATGGATCAATACCCATAGGAAGCACTGGAATTTAGGAAAATGCTGACTGGTTATGTTTCATATGATGTTTTATTGTGAATGAGACTCTGTATCGAGAATGCTATACAACTTAATAAGTACATATATTCACCACATTGTTAAGCAGAGATTTTCATAAAGGATACAGGATAAAATCACCTGGGGAGTTTTACAAAAACATCAAGACCTGAATGCCTACTCTCAGAGATTCTGTTTCAATTGATTTTGATTGGGGCCTTGCCTTTGGCATCTCTTTAAGCATACATGATAACTCTAAGTGCAGCTAGGTGTAGGAACTGTAGCTATAAGGTTTGTAAAATGGGTTTTAAGACAATTTTTTTCTACTATCTTATAGAGTAAAAACCAGGCAAAACCCATCTGAACACGATTCTGTGATCTAATCACTAAAAGCTTTCAAGGCTTACCTTGTGATTCTTGGAATAGTTTCCAACATACCTCTCTATTTGTGTCTGAATTCTCAGAGTACTAGCATTCTTAGGCCTGGAGCTAAAAGTGAGAGAAAAGATTTGAGAAATGTGTCGTGGGGAGGATCTTCTTCCTCCTGGAGTCTGAAGAGAAGATGGATCTCAGTTAGTCAGTGCCATTACTTCCAGGGGCTAACACAATTCAAAACCTTCTTCTATCATAAACTCTGAATATTAACGCTTAATCCCTTTATCTCTAAAATATGAAGCTTGTTTGCACTCTACATCCAAAATACTGTTGGAGAAGTGGCAGTGTTGTCAGAAGCTGATTTTTGTATGCATAAAAAAATCCTCATCTTTTTTCAATTAAGAAAATGTTTCCTTAGCAGCTGTCCCCTATATTACTCATTCCTCCTATCATGAAATTCAATATTTGCCTTCAGACTTTCCTGTATCCATTAAAAGAAAAGCCATTCTTCTTTGAATTAAGCAGTCATGAATAGATTTCCACTTGCATTATTGCTTATTCAGATGGCTGAAGAATATTAAAGTCTGTGAAACCAGTTCCTCAGTCTTGGCATCTGTGGGCTGATTTCATGAATTCACCAAGTGATAGCAACTCTGTGATCCTTGCTGTTTTTGTTTCTAACTAGTGCTTTTGGGGTTTGGCTGTGGGTCTTCCTGTTCCTTGGCTTTCCTAACAGATTTGATATTCTCTGTCCTTTTGGCCCTTGGCATGCAGGAATGTTTATGGAAGAAAAAAAATTAGTTCTTGGTGCAGTCTTTCTCCCTCACCACACTGCCTAGTCTTCCAGAATAGAATGCGGAAGTAGGATTTTAACCAGTGAGAACATACTACTTTTCTACTCCAAGTCCATTGAGGTTTATTTGAAGCTGACTCCAGTGTTGGTCCAGAGATAGACATGAAACACTGGACAAAGGCAGGCACAGTACAGAAAATATAATGATTTACATTTGGGACTTAGAAAAAGACTACTCAGGTTAGGTTTTGTGTATTACTACTTACAGTCTCTGGATCATAATATTTATACATTTTGCCTCCTCCTCCTCCTCCTCCTCCTCCTCCTCCTCCTCCTTCTTCT
>VZQC01003730.1:1102371-1139166 GCA_009823505.1 Rhizomys pruinosus | reverse complement strand
CCTCCTCCTCCTCCTCCTCCTCCTCCTCCTCCTTCTTCTTCTTCTTCTTCTTCTTCTTCTTCTTCTTCTTCTGTAAAATGGATACAATAATAATATCTATCATATGGAAAACATGCTTAGAATTATCCCAGAGAAATAATGGGCTCTCAAATGTTTTCATTGTTCTTCTATGTACCTATCAATAGTACCTGCTTCAAGCATGAGCTGATGACTAAATTGAGCCAGTAAGAATGAGGGCTTTTGGAGAAGATTCTTTCCTCCATCAGAGGAGTTCCTAATGAGTCCATTGAAAAAGTCAACTTGGGGTGCTACATGAAAGCAATGATAGCATATTTGTAGATAATAATGAAAAGCTTAAAGCTGTTCACACACACACATACACACAAATTGTGATCACAAACAATAACTTAAGTAACTGGTGTTGCTTTTGAGGCAAGGGCTACTACTTATACCAGGCTGGTTGCAAAATCTGACCCACCTGCCTCCACCTCCTGACTTCTTCAATTACAGTCCAATAGTACATAGAAAAATCTATCACCAAAAGTGTATTATAAGGAGACTTATTAAATATGCTGGTGTTTATGCGAAATTAACTATCATGTGGCCATGCAAAAGACTGGGTATACTAACATGGCTATGTTTTGATGGGATATCTGTAAAATGGTTTGATCTGTTTACATAAAACAAGAGTTATAAAGAGTTCAGAGATTTTTCTACTTGCTTATGTTAAAAAACAGCTTTTGAGGGGCTGGAGAGATGGCCTAGCGGTTAAGAGTGCCGACCGCTCTTACAGAGGACCTGGGTTTGATCCCCAGCACCCACATGGAGGCCGAGAACTGTCTGAAACTCCAATTCCAGGAGAACTCCAGTTCCAGGGGAATCCGACACCCTCTTCTGACCTCCGTGGCATTGCACGACACAGGTGCACAAACTTGCATGCAGACGGTACATTCATACACATACAGAAATAAATAAAATTAATAAAAAAATTAAAAAAACAGCTTTTGATATTTACTTTTTGTTGCTTTTGTGGTGTGTGTGTGTGTGTGTGTGTGTGTGTGTGTGTGTATGGTGCTTTCACATGCATGTTCAAGTGCATGTATCCATGTGACTCCATAGGGAGGCCAGAGCAGGGTATGCAAGTGACTTCCTGTATTACTCTTTGCTTTATGCCCTTCAATCAGAGTCTCTCAGTGTACTACAAGCTCACTACTTGGGCTAGGTAGGGTGGTAGGTAAGCTCTCAGAATCCACCAGTTTCTCTCTCTCCGAATGCTGGGATTACAGACATTTTCAGTCATACCCAATCTTTTGACTTGGGTGCTTGGAATTCAAACTCAAGTCCTCATGCAAGCACTCTTACACACTAAGCCATCTCACCAGGCCAAGGATAATTAAAAAAAAAAACATAATGACCCTTATGCAGATGCAAAATGAACATTTATTAAAGACTTGAGTTACCTCATTAACACCAAGGGAACCAATAAAGTACTTCAACCCATTAAAAGGTGAATTAAAAGAACAGACATACTTATAGATCAGGGATAAATACTAAATGTACAAATTCAAGAAAATAAGTCTTCCTCTGTGGTGGATAAGTAAGTCAGTTTAAGCTCCAAGAGAAAGACCTCATTACATGACTATAGAATGTATATTATACATTCATACCACTTACATACAACTTACAGAATTGCCCAATCACTTAACGGTAATGAAAAATCCACTCTCCATAAAACCATAGTCGAATAACTTATACATCTGCTTTAAGCTAGGATTTCTTACCTCAGCACTATTAAAATTATGAGTTGTATAATTTTTGGTTGTGAGGGAAGGATGTGTCCTGTACACTGTAGAGTCTTGAGCTGGATCCACTGTGTCCTCTTCTCAGGAGTTTCCAGAAGCACTCCCTGAAGTTTCAACAACCCCAAAAATATCTCGTTAGAACTCACTAGGGGAAGGAAGGCACATGAGTGCCTCCCACTTGAGAATCAATGTTCTAAACAATGTTTAGTTTTCCACTGAAGTGTGTGTGTGTGTGTGTGTGTGTGTGTGTGTGTGTGTGTGTGTGTATGCATTTGCAGATGGGTGGTTCAAATCCAAAGCCTTGCATCTGCTAAGTGAGTTTCTACCACGGAGTCACACTGCCAGCCCCCTCTTTTTCCTACTTTGTTATTCGATCTGGAATATTTTTCTCCCATATCTTTTCCTGGCACTGTCCTTACTTTATTCAAAATTTACTCAGATATCATTTCTTCTAAAAGACCTTGTCAACCCCCTTGTCTGAAATAGATCCCATTGTCCAATTGTCCTTTGGTTAAATGGTTTTATCTATTGCTTGGCTTCCCTCTTCTAGAGTAGAGGCTTTCTGAAGATAGAAGTCCATTGAACTAATGTCCTAACCAATATACGAAGTGATAGAAGGAAGAAAAAGTGTACTCCATAAATTAAAAAAATGCAATAGTAATTGATACATGGACTTATCCTTTTCTTTATTACTGAAATAAATATCCACTTAAAAGATCAATAATGACTGACTTCCCATGTTGCTCATTCTTCTGAGTTAAGATCTATTTGTCTTCTTGAGACTTGTGAAGACTGCTGAACCAAAATGACTTAAGGCAATTCATCTGAGCCCAAACCAAATTTGTTACTTATTAATGAGGAAGCCTGCAAATGGAGAATACCACTTTTTAAAGTTCAGAGGGCACAGACACACATTCTCAAATGAAGACTCATTACAACATAGCTCAGCTATTGTATTAATTACTTGTCTTGTTGCTGTGAGAAAATACCAGAGGAAAAGAACTTCAGGAAAGAAAGTATTATTTGGCTTATAGTTTGAGGGTACAAACCATCAAATGCAAGGAAAGCATGGAGGCGGTTTTGTGAGGTGGGATGGTCCCACAGGTGGGAAACAGAGATAAAGTCTCAGCTTATTTTTTCCATTTTGAAATATATCCAAATTCACTTAAATATTTTATTTATTATTTTTATTTTATGTGTATGAGTGTATTGCCTGAGTGTATGTAAGTGCACATGTGTTGGGTAATGCCCAAGGAGGTCAGATGAAAGCATGGTATTTCCTTGGAATGGAGTTATGCTCAGTTCTTAGCTGCCATGTGGGTACTGGGAATAGAACCCAGGTCCTCTGCAAGAGCAGTCAGTGCTCTTAACAGCTGAGTCAACTTTCCAGCCCCTAATTTACTCCTTTTTAGACAGTCCAATACCCAAGTCTTTAGGATGGTGCCAACCACAAAGTAGGTATTTTTCCTCAGTTAATCCTCTCTGGAAATGCCCTCACAGGCACACCTAAAACTTTGTCTTCTGTGTGATTATAAATCCAATCTGACAATAAAATTAATCATCACAGTCGCTTAGTGACAACTCTTGTTTTTTTCCTAGGGTGCTGATGTTACCATAGCCCTAAACTGGTCATTTCATCAACAAATAACAGGGGTTTACTATAAGGGTATAATGTCTTCAGAACCATTTTCTATTACTGCTGCATGTCACCCATTAATCTGAAATAAGAAGTAATGTACATTAGCTATATACTGAGATATGAACACTAAGCCCACTCTTTGTGGCTATCACTTAGACATATTGTGTAACAGTTTATCTCCTGGCAAATGGCCCAAATTGTGCCAAACAGAAGTCAAACTATATACTCCAAGTTCCTGTTTCTTTTCCAAGCAGCTATTAGTAGATTTCTCCAGCAATCAAAGACATTGAACACCCAATTTGCTTAAATATGGGGAAAATATTTTCTCTTAGGATTCATTAAAATTTCCAACAACACATCTCTCTTTCAACTACCATGACATCTGGTCATTCTGCATACAAGGTGATATAAATGGCCTTTATTCAGGTGTAATTGATGATTTACATTATTAACTCTGTCTCTGCTTTGGCTCATTACCAGGGACAATTGAAGTTGACACTAATACAATAGCAAAATTTAGGTCACTAATGGTTCTTTCTCTTTTGACTAATTCAAAGCAGAGGAGTTAAATTCCTTATACAAAACTTTCTTTCTTTTTTTTTTTATTATTATTTATTTTTGTATGTGTATGAATGTATTGTTTGCATGCAGGTCTGTGCACCCGTGTCGTGCAATGCCGCGGAGGTCAGAAGAGGGTCTCAGATTCCCCTGGAACTGGAGTTCTCCTGGAATTGGAGTTACAGACGGTTCTCAGCCGCCATGTGGGTGCTGGGGATCGAACCCNGATTTTACATTATTAACTCTCGCACTCAGTACTCAGGTATCATTGGCTCATTACCAGGGACAATGAAATGTTTGTACCACCGTGTGACTGCCATTGGTACGTAGCGATGTCACTGGACAAGTGACCTCGTCCACGAGCGCCCACCCCCAAACTAACGGAACCCAATCACGCAGAAGTATGTATGGTACGCCGCAGCTCGAGCTAGATAGGCCTAACGTCTGAAAACACTTTCTTTTCTTTTTTTATTATTATATTATTTTGTATGTGTCTGATGTATCTGTTGCATGCAGGTCTGTGCACCCGTGTCTGCAATGGCAGCGGGACGGTCAAGAAGAGGTCTCGACTTCCCCTGGAATGGAGTTCTCCTGGATTGGAGTTAAGACCGGTTTCTCAGCCCGCCATGGGGTGCTGGGGATCGACCCCGGGTCCTGCAAGAGCGTCGGTGCTCACAACCGCTCGGCCATCTCTCCAGCCACGGGAAATCCCTTTTTCCTAAAATGTCATAGGTAGGTGTTGGTACCAGAGTAAACTTGAGATAGGCACAGAAAGAACATTCTCAGTTCCCTGATACTGCTGCACACATTAAATTCTAAATTTGCTCCATCATTATGTTCCGGCTGTGAAACATTAATCTTCATACTGTCACATTTACACAGAATCTATTTAGATGTTTAAGACACTTACTATAGGTGCGAAATAGCCTGACATGCCCACACTGTGCTTTGCAGCACAGCTGTGGGTTTTTACTGTACAGGATGGCAGATAGGCCGGTAGATCCTGCGTGGCTTGTGTCATATTACCTGCTAATTTAATGAGACATAATAATTTTTGCTAGTGGAAAAATCAAAAGGTCCCTCAAGGGGAGACAGCCAGGTAGAAGGTTCATCGCCTGAGGCAAAAAAAAACAAAAGCTACTTGCCAGGGTGGATGAGGTGTGGTTTGGCACCCTTTTTTTTTTTTTTTGGTCTTTTTGAGACAGGGTCTCCCTGTAGTCCCAGCTGTCCTGGAATCTCAGATACAGAGGCTTGTATCCAGAAGCAGACACAAAAATGGATTTCTGAATAAAATGGGGTTTATAAAGAAAAAACAATGAAATGGAAAATGCTAAAATCTGATAAAATGCTGAAATCTGAAATAATCCCCTTAAAATTAGGTAAGAGTCTTGTAAACAAAATATAAAAAACAAAAACAAAACAGTGTTTGTTAAAAAGCCAAATGATGTAAAAATCTCAAACAAAAGCCTGTAAAGAATTAACTATCCATGCAAAAGTAAAAATGGAAAATTGATTATATTTTGAAATGGATGAAAAACTGGTAAAAACAAAACTTGGTTACTCTGACATAAAAATGTATTAATGGAATTTCAGTTGCTTTTTTATAATAATACAATATAAAACCCCCAAACCAAAGTTGTGAAAGGATCAGAATATGCCATTAAATAAATTGTAAAATAAAAAAAAAAAACTTTCTTATCTTTAAAATAGAGATAACAGCAGAATTCTTCCCAAATGATTTTGGCAATTACAACAGTAATGATAACTCTGTAATTTTTAATTTAAATTAAATTTTTTAATTTAACGTGTATGAGTTTTATGCCTGCATGTATGTAAGTGCACCTGTTTCATGCAGTGCCCTTGGAGGACAGAAGAAAGTGTCATATTCCCTGGACCTGGAGTTATGGATGGTTGGTAACCACTATGTGGGTGCTGGGAACCTGGATTTTCTTCAAGAGCAGCCAGTATTCTAACCCATTGAGCCATCTCTCCAGCCCAGTAATGATAACTATAAATTGTAAAAGGTTTCATCTAGATAAACTGTACTATACCTAAGTTATTTTCAAAATCATTAGCAAAGGTTAATTTAAAAAAATTATTATAGAAGACCTAACTTCCCTGAAAGTATTACATTAAATCCTCAAGCATTTTAAAACTCCAACTTGAGAAATGCTATTTTATACCAAAATCCATCAGGAATGTAGTGCCAAAAAATAAAATTGCTATAATCACAGTCATTTTAATGCAACTGTGGAGCTAGGAATTTAGTGGCCCATTCTCAAGATGCCTTTATCAAGGGAACAACTGCTCCAGTATAGCACTGTCTAGATATTTCTGTGTATAAATATTCCATATACTGCAACAGATAATGACGCCCTTATGCTCATTACACCAATACCTATCTGTGCTGGATAGCTTTAGTGTCATCTTGACACACCTGGGTTGAGGGAGCCTCAATTGCGGAATTGGCTCCATTGGATTGGCCTGTGGCCACATCTGTGGAGTATTGTCTTGATTGTCAAGCAATGTGGGAGGACCCAGCCCACAATGAGTGGTGCCACCCTGGGCAGGTTGTTGTGTACCATATAAGAAGGCAGGCTGGGCATAAGCCAGGGAAGCAAGCCAGTAAGCAGCACTCCTCCATGGCTTGTGCTTCAGCTCCTGCCCCCAGGTTCCTGCCCTGAGTTCCTGCCTTGGACTCCCTAAGTGATGAACTGTGACCCAGGAGATGTAAGCTGAATAAACCCTTTCCTCCTCAAGTTGGTGTTGATCAGAGTGTTTTGTCACAGCAATGGAAGACAAGCTAGAACAGAAATTGGTACCAGAAGAGTGGGGTATTGCTGTGACAGACGTGACCTTGGTGTTTTGGGGAAGGCTTGTGGAGGCATGTGGAATTTTGGGCTGGGAAGATCATTGAATGCCTAAAGATTGTTGCTGTGGAGCTTAGAGCAGTTTTGCTGAAGGAGTTGTAGAAGATGGAGGCCTGGCTTGTGAAGTTTCTAGTTTCAAAGGGGAGCAGAGATCATCAGGACTGTAATCTGTGGGTGCTGGTCAGCTGGGGCTGAAGAATCAACTGTAAGTAACAAGAGACCAGAACCTGAAGTGAAATCTTTGTTTTACTGGGACAATTGATGCTGGTTAGCGGGGGCTGAAAAATCAGGTGTAATAACAAGAGACCAGCATCACTGTGGTGAAATCTTCTGGGAAGATTCTTCTGGTGTCAGCAACAGAAGCTGTGTTCCAGCAGGGCCTGACCTCCATCTCAAGCCAGAAGCAGGACTTGTTATGTGTAAGAGTATTTCTATATGGTTCTGGTGTTGAAATTTGAGGGCGTTACAGAGAGCAGCCGAGGATTGGCACTGTGAGAAGCCAGGAAAGACATTGGTGGAAGTGCACACTCAGTGTGTAGTGAAGACCCAGGATTGCAGGGGGTCATGGAGAGAAGCTGAGGCTTGCACCAGGAGAGGTCAGAAGAGACCTTGTGAAGGGGCTGCCTCAGTTTCAGTGGTGACCCCAGATTTTTGGAAATGCCAAGAGCATGGGACGACCACCAGAGCAGCAGCAGGTGTGAAATGGAGCTGACCTGGGCCTCACAGTGAGCTGTGTGTGCCATGGATGGCAGAGTCGGAGAGGGGGAGCTGCTGAAACCCTTGGAGCCCGAAGATGTGAGTCCCAGGTGTCCAGCCTTGAGCTACTTTGCTGGACTTAGGTTTGTTTGAGTATGCCTGATTTTTCCCTTTGAAAATAAGACAGTAGTTGATTTTGGATTTTTACAGCACCCACAGTTAAGAGATTTAATAGACTGTGAACTTTTAAGTGTTTGGACATTTTAGGACTGTGTGGGCTTTTAAGTTTGTACTGTCGTAGGTTGTGATTATGTTAACATCATACTTTGGGGAAAGAACTGGAAAGGTTGTGGTTTAATAGTGATGTGTTTTGTGTGTCAATTGACAAGTGGTCAATTGTGCTGGATAGCTTAGTGTCAAATTGACACACCTGGGTTGAGGGAGCCTCAATTGTGGGGAATTGGCTCCATGGATTGGCCTGTGGCCACATCTGTGGAGTATTGTCTTGATTGTCAAGCAATGTGGGAGGACCCAGCCCACAATGAGTGGTGCCACCCTGGGCAAGGTTGTTGTTGTTACCATATAAGAAGGCAGGCTGGGCATGAGCCAGGGGAGCAAGCCAGTAACAGCATTCCTCCATGGCCTGTGCTTCAGCTCCTGCCTCCAGGTTCCTGCCCGTGTTCTTGCCTTGGCTCCCTAAGTGATCAACTGTGACCCAGGAGATGTAAGCTGAATTAACCCTTTCCTCCCCAAGTTGGTGTTGGTCAGAGTGTTTTGTCACAGCAATGGAAGACAAACTAGAACACTATCTCAAGATCGTTTTCCCAGAATGTGCTATAAATCTCAGCAGCCATGGTCCCAAAAGACTTCCTAGAGAGTCAGCTTCTCTGTGAGAATATACAGTGTTGCTTTGCCTGGGAATGGATGCCCAAGGGCCTGAGGCTGTCCAGAACAGCAGCTGGCCTAACCAGATACACAGTTGAGCCTGATCATCTTCAGTTCCCTTGTACCTACAGAATGCCTGCCACCACACTGCTTCACCTCAGTTGCAGTACAGTGGATATAGGCCATGAGTCAGCCATTGCTTCTGCCACCCAACCTTCTACTTTCATGGGCAGTAGTTTTGCTGTGACTTAGGGCATTTGTAGTTTCACTGATATTTATGCCTCTCCACCACCAATTGGAAATGGAAACCAGGACACCGACTAGGCTAGGCTCATGATGTACCAGTGCAGTGTATTTCCTGCCTACCAATGATTATTTTTGAAAGGAGGGAAGAAGGGAGAGGAGGAGGGAGGGAGGGAGGGGAGGGAGGGAGGGAGGGAGGGAGAGAGAGAGAGAGAGAGAGAGAGAGAGGAGAGAAGAGAGAGAGATCAGCTGAGAGATCACGAGAACCAAGACTTAGGCAAAGGAAGATGTCCCTTTTTTGGCTGCTTTTTAAATTTTTTTTTATGTGTATGAATGTACTGTCTGCATGTAGGTTGGTGCATCCGTGTTGTGCAATGCCACGGAGGTCAGAAGAGGATGTCAGATTTCCCTGGAACTGGAGTTAAAGATGGTTCTCAGCCACCATGTGGGTGCTGGGGATTGAACCCAGGTCTTCTGCAAGAGCAGTCGGCACTCTTAACCACTAGGCCATCTTTCCAGCCCTGGAAGATGTCACTTTTAAAAAAAATGATTTTTCTTTAATTTATTTTTATTTTATGTATATGAGTGTAATGCCTGCAGAAGACAGAAGAGGGCATCAGGTAGCCTGGAACTTGAGTTAAGGATGGTTTCGAGCCACCATGTGGGTGCTGGGATTTGAATTCGAGTCCTCTGCAAAAATAACCAGAGGTTTTAACCACTTAGCCATCTCTCCAGTTCCTAGAAATGATCTTTTCCTTGACCTTCCATTTTTGTAGTCTGTAAATGGAAAAAAGTATGTAAATGTTTCTCTTTCATAAACTTCTTGAGAAAGTTAAATGGGGTTAAAGTAAATGGTAAAATAAAATAATTAGCATGCCGCACATGATTATGTGATACACTCTGAGAAATATGATGGATTCCTATTCCTTTCTATCTGAGAAGAGAACAAACTTAATGAACATGTGGCTAGTGCTCTGATCCAGTGTCTCTCAAACTTCAACATTAACAACCTTTGCACAATTGTCCAACATTTTGACATTGTGACATGATGTTGTCATTTCTAAATTTGTTGGGCTCTCCAATGCATAGCTATCCTGGGAACCATGTGGCCTATAGACCACAGGTAGGACACACCTGAGACAGTTTGCAAAAAAAAAAAAAAATAGATCATCAGGCACTGTCCCTAAATTCCTCATTTTGGAGGTCCAAGAGGGGACTTGAGCATTACCATTTCTTCCAGGCACCTGTGTTGTAGGAGCTTCTCTTGCAACAAGCAGGTATAGCGCAGTCCTGCTAAGGGAAGGGGAGTACAGTAGCCGCCCCCTGGTGCAGAAGTCAGTCGGTTACTTTTGTAACCCACCCTGAGAAGTACGTCCAGCTCTGGTCCTTGGCCTGGGGAAAACAGAATGTTTCCCTTCTGGCTGTGCTTTCCACCTGCTCAAAGACTGCTGTCTCTGGACAGGAATTTCAGGCTGATGGCCTATCTTCAGCCTACATTCATTCATAACTCACTTCACAGCTGGTGACCTGGTAGATTGCCTGCCATCCAGCCCCTCACCAGATAGGTTGGTGGTCTGAAGGACCGCTGTCCATCCCACTGACCATGATACTTGAAATTCAGGCCTGCTTCTGCCTGTATGCAGCAGAAAAAACGGCCGGGAATTCTGTGTAATGATAGTAAAGGAGAATTCACTTTATTGCCTGCTACAACTCGCTTTTATAAGCAAAATGACATCAGCTCCCAGAGCCAATCACAGACCCCCAGTTCCACACCACTACATACTGCTGCTCTGCCTAGCATCATGTGCTTGGGCCACATTGCTTGCTCCCTCTTGGGGTAGGGCCACAGGAGCCCCATGACTCCCACTTGGTGCCCTGAGGGGTGCTAGCTGAGAACTAGCCCTTAATTCAAGTTGGATCATCCCAAATAATACTACCTGTGTGTTAGTAGTCCCCACCCAGGAACCATCAATTAAGAAGGCTTGATGCAAATTAGTGGTTCTCCATTGTGCTTATACATAGCATTGGAATAGTTTGGGAGTTTGAACATCAGTTATGGTCCCTTCTTAGAAGTGTGGCCTTGGCCTCAGCATTATTATAGACCAAGGCAATCCAATATGCATCCAGTATTCAGAATCACTGCTCTTGACTAGGCAGCTGCACCAACTAACCTAGTTTTTAAATTGATTTATTAATTGTAGTATTCTGGAGCATTTGCTAGACACGTTCATTGGTTTCTCTTGGTACCTCAGAGCACTGGACCTGATTATGGATCAACCTAAGACAAAAGGAGAATAATCACATGACATACTGTCAGATATAACTTAGATAATGTGTTGGATAGCTTTAGTGTCAGCTTGGCACACCTGGGTTGAGCGAGCTTCAGTTGGGCAGTTGCCTCCTTTGGACTGGCCATTGGCCATGTCTGTGTGGTATTTTCTTGATGGTGAAGTTATGTGGATGTGGGAGGGCCCAGTCCACTGTGGTTGGTGCTACCCCTGGTCAGGTTGCTTTGTATAGTATAAGAAAGAAGGCTGAGCAGAGGCTAGGGGAGCAAGGTAGTAAGCAGTGTTCCTCCATGGCCTGTCCTTCAGCTCCTGCTTCCAAGTTCCTGCCCTGAGTTCCTACCTTAGGCTCTCTCAGTGATGAATTGCAACCTGGGAGATGTGAGCCAAATAAACCCTTGTTTCCCCAAGGTGGTACTAGTCAGAGTGTTTTGTCACAGCAATCGAAGGCAAACTAGAACAGATGGTATCAAGAGCTAGGTATAGGATTTTCTACCCCACACATGTCATAATCACCTAAGAGATTTATAAAAAAAAAAATCTACTTTGTATCCCAGACACTAGCACAGAGATCCTTACCTGTGGCTACCCACTAGGATCACAACTGACTTAGGAAAGATGCTTGTAAAACCTCCCCTAGGGGATTCTGATGTGTATCAAAATTGAGAAAAAAGTAGTCATGCACCCACCCCCCACTTGCTACACACACACACACACACACACACACACACACACACACACAGATGTCTCAAACTCACCAGGATTATAGACTGGGTAGAAAACCACTGCTGTAAGCAAAAAAACAAGGGGTGGGGGTCAGGGGAAAGAAAGGTAATAAAACAGAATTAATAAGCCATTATTATTTTAAAGCATATATTTCCATAAGGATATAAAGCCTTGAAAGGGTATGTTTTAAAATATTAATGGAATACATTAAATTTTATTATTCATTTTTAAATGACAAATAGGAAGTTTGCATATTTATGGGATACAATGTAATGTTTGGATATATGTATACATTATAGAAATATTTAATCAATTTAATTCACACATCCAACATTTAATTTTGGGGGTAAAAATGTTAACAAGCCTATTTAAACAATTTTTAAATATACAATACCATATTATCATAGTTATAAAAACAATAGTCATCATGCAGTATACTAGGTTACTTAAAACTTACTCCTCCATCCTAATTTTTTCTTCTGCGTGTAGTGTGTGTAGCGTGTGTGTGTGTGTGTGTGTGTGTGTGTGTGTATGTTTAGACCTGTATCTGGTGGCCCAATGTTGATGACTAGAATTTCTCTCAATCATCTTCTACTTATTTCTTTGAGGCAGAGTCTCACTGTCAAATCCAGAACTCCCCAATATAATTAGTGACACTACTGAGATTATTCTATGGATCCCATCTCTAACTTCAGGGGCTCAAATGATAGGTGTTACTAAGCACACACAGCATTTATGTGAGTTCTGCATATCCAAATTTTATTCTTCCTTTTATGGCAGGCTCTTTAACTGCTGAAGCATTTCTTTAAACTCCTAACTGAAATTGTATACAATTTGTTCAATGTCTTTTCTTTCCCATCCCTCCAAGGTCCCAAACCTCTGCTAACCACCTTTTTAGTCTCTTTCTATGATATTAGCTTTTTTTATGTGTAGGAGTGTACTGTCTGCATGTAGGTTGGTGCACCCCTGTCGTGCAATGCCGCAGAGGTCAGAAGAGGGTGTCGGATTCCCCTCCAACTGGAGTTAAAGACGGTTCTTAGCCGCCATGTGGGTGCTGGGAATCGAACCCGGGTCCTCTGCAAGAGCAGTCGGCCCTCTTAACTGTTGAGCCATCTCTCCAGCCCCGAGATTAGCTTTTTAAGGTTCTCTATATAAGTAACGTTTAAAGCAATGAATCTGTAAGCACACAATTTCTTAAATATATCAAATCCAACTGTATAAACTGATTCTTATTGTTTGAGACACATGAAGGTGGATACATGTGCTATCTTTCTCTTTATTAGACTCTAAGATAGTATTATGTTCATTGTGTCTTGATTCTGTGGTCATTCTTGAAAAAATATTACTTGAAGGCATCGTCAGCCACTTACCGTCCAGGGAATAGATGACATGACATAAATGTGCACTCCTCTGCAAAGATAGGCACTTGCCTCTGAAACCCAAGCATAAGTCTCTTCCCAGAAGAGCCCAGTTAATGCAGGGATTTTACAAATGACATTTCCTTTATGTCAACACAACCTCCAGCTCACTTTTCTGAAAGATAATCTAAGTTCCAAAGTGAAAGAGGGCAATTCTCTGAGACTGACTTCAATAAGGATTGTTTTGCAGTTTAACAGTAAAGCGTTTTGATAGGAGAGCATTTTCTCCCTCACATTTACCCCCAAGTACTCAATAGGATTGTGTGTGTGTGTGTGTGTGTGTGTGTGTGTGTGTGTGTGTGTGTGTTCAGACAGCAATAAGGCTGTGGATATTTGATGGTTCTAGAGAAGTAGGAAATTTATTTAATTAACGCTATAAAGGTTTTTCTTTTCTGTTGAAATAGAAAAAAATTCTCTTTTTTCAAAATGAATAAGTCATGGGTGGTTGTACATTGTATAATTTATTTGAAAGCTGTGTTTTAAAATATCTGAATTTGCCTGCTCTATGCCAGAGCTTAGAAACTTAAGTTTGGGATGCTTTTAGCAAAGGTGCTTTGCTGTTGTTTGGGATCTAAATATGTGACACAGAAACATTTACATAGAATTAGGACATTACAAAGTTTTTGTGAGAATTTAACTCATTTGCTTCACATAAGTCCCAGATCACTATAGTGCACCCTTGCTTTCAGTGAAGGAATGCACCAGTTGAGGTACATATTTCTTCACATCGCTAAAATGCAAACCAATACATCAGATACTCAAATTAGCCACCAGATACAAACAAAATGCTGTGCAAATACAGAGAAAACGGATAAAATACAGTAAACTACAGAGAACTGCAAATATGGCTGGCAGCTCTTGGGCTACACCTAATGGAAACATTGGGATTTAAGGTTTAATTTTATTTTTTTATTTGTGTGTACTTGTATGCTTATCTCAATGTATGTGTATGCCACCTGTGTATGGGTGCCTGTGGAGGCTAGAAGAGGACCGCAGATTCCCCAGAGCTGGAGTTCCAAGTGATACCTTACTTGGGTGCTGGGAACCAAACTTGTGTCTTCTGCAAGAGCAGCAAATGCACATAACTACTGAAACATCTGCCCAGCCCTGAATATTGGATATTAAAGTTCAAGAAGGTGTGGGGGGGGCATAGCAGAAAGTCATCCCATTTAGACCAAACAAGGGAGAGCAATGGCTATCCCTGAATCTATCTATATCTATATCTATATCTATATCTATATCTATATCTATATCTATATCTATATCTATATCTATATCTATATATCTATATCTAATCTGTATCTAATCTGTATCTAATCTGTATCTAATCTGTATCTAATCTATATCTAATCTATATCTAATCTATATTTATATCTCTATCTAGGGGCTGGAGAGATGGCCTAGCGGTTGGGAGCGCTGACCACTCTTGCAGAGGACCCAGGTTCTATCCCCAGCACCCACATGGCGGCTGAGAACCATCTGAAACTCCAATTCCAGGAGAATTCCAGTTCCAGGGGAATCCAACACCCTCTTCTGACCTCCACAGCATTGCACGACACGGGTGCACAAACCTGCATGCAGACAGTACATTCATACACATACAGAAATAAATAAAATAAAATAAAATATATCTATATCTAATCTATATCTATCTATACTATAGCTATAGCTATAGCTATAGCTGATATATATATATATATATATATATACCTATATATATATATATCAGCTGTATCAGCTATATCAGTTATATCATCTATATCTATAGCTATAGCTATAGCTCTCTCTCTCTCTCTCTCTCTCTCTCTATATATATATATATATATATATGCCTTGACAAATACACTCCATGTTTACCACTGTACCCACCATGCCCCGGTTATGTATAAATGTCCCTAATTATTAATTCCATCCATTCTAGAAGCAGTAAGAACTTCTCCATACGGATTACCCTTCTATCCCCAAGCATTCCCCACTTAACTTTATTCGATTTCTCTTAGCTATAGAGGATGTAAGTTCAGGGTAAATAATATTCTCCCCAAATTTTCATTATGAAAATCAGTTTTCTTTATGAAAGGCTCTTAGGTCATATGGATATATTTTCAGCTGCAACCTAGCTTTGTTGTTGGTAGCTACAGGCACCGTTTCTAGAATCTGGCCTTTTGTTTTAATAGCTCAATAAACCCTTTCATTTCAAAGATCCCCCAGTCTTCAAAATTCTGATATAACACTAGTACAAGACTTCTCCCACTCTGTGGCTGCACAGACGGATAGCAAACATGAACAGAGTAGGGAGCCAGTAAAGGTAATCAGAAAGTCAGAGTCATAACTTAACAGTCCGGGTTTGGGCCAGTTTCTAACCCTGTATCTCACAATAAATATATATTTCACCACTTGGTTAAGGTAGATCCTCTGAGTCATTTATTCTCTCTTCATAAGGAATGTGGATGGGACTTTCCTGATTGACTATGGAACCTGATTGTGAGGATAATTCGGATCTATCTGTATGTCTTTGAAACACTGGCACACTCTACAAATGAATGGCATCACCACTGATTCTACCCTCAAGAGTGAGAAGACTACTTTACCCAGACACATTATCAAGTTATCTTTATCTTTCTCCTACATAGGTATGCTCCAGAAAAAGGAGACTAAAATATAAATGAAGTCTTCAGGAGAACCAACCTGGGATACAAAACATCTTAAGGCAGGTTTCTTAGGTGTAGAACTCAAGAAAGGGTTATATAGATGTTGTTTATTGGGGGAGTGCTCTCAAGAGGCATGAAATGAGGTTTTGTTGGAGGAGAAAGCTAAGCAATGATATCATTTTGCCTGTATATTAACATGTGCCTGATCCTATGAGAAACACCAAATCATGCCTGGCACCATGGATTTGTGTCTACATTGGAAGAAGAAAAGTGACCACTTATATTTGTTGGCATTCAGTCACTGGCCATTTATTGGAGTACAATGCTCAGGGAAATAAATTGTCTTTGAAAGAATGGTAGCCAACACTCTCAGCAGCTGAAGATTGAATGTGTTCATTTATAAAGGAGATCTGGGTATGGCATCAATCATATCCATTCCTCAAACTATCATTAAATGTTGATTAATTTTCTTCAATTTCTTGAGCTGCTGACAGGCCATTTAATCCTTTGTGTTCATCCCTTCATTTTGACACTTAAAATGGGAGAAGAAATCCTGCCACAAAGTCTTCATTCAGTTTTTACTCCATGAACTAGAAAGGAACTATCAAATTAATAAAATACTTAATAAAGCAAAATTTAAAACAACAAACAGGAAGACAGGCTGTAGGGTAAAACTTAGCATTTGACATGAATTTTATTCTTAGCAATGATTTTATCCCTTATGATTTATAGTTCCTTATTGCCATTTTTTAAATAATGTCAAATATCATATTTACCCTTTATCTTTCAAGGGATATTTCTGTATATCTTTAACTAAAGTTTTTGAACTTGAACATTTTTTTCATTGAAGAGAAAATCATTGAGGTCAGTGATTATATATGTATATATAATGCAAAAATAATAATCAAAATCTCATTTTACCCTAAATGTTCATGAAAAAAAGTATAAGAACTATATGTCATGGAGCACATATACTCTATATGGAATATAATCCCAGGGCAACATGAATGAGAGGATGAAGGAAATGAGAAGATACAAAAAGAATGAGATGTTAACCTGCTCTATTTGATGCAAGAGCTAGTTGTATACATCAGTTACCAACTTTGTGTCAAGGAACGTCACCTCAATTGCTTGAAATTTTTTATAGTGGGAGAATTGGTGCTTTGAAAATGGCCAAATGTTACAAATCTGAAAGTTTTTATCTAAAGAGATTTTTTTAATACCCCCCCCTTTTTTTGTCTTTTTGAGACAGTGTCTCCCTGTAGATCTGGCTGTCCTGGAATTCACTCTGTAGACCAGACTGGCCTGGAACTCACAGAGATCCTCCTGCCTCTACCTCCCAAGTGCTAGGATTAAAGGGGTCCACCACAATTCCAGGCTGGCCAGGAGTTGGTTTTTAAATATTTACCAGTATCACACTGGTTATTTTCAAGCTGCTCTGTTCACTGAACAGATTGAGGGGAGTAGTCTGTTGGAGAGGAAAGGACATAAAATTATTTCTTGCTGTATTACTCAGATTCACATTACTGTCATTAATACTGAGATAGATTGGTGTGGTGATGCGTACCTATACTCACATGGAGGAAAGAAAGGAGGATTAGAAGTTTAAGGCCAGACTCAGCTCATAGTGAGTTTGAGAGCTCAGAGATGAGATGAAAGTTTCATTGTATTGGAAGCTTCAGTGTATGATTGTTTGACCTATTGTATTAGGTCTGTGGTGCCACAGTGCACCATTGTAGGAGTCTGTGGCAGAGGAGGCCTGTTTACCTCATGACTGGATGCAAAGGAGAAGAAGTGAAGAGATCTGGCACCATAATTACCTTCAAGGGCACACTCTCAATGAACAATATCTTACCACTGGGCCCTAACATTTGAAGTTTCCACCACTTCCTTATAGTGTCAAGTGCCAGGTAGGAACAAGCTATTGATATATGTACCTTGGAAGATTGTCCTGTGACTATCTTTTTCTGGAGAGATATGTCAAATGTTTATTAGTCCTAGATAGGGCATCAATGACAAACTAAAGAAATTCTTCCACCATGTCAAGTTAGGTGAATCACTGACTTTATTGAAGCTATTTATAGAAGCATGGGTTAAGGGGTTACATATAAGAACATGGATGATTCAGACAGCTTTATCCCTGAAAGGTACTAACCCAGAATGGGTGATGACACACAACTCAGAGCTACATCACTGGAGCTCCCTGCACAGCTTGTAGCCAGCACTGCAGAAGTCTCTCCTTCAGCAATCATGTACTGGTTATGTAACCTTAGGGAGTGGAATTGTGAGTCTTAGTTTCTTATGCTTCTCAAGAGTCTTGTGAGCCTCCAGGAAGGAATGTTCAATCCATAGGAAATAAGGGAATACTAAGGACATTTGTACCATATTATTTGACATTCTCATTATGTATACTATACAGATACAGAGCATTGTCTCTCTCAGATGCCATATTCCATGCAAGGTCCAGCTGAGTTCTGAAGTTGTAGGTCAACTCAGAGCTTCTGTATTCCAATGCATTTGTGAATTGAAGTGGCTCAACAGGTAGCTAATAAACCTAGTCTGGACTCTTGTCCTTACCATGAGTGAAACTGAGAAGTGCTGGGAAACAAACACACATGCTAATTAGGGGGTCTCTCCCAGAAGCACTCAGGCAAAGGCCAGAAAAGCTGAAGGGACCAAGAAAAATATGTAAGGATGAAAACCTTAGGTGGAACAAATAATTTTTTTCAGTAAGAATATAATTTACACAGGATCTTTACCAGATTTGTGCTGTTTTGAAAGAATGCAGAAATAGATGATCAAAATTCTGCTTGGTCAGACTAAAAAAAAAGTAGTAAGGGTTTCTAAATGTTGAGTGACCTTGAGAAAATTGGATATGACATATTCATTCCACTTCTGACTGTCCATCTATCTATTCTTTGACAGACACCTGAGGGTGCTTGCATTTTCACATTAGCATATCCTAATTAATTGTCAAATACTAACAATTATGATTCATGGAAGGCCAAACAATGTGGAGAAATTATTCATCTGGAAAGGTCAGTCCAATTATAGTACACAAAGGTTTGTACTCTTTTATGTCCCTAGGTAATGTCAAGTATCTGCCATTTCACATGGTCAATAAAAATATGTTAACTCTACTGTGTGCTAGGCATGCAAAAAAATACTAAGAAAATTTGTTCAAGTTTTTACCCTGGAGGAATTCTTAGTCCAATGGAAGGAGAAATACATGTAAATAAGTAGACTTAATGCAGAGACATAAGGATAAAACATGCTAATTTGATGGCATATTTTCTTAAATGAGATGGAAAAATAATGCTTAATACCCTACATAGAACATGGAACTTATTGCATAGGAAGGTGCTATGAATGCTTGATAATTTCAGAAATGGTCTTCTTATTCATTGCTTACAGTGCCTCTAATGCACAAGGAACCACTACGGCTCAGATGCTGAGGTATAATCACAGCCAAGAATGTTTCATAGATTCTGATTGAGTGCACCAAAAAAAAGCATTGACTTTGTGTCAATAACCAGCACTCTATATGCATGCATTCAAACTCTATTTTACAGATGATGAAACTCTTTTTCTTAAATTTTTGTCATTTCATATTTAGATCCCCTACCTTGTCCACGCCTCCTCTTATTATTGATCCCTGCCCAATTTCATGGACTCTTTCTCTCTCTCCATATATATAATTTGGCCTATGGAGTCTAATTTCTGTCCCCAGATGCTTGTCAGCATGGGTCCCTCCACTGGGGCCTAGATAACCTATTAAGAGACCCATCATTAAAAGAGAAAGTTTCTCCCTTTCCCGGAAGCTATCAGTTGCTACAATTTCTTGGGTTGGTTTGGTATTTCTTACCCCGTTCCTCAGTCTAGACTGGGATTTTTGTCTGCTTTGAGCTTGCATGGGACTTGTCCAGGCCAACATCATTGCTGTGAGTTCATATGAGTAAATGACCAGCTTTATGGAAGCACAAATGACAGAAAGTATGAACTACTGTGTTGGGGGGGGGCAGGGGGTGCCGGAGGGTGCCAAGGGAGAAGCAAGTATAAAGGCAATTGAGACTGATTGAAGCATTATGTATGAAACACATAAAAACTCAATAAAAAGCCCTAAGAAAATAGGAACTTGGTTAAGAAAGTCATGGACTGAGGACTCATGTCCCTCCAAGAACCCTCCAAAGCTTCAATGCCAGATGGGGACTACTGAGATACCCAGCTTGTGGACTAAACGGCTAAAGGGATGTCAGCCTCGTCAGTGTGTAGACTGCCATTGTTGGAATACCTGGACTGTATCATGGAGGCCAGTGCAGGGGGATTGAGACAGGACACTTGCTTACTGGACTTCATTTTAGGGGACCATGGGAGGGAATGACCCCAATGTGGAGTAAAAGTGCAGGATTGATGGTTGTTTGGGGTTGCCAAGGAGGAACCTTTGAGCACTTCCTTAAGGAAAACATGACTTCTTTTAGGGGAAAAAATTCTCCAATTCAAGTGATATGTGTATGTATGCATGTATGCATATGTATATATATACATACATATATATATATATATGTATATATAATGTAGCAATACAAGTTGGAGAGAACAACAACAAAAGAACTGAAAAAAAAAAACTCTGGAAAGTCTCGGAAAAAGATGCAAGACATGTATGGCAGAGTGCAGGGACTTGGGTGGAATGGGGTGCATGGAAAGGGAAGCGACTCTAGATTCGATTGAGAAACGATGTATGACCTATGGAAAAAGTTTAACAATAATAATAATAATAAATGGAAAAAAGAAAGTCACGATAAAGTCATACCATGAGCTACTAGGGTGAAATAAAGATTAGGTTGCAGGACACACGTGGTGGTACAGGCCTGAAATCTTAGCACTTGTGAGGCTGAGGCAAGAGGATTTTGAGTTTGAGACTAACTTGGGCTACATAGTGAAAGTGTGTTTCAAAAATAGAAATAATAGATGAAGTTGTAGAGTCAATATTCTCTGTTATGAAAAATATTAATAATATTGAGTTCAGTAAGAAGTGGCAAGTTGCGAAGCGACATGCAAAATAAAAATAGCTTTTAATTTTAGTCGTCTGCACATAATATACCATATACAAGAGTTATAGTTTGAATAACCACTTTCATCTTTGAGTTTTAAAAATATTTCACATAATTTCCACAATGAGCATTTATAATTCGTGTCATCAAAGTAAAGTTAATAAATAAGCTTTTTGGCTTTTCGAGTCTGTAGGTTTCTAGCAATATGAAAATGCAGATGAGTATTTTATAGACAAAAACAAATCACATCATTGTGATTTCATGTAAATACATCTGTTCAGTGCCAAATGGGTGCACTGAACTACACTCTGAAGGTGGTAAGTATACCCTGAGCCACCTCACGGTAGCATGCCTTCACCAGATTTTAATACTGAACATGTGTGTTTGTGGCAGCAGTTCTTCATTATACACACCTTGAACCAAACACCATAATTTTCCAGGTGCCTTTAGTCACTGAACTCCTTGATGAAGATGGAAAATGATAACACACTATTTAAGAACAAGCATTTTCCCCCTTGGTCCCTTTTACCTCCAAGAAGTTGTTGATTAAACTCAAAAGAAATTTCAGTTATCTGTAGTTTTGTAAAATACAGGCTTCTTAGGAGGCTGTTGTTGAACAGTTTACTTCTATTTGTTACCATTTTTGTTCTTTCAAGAAAAAAAAACACATTGGGATAAGGATATCAGCTACATCAACATCGGCTTCACTGACAGCACATTTTAATAACTCTGACTTAATTATCACAGAAGCTGAAGCATCCTGAAGTTATCAGATGAAACCATGCCTATGTGCTTTGTTACCAAACCCCTATGAGTGACTGCTGTAGGCAGTTGATTTCTTCTCCCCAGCAGGAGAAAGGTAACTATGGTAACTATTTTTTAACTGCTAACATTATAATTTCATGTTGGCTAAAGCTGCCTACAGCTTTATTTGTAATAGTCAGCTATTAAGGACATCCTTGAGAATACTATTCTAGAAGTATTGGTCCCTCCGTTCTTCCTTTAACTACTAAGTAGTCATTAAAAGAAAATTACAGAGGCACAATAAGCAGGTTAGAATTTTGCAGGTTTTCTTGAGCCATTGTTTTAACTGGTCATGGGTGATTTGTTTTGTATCTCATCAATTTTTGCAAAACAGATTTTTTAGACTATACACACACAAAAAACCCCACATCATATTATGATTATTGTACTATACTGTGTAATTCTTTTATTTTTTTGAAACATCAGATCCTCTAGATCCTAGATAGATCTTCTTTTTTTGTTGTACTCAAAATGTGTGTGATGGACTTAAGGACGATGAGTATGGTGTTGTATTAGTTATATTTCTGTTGTTGCAATAAAACACTGTGACCAAGGGAACTTATAAAAGGAATAGTTTATTTGAGCTTATGTTTCCAGAGGATTAAAGTCCAGAATGACAAGGGAGACAGGGTGGCAGAAGTGGTAGAGAAGAAACCAGAGGGATCATCACATCTTCAAGCAGGCATAGGAAGTAAAGAAAGCAAGACTGGAAAGGCCTACCCCCCCACCACCAAATGATACTTCCTCCAGCATGGCTACACCTCCTAAAAACTCCCCAAACAGTGGCACCAAATGGGGACAAAATGTTTGAATACTTTTAGACTACAAGGGACATTCTCACTCAAACCACCACATGTGTCAAATAGATAATAGAAATTTCTTGGGCTGGAGATTAGAGAAATGACTCAGTAGGGGATAGTAGCTGTTCCTCCAGTGTATGTATCATTGTGACTCTCTTTGTTTGTGTGTGTGCATGTTAACATGATGGTTTGTTAGTGAGAATGGATGGGGCAATTATAAATAGCTTGGAAAAGCTTGAAGATCAATTGGCAAATTATAATTAATGAACTCGCGTGTATAAAAAATTATCTAAACTGGGAGCCGACAAATATTTTGTGTGGAAAGGTATGCATTCATTTTCCAGTGTTGTCATTATCAAAGCACCCTAAACTTCATAGCTTGAAATAACAGAAATCTCGGACATACGGTCCGGAGACCAGAAGTCTGAAATCAAGGTGTTAGTATGGTCATATCCTTCTTACACTTCTAAAGGGGATTCTTTTCTCTTTTCACTTCTGGAAGCTCCTGATGTTGCTTGGCTTGTGGCTGCATAGTTCTAATCTGACCTTTCATCCTTTTTATTAATAAAATATTTTGTTGGTGTTTTGTATATTTCATACATCATTTCTCAGTCCAATTTAGACACATTCTCTTTTTCATGCCCCCCACCCCACCCCAGTTCATGCATTCTGCCATACATGTGCTGCATCTTTTTCTCAGTATTTTTAACGTTTTTCCCTGCAGAGGTTTATTGTTTGGGCAGAAGTTAACTGTTTCAGTCAATTCTTTGACCCAGTCTTTTTGTCATTGTTGTTCCCTCCCATTTGTATTGCTCCAAAATACCTACATATGTCACATATATACTAAAATTATGACCTCTGAAAATAAACTGTATGTTAATTCCAAAATATGTTTAAGAGTTCACGTTTTTCCCTTTAATTTTATGTTGTTCTAAAATATGAATACATACCCTCCACCCATATACCACAATTACAATGTCTGAAAATAAGTGGTAAGTTAATTCTGGAGCCCTTTAAAGGATTTACATTATGACAGCACAGTTGCTTTCAGATAAAAAGACATATAACATTAACTTTGCTCAGCTTGCCTTTCAACTAAGGATTTGGTGCTAGCAGCCACAAATGAGGGATAACATTCTTTGTTTTTCTGGGACTATGTTACTTCACTTAGCATGATGGCTTCAAGTTCCATCCATTTCTCTGCAAAGTTCATGATGTCATCTTTCTCTCTTTTTTGGGGGGGGTGGAGGAAAGAGTTTATTTGTTTTATATCTCGCAGGTCATAGTTCATCAATGAGCGAGCCCAAGGTAGGAACTCAGGGCAGGAATTTGGAGGCAGGAGCTGAAGCACAGGTCATGGGGGAATGCTGTTTACTGGCTTGATTCCCTGACCCATGTTCAACCTGCTTTCTTTTTTGTCATCTTTCTTTACCGCTTCATAGAATTTCACTGTGTAGATGTTCCACATTTTCTCTATCCACGCTTCTGTTGAGGGACACTTGGGTTGCTTCCAGCTCTTTGCTATTGTGAAGAGAGCTGCAATAAACATAGATGTGCATGTATCTCTGTGATAGGGTGAGTCTTGTGGGGATATACCCAGGAGTGGTATGAGCATGTTGGATGGTAGGCTAATTTTCAGTTTCTTAAGAGTTCTCCACACTTATTTCCAAATGGATTGCATGAGCTTGCATTCCCACCAGCAGTGGGTGAATGTTCCCCTTTCCCTACAATCTCTCTATCATTTGGCATCCAGAAAGTCTGAAAAAGATGTAAGAAAACTTTGGTAGTAACGTTCAATACATAGGCATAGGAAATGACTTTCTAAATCACACAGTTGTGAAAAAAGTACAACAATTGACAAATGGGACCTTATTAAACTCAAGAGCTTCTGTACAGCGAAAGAAACAATAAAAGAAGTGAAGACAAAACCCACAGAGTGGGAGGAAACCTTCACTCTTGATACATCTGATAGAGCATTAAAATCCAGAGTGTATAAACTTCTCAAAAAACAAAGAAGAAAACAAATGACCCACTCAAAAGAGGGAGTAAAGAGCTGAACAGAGACTTCACAAATGAAGAAGTAAGGATGACTGAGAAACATCTTTAAAAATGTTCAGGGGTCTTCAGGAACACAGAGGCAGCATCCAGCAGTACCTTAGTTTCTGCTGCAGGCTGGGCCTGGTAAGAGTGGGCCCACCCTGCTGGGAACTCGGGTCTTCATGGACACTGAGGCAGCAGCTAGTGGCTGTATCCCAAGGCTTTGTACATGCTAGGCAATCACTTTTCCCTTGAACCACAACCTACATATACCCTGATAGATTTCAAGGGATGAGAAGCAAATGCTTTCCCTTTTTTATTGGTTTATTTTATTTTATGGGTATGAGTGTATTGCTTGCATGTGTGTAAGTGCACCTGTCATGCAAGGCCCACAAAGGTCAAAGAAAGGTGTTGGATTCCCTTGTAACTGGTGTTACAGATGGTTGTTACCTGCCATGTGGGTAGTGGGAATCAAACCTGAATCCTATGCTACCGCAGTCAATGCTTTTAACCACTAAGTCATGTATACAGTCTTGCAAATTCCTTTCCTTTATGCACTTGTCCCAATAAACCAATGTTTTCCTTGACCTAGATTGCTAGATCTATGCAAAATGCCCAGTTAAATTGGAGTTTTAGGGTGAATTATTAAAAGATTTCCAATACTAATAGGCTCCAAGTATCTCTAGGGGTGTACTTATATTGAAAATGTTCCTATACATCTGAAATTCAAATTTCACTGAGTATCCTGTATTTTTGTTTGCTACATTTGACAATCCTAACCCTGAGTAGTTCTTATTTTCATTAAGTAGAAAAAAATGAGATAATTAGAAAAATAAACATAAAGCATTACCATTATTGCTCCCTTTGTTCTTTCTTGTTTGTTTATATTGGTTCTACAAGAGATACATGGCTTCATTTTCACTATAAGACATAAACATGTGTGATTTTCTACATGTCCACCGTACCTATATATCACTCTTTTAATTTTTGCCACTCAGTAGCATGACAATGATATTCTTATTTTTCTCATTTGTTTTTCAACTCAAATATATATCCATTAATGAAGTTATATTTAGTTTTATATTTGTACATAATAACATATATAATTAATAACAATAATTTGGAAATAATAACTAATAACATTAAAACAAAAGTAAATTTCTTATTCATATGGGTTTTATGAAATTAGAAAAGCAACGTAAGTTTACAAATTTAATTCAAACTGCTACAAAAGCATAATCAAACAACAGTAAATAAATATACAACTGAACTGGACTGAACATACATTTTATTGTATAAAGGTGAACTGAGATGTTGATCATATGCTGATGGTCAACAGGATTTTCACTGTATATTTTATTTTGTTAATATTGTGAGCAATGCCTTGAGTCTTATCCATGTGATTAATGCTAATTTTCCTTCTCACAACAAACACTCGTTTGTACTTTTCACTTCTGTACCATTTCACCCAATTAACTAGTGAATACCAAAACACTGAAGTCTCTTTTTCTCTACACTTTGGTTATTATTATTATTTTTTTGGCTAATCCACCACCTGTTGCATGAGGAATCTTCATTGGCGAGAGTGGGGAGATGCAGTAGTATTCTTTCTGTCTCCTCTCTCTCACTATGTTCCCTGAGACTTAGGTGTAGAGGCTGCAATGAAGCTGTGTCACTTAGGGCTGGTCTTCTCATAGACACTTATTCTCTGTTTGACCAGTTGCAAAACTCTGTAATAGTCTCCATTTATTGCACGAAGAAGTGTTTCTGATGACTTGTGAGAAGTATACTTGTGTATAAATATGAGGATGCACATTTATTTTTTTCTTTTTAAAAATTTATCTAATTCTTTTTTAAATTTATTTTTTATTGTTATTAAGATTTTTTTCCATAAATCATACATCATTTCTCAATCAAATTTAGAGTCAGTTCCCTTTCCATGCCCCCCCCACCCCACCTGAGTTCTTGCACTCTGCCATACATGTCTTTCATCTTTTACTGAGTCTTTCCAGAGTTTTTTTCCAGTTCTTTTGTTGTTCTCTCTAATTTGTATTGCTTCAATATATATACATATATACACATATATACACATAGTTATATATACATAAATATATACACACAGGGGCTGGAGCAATGTCTCAGCAGTTAAGAGCACCGACTGCTCTTGCGGAGGACCTGCGTTTGATCCCCAGCACCAACATAGTGGCTAAGAACCGTCTTTAATTCCAGTTCCAGGGGAATCCGATGCCCTCTTCTGACCTAAGTGGCATTGCACGACACGGGTACACCAACCTACATGCAGACAGTACACTCATACACATAAAAAATAACAAATAAAAAATTTTAACAAAAATACATACATACATACATACATACATACATACATACATACATACATACACATGTCGCCTGAATTGGAGGATTTTCTCTTTTCTTTCTTTTTGTTTTTGGCTAAAAGATGTTGTGTTTTCCTTAAGGAAGTGTCTGAACATTCTTCCTTGGCTAGCTTAAACAACCATCAATCTTGCCCCTGTGCTCCACACTGGGGTCTTTCCCTCCCATGGTCTCCCAAATGAAGTCCAGTAAGGACGTTCGCTGTCTTGATCTTTCTGTACTGGCCTCCATGATGCAGCCTGGGCAGTCCAACAGTGGTAGTCTGTACTTTGACAAGACTGAAATCCCAGTAGCTGCTCAGTCCACAATCTGGGTATCTCAGTAGTCCCCATCTGGCATTGAAGGTTTGGAGGATTCTTGGAGAGACGAGTCTTCACTCCATATTGGAGGGTTAAAAAGCGGTGTCTCCTGTCTTTGAAGAGTGGCAAAAGCAGTGGCAGCCACAGAGTAGATGCACTTGCCAGTAAGAATTGAAGACAGGCCAAACAACAGTGCTCTCTCTTTTTTCTTTTTGTCTTTTTACTAAGATCTCAAGTTTTATATCCGAAGTACAATTTCTCAGGCCTAACTGATTATACTTCTGGTTTTACTTTCCTTTTGGATGCTTAAGGCCACACAGTCAGCCCAGATTAACCAAGGATTTTGTTTTCTTAAGGTCAGTTGAGGATCTGGTCCTCTGGGGTCTGTCTTTTTTTTGGGGGGGGAATGGGGGAACCCCTGGCTCATTTCAGCTTTTCTTTTCTTTTTTCACATAAATTTATTTTTATTTTTAACAAATCTAGACCGTGTTCCCACCCATTCCCCCACCCTACCAGAGCTCATGCATTCTGCCAAACATGCTTTTCATCTCTTTCTCAGTCTTTCTCAGTATTCTCCATGAGGAAGTTGACTATTTTGAGCAGAAGTTCACTGTTTCAGTCAGTTCTTTGATGCAGTCCTTTCTGTTGTTGTTGTTGTTGTTGTTGTTGTTTCCAATATGCATTACGCCCAACTGCTTTGCACAAAAGCTCAGGGGGCCCTACACAAGAAATACTTACAACTAGGTAGTTGGCACTAACATCCACAGATGAGGGATACCATTCGTCGTTTGTTTTTCTGGGACTGTGTTACTACACTCAGCATGATGTCCTCTAGCTCCAGCCATTTTCCTGCAAAGCTCGTGATGTCGTCTTTCTTTACTGCCGCATAGAACTCCATTGTGTAGCTGTACCACATTTTCTCTATCCACTCATCAGTTGAGGGGCATTTGGGTTGGTTCCAGCTCCTTGCTATTGTGAAGAGAAAGCTCACTTTCATTTACCAGTTCCATCCACTCGATGACAAAATCAGGTCTTGCTAGACAGGCTTCCCTTTTTTTTTTGTTTGTTTTTTTTTTTAAATTTTTTTATTATTTATTTTTTTGAATGTATTGTTTGCATGCAGGTCTGTGCACCCGTGTCGTGCAATGCCGCGGAGGTCAGAAGAGGGTCTCGGATTCCCCTGGAACTGGAGTTCTCCTGGAATTGGAGTTACAGATGGTTCTTAGCCGCCATGTGGGTGCTGGGGATCGAACCTGGGTCCTCTGCAAGAGCGTCGGTGCTCCTAACCGCTAGGCTATCTCTCCAGCCCCCCAGGCTTCCCTTTTTGAAGCATGAGCAGACTTTCCTCTTTATAGAATGGACACTGGGTGAAGTCCCATTAATGGATCTCCAAGACCTCCCAGAAGAGGAAGACTGATGACCCACATTTGCAGGACACCTCAAGAGATGCCCCCATGCATAGTCCCCTAAGACTTTGTTGACCTCTGAGGGCAAGGAACAAAGTTATCCCTTAGGTCCCTCAGCCAAATTGGTATGGGCATTAAGTATGGTCGTTAAGCACCCAGAGAGGCTAAGTTACACCAGCCTGATACATAGCTCCTATATTAAAATTATATCTTTTGAAATCAAACTGTATGTTATTTCCATACCATATTTCTTGATTCACATTTTTCCATTTTAATTTTATATTACTCTAAAAGATGCATACATACCCACCATCATATATCAAAAATCCAAAGTCTGAAAATAAATGGTAGGTTAGTTCTAGAACCTGTCTAGGGATTCACAATATAAGAGTGCAGTTGTTTTCAGATCACAAGGACTACAACATTAATGTTGCTCAGTTTGCCCTACAACTAGATACTCTTGGTACTAGCATCCACAGATGAGGGATACCATTCTTCTTTTGTTTTTCTGGGACTGTGTTACTTCACTTGACATAAAATCTCCTTGTTCCATCCATTTACCTGTAAATTTCATGATGTCATCTTTCTTTACCACTGCATAGAACTCCATTGTGTAGATGTACCACATTTTCTCTATCCACTCATCAGTTGAGGGGCACTTTGGTTGGTTCCAGCTCTTCACCATTGTGAAGAGGCCTGCAATAAACATGGTTTGCAGGGCATGGTGGTGCATGTATAGATCAAGAGTTAGCAAATATTTTCTGTTAAGAATCAGATAATAAGTATTCTGCACTTTGTGAGCCACAATCTCTGTTGAAACTATTCAACTCTGATACTATAGTGCAAACACAGCCACACCTAATACATGTAGAAATGAATATTTCTGGGGTCTAGTGACACATCATTTACAAAATCAATATTATCTGGGATTTGGCCCTCAATCTATAACTTACTATACTCCCTGAAATAGGAAATTCAAGATACGTTTATATTTGTGGATGATCATAGAATTAAGACACAATTTTTTATCATTTTTATTTTATGTATATGAGTGCATTGCCTGCATATATGTAATTGCACATGTTTTGTGCAATGCCTATAGAGATCAGAAGAAGGCATCTGATTCCCTGGAACTGGAGTTACAGATGATTGTTAGCTGCCATATGGGTGATGGGAATCAAATCTGGGTCTTCTACAAGAGCAGACAGGGCTCTTATCCTCTGAGACATCTCTCCAGCCCAGAAGACATAAATTTTAAAGATTTTTAGGGACTGAAGGGAATACTGTATATTTCTTTAAAAACTTACTTAATTTTGATACAGTATTTCTTTTTTTTTTTAATTAGTTTTTATTGATGCTTTGTGCATTTCATACATTTTTTCCAATTCAGTTCAGGCTTATTTCCCTTTCCCTCCCCCCCCACCCCCACCCCATCCCAGATCATGCATTTTGCCATAACTGTCCTGCATCTTTCTCTCAGTTTTTTTTTCATTTTTAGCTATAAGTGATAATCCATGAGTACAAGCATCCTTCATGCAAAACCTATCTGCAGGCTGTTGTGCCCAAACACCTACAGCCCCACCATCCAGTGGGGGGTGACAGGTTGTTTGTTCAATCAAGTTGATCAAATGAGTGTCCAGACTACATTGCTGTAGTTTCACCATTCACCCCAATCGCAGCCCTTACATTCTACCACGCCCCCTCTTCCGCAGGTTGTTCCCTAGGCTTAGAAAAGGGGCACAGGTGGATGAGAGGTAAAACAGTCCACTCTCTCTGGAGCTGTTGACTTGGACTCTGGTCAATTCTGGCTGTTTCCTTTCATGGGCTGACAGTTTGTCCAGGAATAACCTTTCGATCCTACTAATGAAGAACAAGCAATTAGATATATAGGTATTTAAGCAGCACTAATAGTTATGGTAGGTTACTTTAGCATAGACACATGTTTGGATATGTTAATCCATGAATTACAATTTTCCCCCCTGTTAAATATGACAGGGTCTTACTGTGGCTTATAACATCTCCTAACCTGTAGAGGATGTAAGCTTGTGGCATCAGCCATGGGTTATTTCTCCAAGGGGAGAGCCAATAGCCAATTAGATTTGGGATATACAGGCACATGGCTGCCTCTGCTGCACAGTATTTCCAGGCAGGTGAGGTGTAGCTGGTGCTGACGGTGGAGTCTTGCTTGACTCAGGGAGACCCATATTTGCTTTATTGGTTTAGTGGCCTTTGGTAACACTCTCTGGCATTCCAGAGGCCATCTGTACACTTGCATGTGTGGTCTCAATACATCCCTCCCATGTTAACGTCAGGTCTTCGGCAGCAGGGTCTTATTGCCTCTCCTCCTGTAGGTATCCCAACTTAGAGGCAAGGAGCCCTTACCTTTTGTGGGGCCTTGGATCCCCTGGCCAACATCCACCTGGTAGAACAATCCATTGCTGATGTCAGAGCTCCTGTATTAATATATTTTGCCTGAGTGCATAGCCCTAGGACTTTAGTATTATATTTGGTTCTGAACAGAGAGTAATCCCTTCCACAGTTCCCATGTCTAGTAGTCAATTAAAGAAAACAGTTTTACCGGTTTTATAAGAGATTACCTCTACAATAGTTGTCTCCAATTTACAGTTGGGGAGCGACCTCATCATCGTCATATTTCTCCTTGTTCTATGGGGGGGAACGCAAGAAAGTCAAAGTCTCCAATAGCATTATGAGTAAACGCTTTAACTTATTTCCTTGGTGATTACTACATTTTCAACTGATTGTGACTGGGTGGGAAAGAATTTATTCATTAGCACATTTTTTTTTTTTTGTTGTTGTTCTTTTTGAGACAGGGTCTCCCTGTAGCTCCAGCTGTCCTGGAATTCACTCTGTAAACCAGGCTGGCCTTGAACTCACAAAGATCCACCTACCTCTGCCTCCCAAGTGGTAGGATTAAAGGCGTGCGCCACCAACGGCTCATTTGCACATGTTAATCATATCTGTCTTACTTATCTAACTAATGTTGGATTAGGGCTAGGGTTGACTGAATTGGCTTTTCTGGGTGAATGAAGATATAAACATGAAATCCTGATAATTTGTGGCTTTCACACAATGCTTTTTATCTTTTCTTGTCCAAATACAATGGCTAGGAACCTCAGAATAATGACAACTAAACAATAAAAGCAACTAAACTTTTCTTGTTCCTTTATAATATTTAGTTTTTATGTTATAAGAAATATATTATTAAAATTTCCAAAAATTATCCTGCTTTTGCTACCCCTCTCACAGTCTGCATTTTCTATGAAATAATACCAGGGATTCAAATTTGTTACATGTCAGGATTTTGGATTCAGGCCCCAATGCTAGTGGCTCTGGCATATTGTAAATTCTGGCTCTGAACCAATTTAATTAATTTGCTGAAGGGCATATAAAGCTCTTAGTTTACAATAAAATATGAAAATCTCATTCCTATACCAATCACTATTATGGCATATGGTTTGGGCTTAATAAATGATGAAGGAGCCATTGGGTAATGGAGAGTCAATTAGCATGACCCTCAGAATGGTCAGCTTCTGGGTTCTGGGTAAGGCAGTACTTTAATTTTATAGCAAACTCGCATTGTGGATGGGGTTACTGCTGCAAACCTAAGTGCTCGTTATTAAACTAGTGCCCCCCAGCTCCATCTTTCCTATTTTCAGCTCTGTGATGCTGAGGCTGGAACTCAGCAAACACATTTATATTTTTCCACCTGATTTTCCACTGATACGTTCAGTCACTAGGGGGTACCAGCAGCAGACAGTAAGGCAAGAAAAAGGCAGTGGGGACTTGTTTTTTCCTGTTTCTTGTTTGTTTCCCCTGGACTTCCTATTAGATTGTTGTTTCTATCATCCCCCCTCAGCCTCACATCTTTACTCTGACAGTGGCCAGGTCTTCCTGTAGAAGCAGTTGAATTCAATTTTCACTTCTTCGCATACACAATGTGTGTTTCATTGTACTTCATCATCACCCTAAGATACCAGCACTCATCAAGCAGGGTGCTTTATTCAGAGCTTAGAGTTCTACTTCCATGGGCCCCTAGGCCTGACTACTTTTATAATCCCATTTTCTTTCCATTGTTTCTGCAAGGGTGACACATATCTCTTGCTAACTCTATTACATCTTAGGGCTTTCTTTTACAGTCTTTTCAATTATATTATTTGTAATTAACAATTCTTTTTTATAATAATTTTCTTTACAAGACCAGTAAGTACACATTGGCAATAAACATAAAGACTGTCCATATAAACCCAGTTAGTTAGCCTCTGAGTTCAGTTTTTGTACAACCCAGTGTCCCCCAGTCCAGTTGAAGAGGTTTGCTTACACAAACATGTTGATCAAATAAAAAGAAAACAGGAAAACTTTCAGTCCATTTTTGCTGTAATATCACACCTCACCCCCCCCCTTTGTCTCTTACAATATTATGCACCAACCTCTTCCAGAAGAGTCTCTGGGATTTGGAGGAGAGAGTGAAAGAGAGAGATAGAAGATTCAGTTTTTTTCTTTTCTGAGGTGACACATCAATCTCTTGAATCTCCCCAAATTCTGTTTGCAATGGACTGGTAGGTCATTTAACAGTCTCTTTTTTATTCTAGTAATAAAGCACAAATAGTAACAAATAAGAAAAACTATAACAAGTTACTCTATGGGCACAGACACATATGCTTGGATAATGTTTTGGTCGGGGCATTATAACTCTTGACGAAGGGATGCCAGAAGCTTTCTGATGTGGTCAATAGAGCCCCCTGACATTAGGAGACACAAAGGGTATAGTGTCAGTCATGCCAGGTAGCAGGCCATAGATTGAATTCGGATTTATTTTGTCTTTCTGGGTGTACATTTATCAGGCTGCCACTATTGCACTATATCTTCTTTGGCATGTAAAACTGTAGCTCAAGAATTCTGTAGTAAAGCTTCAGAGACCATTGCTTTCTAGCGGCTTGTATAGTGCTCTCTGACACCATGAAGATCAGCTATTAATTTGCAGTGCAGGGTCTCAACCTAATTTTTTTCATGCTCTTATCACACCATATCTTCACCAATCGGATCTTACTGTCCATTTCTTATGTGCACCCAAAGTTATAGGCAAATGGCCTTCATTTGGGGGGCTTTTAAGTCCTCCCTGGCCAACAACTCCTGGTAGGGCAGTGCAGAGATGGCAAACAATTCTTTATATTAAACCATCTATGTTAAAATTACTGATTTGATTTCTATCTCTTGACTAGACCTTGATTTGATAGTTACCTGCAGACAAAGACTTCTTTACAGGTTATGTGGATTCATATTAGCACTAAGGCAACTGAGATTTTCCTGACATTGCCTCTATTTCTGAGGAACATTTTACTTTTTAGGAGCAAAACTATAGCAGACTATACCTGAGGATTATAAATTACTCATGTTAAGATATGCATATGTTTATACACAAATGCATACATATATACACATATATATGTGTGTATATATATGTATGTTTTAAAATGGTTTTGTTTACACCATATTCTTGCCATTCCTTCTCGACTTTATTGCCAATTGGAGATTTGAAACTAAAAATGCATTTTATGAAGTGCTACTTTTATCAGCAGTGGGAAAACAAAGTATTTGGGAAGCCAGAAAATATCAAACATTTTAGTATGAAATTCAAAATCCATTTTCACCAATGTAGTTAAGTTTTATCTACAAGAAAGTGTTATTTATTTGAAGAGAGAGAAAAATAAAAGTTCAGGACACAATACATAATATTAGAAATGAAGGAGACAAACATGTAGAAAGTGAATTTCTTTTACCCTGTGGAAATAAGGGATCTGACAATAACATATATCATTGTCAATGTACCTAATAATTAATATGTTGAGGAGATCAACTTTGTGTGAGGAAGAAAATATTTTCTTCTCATGGGCTTTGAAGTGTGGATAAATCATTGAAAAATATCTCAATTAAGTTGGATGAGAGCAACACATCAACACCTTGGTAGGGCTTTCCAACTTGCCCCAGGCAGAGAGAAACAGGATGAAACTTGAAAGCAATAAACTTAACAGTTATAAATACTTGGCATTGAGGGCAGTCAATACATATAACACATTTAAGTTCCTATAGGGAAGTCCAACACACATTTAAGCTGATGATAAAGGGGAAATTTCTTTCTCTGTGTTCATTGTTATAACACCTGAGCCTTTAGACCTCAAGACCTCTTAGTTTTCAATGTCATAAAGGTTTTTAAAGATTGAGTGGAAGGAACTAGAAAATAGAACACCTACATTTCTTCCATAGGCTGAAGGGAATAACATAATTGAGTTTATGCTTATTAATCACTAGTTCAATTAAATGCAACAATTTTTCATATATATAAATTTTTCATATATACAGTTTTCATATATAAATATAAATTTTTGTATATATGATAGATAGACATTGTATTTGTATGTAAAGTTTTTATATTTTCTTTGTATTTATTTATTTTTTAAGTTTCTATATTTTCTAAATCATTCCATCACCCATTCATGCATGCATCCTAGAAAGCAAGCTAAACACCAAGGAGCAATAATAAACAAACAAAATATCTGCCTCCATGCACTGTCATCTTCTTCATACTTGGTTTGTGGGTCCAGGAGTAGGGAGTGGAGAGTGGACTCTGCATGGAAATATAACAAAAGTATTTGAGAATGTTTTAACCGTTGTCTTAAGAGACACTGTTAAAACTCAGTCCAAAAGAAGAAATCCTGATTTTCAAACTCCCAAATAGTCCCTTCCTTGGAAACTTTAGGTCATGCTTTCGATTTTGTTTAGACTGGCTTTCTGCTGACAGCTTCTCTGCCTGGATAATGATCTTATGTGTCAAGATTTCATCCACCTTGAATCCCTCTTCTGTGCTCCAATGGTCCCTTCTTACAGCATATTTTCTGTTATATTAGAATAATCCCTGTAAGTGTCCTATCTGTAACTTTAAACCAAGATAAGCATCTTCTTGGTGGCGATTTTATGTCTCCCAAGCCTATCTGAATGCCTGACATATAACATATGCTTAATAAATAATTGCTGGTCTGAAAAAGGTTTTGGCAAGTCAGAGATTAAAGCATGCAAATATAAATTTCATCAGAGTTTTCAGCCAGTTTATTTTATATACCTATGTGCTTTTTATCCAATGAGATTTCGAATTTCTGGTTTGCATTATATGTAGTCTTTGCATTTGAAGATTCAACTCTTTTTCCCCTTTTGCCACTGTTTGCTCAGTGTCTTCTCCAAATAAATCTATTGGCCATAAATTTTCTTTTAGACCACTTGGTTTTAAACTTTTCCCCAGCCATACCCAAAGATGAATACTTTCATTTCCCTTACGCAAATGCCTTATACTGTATACTTAAATACACTGTTCAAGGCGCTTTCTCATCCACTGGTCAAAGCCTGTATTCATTATTTTTGAATTTCAACAGGTTTCCTGAAAGAGCTGCTGACATTTTCTTCAGGGATATAGCACAGTCTTCAATGCAGTTTCAAACTGCCACTGTACGCATAGAGCAGGCTCTTTAGTGTTGAAATATTTAGAAATAGAAATGCAATGAGCTGAGTTCAATCAACATTTCTAACGTTTATGTATGCCATGGAGTTTGTAAGGAACTATATATTTCCTATGCCTGCAGGTGCGTCGTCTCCTATGCTTCCTCGTTTCAAATCAGTGTGATCAGCCAGTACTGTCATAGGAGAGGAAAGAGCTGGGAATGCAGCAAGAACAATAAATAACAACAAAGAGACTCTCTGGGGGGGGGGTCAAGTGGAAATCTGGGAACTCCGTGGCCTCCTTTATGCTTGTTAATAGGTTATACAACAGTTGGCATAGTCCCACGGGAAATATTTATTGTTAGATGTTCATCCTCAAATTCAAAGCTAATGATTTCCATCCCAGAGGGCAGGAAGCAGGTCTAAAACAAAGCCTTGAATATCAATGTAGGCAATATAAATTTTATACATGGTAAAACTGTTCAGAAATGCATTTGGTTTTCAGTCTAATCCTCTGATACTGGAATAAAAAGATAATAAACATATTTGTCAGGAAGAAATATTTCGGTTACTTATAAGAACATGCCAGCATTCTTTTGACTTGAAGCACAAAATATTTACAAAAAGTATAGTTAATGTACAGAAAATCACAAAATCTCTCTCTCTCTTTCTCTCATACACACACACACACACACACACACACACACACACACACACACACACATATA
>VZQC01003730.1:1021640-1101718 GCA_009823505.1 Rhizomys pruinosus | reverse complement strand
TTTTTTTTGGTCTTTTCAAGACAGGGTCTCCCTGTAGCCCCAGCTGGCCTTTTAATTATTGTACAAATTTTACCCAAAGTAAAGAAAATGAACTAATTTATTGTCTACCACCAGTGCCTATCAGTTCGTTTTGCTCTGTTTCAACTCTTGGCCAGATTTTGTGTTTCCAGACTTAATAAATTTTTGCCATTCTTAAGGGGCATAATATCCCATTATTCTTAAAATTTGCAGTGTTTGACTACAGATCAAGCTGAGTAACTTTTCTTTTTTTTATAATGCTTTCATTGATGTTTTGTGTATTTCCGACATCATTTCTCAGTTCAGCTTAGACATATTCCCCTTTCCCTTCCCCCCACCTCATCCCAAATAATGCACTCTGCCATAACTGCCCTGAATCTTTCTTTCAGTCTTTTTTTATGTTTAGGAATTCACATTTTCCTTCTTTAATTTTATATTACTCTAAAATATAAATACATACTTTCCACTCATATACAGTAATTACAGAGTCTGAAAGTAAGTGGTGGATCGATGCTAGAGTCTGTTAAGAGATTTACATTTTAACAGCATCGTTACTTTCAGATAAACAGAAATATAACAATAATGTTGTTCAGCTTGCCTTTTTTTTGTCTTTTTGAGACAGGCTCTCCCTGTAGCTCCAGCTGTCCTGGAACTCACTCTGTAGACTAGGATGACATTGAACTCACAAAGATCCGCCTGCCTCTGCCTCCCAAGTGCTAGGATTAAAGGCGTGCGCCACCACGCCCGGCTCAGGTTGCCTTTTATCTGGGGATTTGGTGTTAGCATCCACAAATGAGGGAGACCATCCATTGCTTGTTTTTCTGGGACTGTGTTACTTCACTTAGCATAATGGCTTCAAGTTCCATCCATTTACCTGCAAAGTTCATGATGTCATCCTTCTTTTACTGCTGAGTTGTGCTCCATTGTGTACATACACCATATTTTTGTTATCCAGTCATCAGTTGAGGGGCATTTGGATTGCTTCCAGCTCTTTGCTATTGTGAAGAGAGCTGCAAAAAACATGGATCTGCATGTATCTTTGCGGTAGGATGAGACTTTTGGGCATATACCCAGGAGTGGTATAAATGGGTCGGGTGGTAGGCTCATTCTGAGTCTTTTAAGGGTTCTCCACATTGCTTTCCATAATGGTTGTACCAGTTTACATTCCCACCAGCAGTGGATGAGTGTTCCCCTTTCCCCACATCCTCTCCAGCATTTGGTGTCTTTTGTGTTCTTGACCTTAGTCAGTTGTATCAGAGTGAGATGATATCTGAGAGTGGTTTTAACTTGCATTTCCTTAATTATTAATGATGTTGAACACTTTTTAATATGTTTCTAAGCCATCTTTAATTCCTCACTGGTGAAGTCTCTATTCAAAGAAGAAAACAAATGACCTTCTCAACAAATACATTTTAGGTCATTTGTTTTCTTCTTTGTTTTTTGAGTAGTCTATATATTCTTTTTTTTTTATTGGTCATTTGTTTTCTTCTTTGTTTTTTGAGTAGTCTATATATTCTTTTTTTATTTTTAAGGGATTCTACAATACAATGACACAGTTGTTTGCAGATAACATTGATGTTACTCAGTATGTCATACAATTAAGTAATTGGTGCATTTTGCAAGTATCTATGTCTTGATGTTAATGGTCTGTCAGATGAATCACTGGTGAAGATTTTTTCCCACTCCGTGGGTTTTCTCTTCATTTCTTTGATTGTTTATTTCACTGTACAGAAGGTTTTGAGTTTGATGAGGTCCCATTTGTCAAGTGTTGACCTTATTTCCTGTGCAGCTGCTGTCTGACTTAGAAAGTCTTTTTCTTACATCTATGTCTTGTAGGTTGTTGCCAACTTTTTCTTCTATCACCTTCAGGGGTTTGGGTTTCACATTGAGATCTTTGATTCACTTGAAATTGATTTTTGTACAGGGTGAGAGTTAGGGGGTTAATTTTGTTCTACAAATGGTGATCCAGTTTTCCCAGCACCATTTGCTGAAGATGCTATCTTTCTTCCATTGAGGGTTTTTTTTTTGCCCCTTTGTCAAATATGAGGTGGCTGAAATTGTATGAGCTCAAGTTTGGATCTTCCATTTTGTTCCATTGGTCAATGGGTCTGTTTTTGTGCCAGTACCAGGCTATCTTTATGACTATGGCTCTGTAATATAGCTTGCAGTCTGGTAGAGCAATCCCCTTGTATTGCATTTTTCACTCAGGGTTGCTTTAGTTATTCAGGGTCTTTTGTTTTTCCATATGGATTTAAGGATTTTTTTTCCAAGTCTGTGAAAAAGCTCATGGGGATTTTGATTAGGATTGTGTTGAAAATGTATATCAATTTGGTAAACACTCCAAAGATTCCATGAACAAAGGATTAACAGATAGCTCATTAAGCATTGAGAATTTTGAACATCTAAGCTATCTGTTAATCCTTTGCTCATGGAATCTTTGGAGTGTTTACTTCTTAGTGATTTTACTTAGTGATTTACCTATGAAACTCTCTTGACTTAGTGTTCATGTTACAAATAGAGTTTGGAACAATGATTCTGGTTCATGGTGCTTATGTTTACCTATTAGTAGTTTTTTCATTTTTCATTTATTATTATTATTATTATTATTATTTGTCTTTTTGAGACAGGGTCTCCCTGTAGCCCCAGCTGTCCTGGAACTCACTCTGTAGAACAGGCTGGCCTTGAACTCACAAAGATCCACCTGCCTCTGCCTCCCAAGTGCTAGGATTAAAGGCATGAGCCACCATGCCCGGCTATTATTTTTTTATGTGTATGAGTGTACTGTCTGCACGTAAGTTGGTGCACCTGTGTCCTGCAATGCCATGGGGGTCAGAAGAGGGCAGTCGGATTCCCCTGGTACTGGAGTTAAAGAAGTTCTTAGCTGCCATGTGGGTGCTGGGAATTGAATCCAGGTCCTCTACAAGAGAAGTTGACTCTCTTAACCACTGAGCCATCTCTCCAGCCCATAAATTTTGTAAGAAGTATTTTGATGAGAAATGAGCTTCATTTCAAGTCTTTATTTTGCCCTTAAGTGTCTTTTAGTTAAGGTCATATCCTCGTTGGCCTAGTATTCACTATGTATTCCAGACTGGCCTTTTAAACTGTCCTACCTCATAGGAACTCAGCAAGGCTGCCCCCTGTCACCACTCCTTTTCAATATAATGCTTGAAACCATTGCTAGGGAAATAAGGCAAGAAAAGGAAATTAAAGGAGTTCTAATTGGAAAAGAGGAAGTCAATCTATCCCTTTTTGCTGATGATATGATTATCTACCTAAGGGATGCTAAGAACTCCACCAGAAAACTCCTAGAAATGATTAAGAGCTTCAGTAAAGTGGCAGGATACAAAATAAATCTAGAAAAATCAGTAGTCTTTCTTTACGTACACGAACAACAAGCAACTGAAAGAGACTATGAGGAGACCTTCCACTCACAATAACTCTAAAAACAATAAAATACCTAAGGCACACAAAACCTAACCAAGAACACCAAGGATTCTCTACAACAAATTTTTAAACTCCTGAAGAAGAGAAATTGAAAAGACTTCAGAAGATGGACAAACCTCCTATGCTCATGGATTGGAAAATAAATATAGTAAAAAGTCCATCCTACCCAAACTCATGTACAGATTTAATGCAATCCCAATCAAAATCCCCAAGAGCTTCTTCACAGGCATGGAAAAAAATTCTCAATTTCATTTGGAAAGACAAAAGACCCCCGAATAGCCAAGCAACCCTAGCAAAAAGACCAATATAAGGGGGGATCTCATACAACTTGAACTATACTACAGGTCTATATTCATAAAAAACAGTTGGTACTGGCACAAAAAGAGACCAGTGACAATGGAATAAAATTGAAGTTCCAAACCTGAGCACATACAATTTCAGCCACCTCATATTTGACAAGGGGGCCAAGAAGACACAATGGAGGAAAGACAGCATCTTCAGTAAAGGTGTTGGCAAAACTGGATCACCACCTTAGAAGAATGAAATTTAAACCCCTACCTCTCGCCCTGTACAAAAGTCAATTCCAGATGGAATCAAAGACCTCAAGTGAACCCAACTCTGGTGGTGATAGAAGAGAAACTTGCAGCAGACTACAAACATGGCATAGGAAAAGACTTCCTAAATCAGACAGCAGCTGCAAAAGAAATAAGATCGACATTGACAAGTGGGACTTCATTAAACTCAAAAAGCTTCTTGTACATCAAAAGAACAATAAAGGAAGTGAGAGAGAAAACCCACAGAGTGGGAGGAAACCTTCACTGTAGATACATCTGACAAAGCATTAATTTACAGAGTATACAAAGCTACTCAAAAAACAAAGAATGAAAGAAAACAAATGAATCACTCACAAGATGGAGCAAAGACTGAATAGAGACTTCACAGAGGAGGAATTAGAGAATAGCTGAATAACATCTTAAAAACTGTTCAACGTCACTAACAATTAGGGGAAATGCAAATTAAGACCACCTCTAAGAACATCACCTCACCCAATAAATGGCCAGGATCAAGAAAACAAACGATAACAAGTGCTGGAGAGGTCTTGGGAAAGGGGAACACTCATCCATTGCTGTGGGAATGAAACTTTACAGCCACTATGGAAGCATGTGGAGAACATTTGGAAGACTCAAAATGATCTTGCCATTTGACCCTGTCATACCACTCCGGGTATATATCCACAAGACTCATTTTACTGCAGAAATACTGCACAGCTATGTTCATGTTGTATTGCAGTCTTTCAAGTATTAGTGGCAATTAATGTCCCTCAACTGACAAGTGGATAGAGAAATGTGGTACATCGTACACAATGAGAGTTCTATGCCAGCAGATAAAAGAAAGCAACGATCATAGACTTTGCAGGTAAATGGATGCGACTAGAAGATATTATGGTTAAGTTAAGTAACACGTCCCAGAAAGGGCAAAACAATGAATGGTATCCCTCATCGCTCTGTGATGCTACGGCCAATACCCCATTATAAAATTTTCTGTGGTAGAGGGAATGCATATTAAAAGAACAACTACAGAAAGACTGCATTCAGAAAACGACCATAAAGCTAAAAAAAAGAGATAGCAGTTAGAGACTGACTCTCTTGCAGAGACCAGGTTCGATTGCAGCGACCCACATGGGGCGCTAAGAACCATTCTGTAACTCTAATTCCAGGAGAACTCCAGTTCCAGGGGAATCTGAGAGACCCTCTTCTGTACCTACGGATCTGCACCACATGGGTACACAAACCTAAACTGGCAACAGTACATTCATACACATAAATAAATAAATTGTAAAAAAGAAAAACGTGACGGTGAAAAGTAAATCAAGAGGGGTGGAGGGGCGGAGAGGGACACAGTGTTAATTCGATTAATGATATTATAATGATGTGAGTTCAACAACATCCAATTTGGCCCAGACTCTGTTCTACAGGTTACATGTTGTTATGGTAGGGACTTAGTAAAAGAAATATGTGTGAATTAAACAACATTGTTTAAAGGTTCTGATAAAAACCGTAATGCCACCTGAGTTAAGTGGAAATAAAAAAAAAAATTTGTGTCCAAATTTTTACTAAAATTGCGGAAGAGAGGGGCCGTGGTAGAATGTAAAGGGCTGCGATTGGGTGAAGGTGAGAACTACACAATGTAGTCTGGACACGCATGATCAACTTGATTGAACAAACACCTGTCACCCCCACTGGATGGTGGGGCTGTAGTTTTGGGCACAACAGCCTGCAGATAGGTTTTGCATGAAGGATGCTTGTACTCATGGATTATCACTTAATAAGCCTAAAATTGAAAAAAAAAACTGAGAGAAAGATACAGGACAGTTATGGCAGAATGCATGATCTGGATGGGGTGGGGGTGGGGGGAGGGAAAGGAAATGAACAGCCTGAACTGAATTGGAAAAAATGTTATGAAATGCACAAAGCATCGAATAAAAATTAATTAAAAAAAATCTTAATAACATAACATTGGGATTGGCAGCATACAAATGTTTCTCTATAATTTCCCTTGTGCAGTAGCTTATCACTTTCTTACTGTAGGAAATTTAACTTAAAAAACTAAGTTTGCTTCCCAAGTTAACCACAACGTCACCCAAAACACTCTGGTGAATTTGATGAATTCTGCACCTTGTTCCAGCCTATAGATATGTGAAAAATGACTGCCTTTTTTGAACTTCATGGTCAAAAAACAAAAACCTACAAATAAAAAGGGGTACAGATATATATGAAACCTTTTTTGTCAAAAACTTTGCAATTAAAATCTTACAACTAACTATGGTAAAGGATATGTATATCCCACAGTGTCAGAATGTCAACACTTAAGATGAGAAAGAAAGATACAAGCTTTGCAGTGTGACAGGATGTACCAGAAAGGCCACAAAGAGTTTGGCCCATCTGAACAGAAAGGAAGAAAAGCCCCAGACCACTACCAAACATCGAACCCCTCTGTCAATCTACTTGTAACAACTGTTTATAATGATGTCCTATGAGACTTACCTTCTAGGTGCCCAAAAGGTTTTAATACGAGGGAATTTTCTTACCTCCCCCTCCATAAAACAGGAGAATATATATGATGAGGTCATCTCTAACGTAAATTGAGGCCAACTGTTAAGAGAATCTTCTTGTATAACTGGTAATAACTCCCTTCTTTAATACTAATAGACATAGAACTGGGAAAAGATTATTCCTACTCAGAACCCAAATATAATACTAAATCTCCTTAAGCTATGCACTTAGCAAAATATTAATACAGAACAGCTCTGATTCAGGCAATGATATTCGACCAAGGAGTGTTGGCCAGGGAGCCAAAGCTCACCAAAAGAAGACTTCTTGCCTGTATAACTGGGAACCTGCAAGAAGAAGGATAAGACCCTTCTGTGAAGACCTGATGTAGCAAGGAAGATGAATTGAGACCAACACTTGCAAAATGTACAGTTATCTCTGGAATACCAGAGAGTTTACCAAAGGCCATAAGACAAGAAAAATATAGGTATCCTTGATTCAATCAAGACTCCTCCATCAACACCAGCTACATCTCACCTGCCTGAAAGACTTTGCAGCATGTCAGCCATTCCCTGTATATCCAAATATCTAATGCTATAGCTCTCTCTTGGAGATATAACCCAGAATGATGCATAAAGCTACATACCTGTATGTTAAGAGATGTTATATCACAAAGACCCTGCAATTTTACAGAAAAAAAACGTAAATCAGGATTAACATAACCAATCCAAATACTCATGTGTCTATACCAAAGTAAACTACATAACAAAGTAGTACTAGTTCTAAATACCTATATATCTAAATTGTTGCTGCTCATTATGATAGATTGAAAAGTATGCCTAGACAAACTGTCAGCCATTGAAATAAAACAGCAAATTGACCAAGTCAAAACAAACAGCCAAGAGAACGAGACTGTTTTCTCTTTCCACCTGTGCCCTTTTTAACCTAGGAACAATCTCTGAAGAAGGGCATGGTAGAATTAAGGGCTTGCAATTGTGGAAGTAAAAGTACAGATATAGTCGGACACTTATTTGATTTAACGATTGATAAATACAAGCCCCACAGCTGGATGTGGGACCCTGGGCTGTGTGGGTTATGGCGACGACTACTTGCAAACTGGTTTTTACATGAAGAATGTCTTGACTCATAAATATTACTTATCATTAGGAAAAATGAAAAAAAAAGAAGTAATAGAAAAAAAAATGTCGCATCTAGGGTCACTGAATCTGAGATTTATAGCATACACGACTACTCCGATCACTGCCCTAATTTACATGGTAAAATTAATTGGGTATTAATTTATTTTTTAAATATATTGAAATTTACTTGGCATATTATTGTTCTAAAATCAACTTTCTGCTTTTAATACATAGAAACCTGCTTTTCTTGTACTGTTTATTTTATATTAATTATTTATTATTATATTATTATTATTTTATAATGTACTCTGTCCTGTGTAGGTTTGTGCACCCTGTCGTGCATATGCCGCAAGGTGCAAAGAGGTTTGGATTCCCCTGGAACTGGAGTTCTCTGGAATTGGATTACAAGATTGGTTCACTGCCGATGTGGTGCTGGGGATCAAAACCAGCCTTCTGTAAGAGAGTGCCTGCTCTTAACTCCTGGCACATCTCTTCCAGTCCCTTCTTTTACGTGTTTCAAAATCAATTGTTTTAACTGTCCTCGAGTTTTTTTAGCAGTTAGAAGTAGACTTGTTTTTTGTGATTACCTAAATAGACATACAGTGTTTTTTTTCCATCTAGAATCATGTCTTTAAATGCATTCAATGAAAATTCTCATCCATTTTCTCGGAAAAACTTCCACTTGCCATTGTCCCGACATCTGATATCTTTCCATCACTTTATGACTCAAATTCATTTGATCAGTACCTCAGACCCTACTTTATTGATTGCCTAACCTCTGTTTGATAAGATAATTTATTGTTTAATTGGCTAAATGGAATTTGTGAAGATTATGACTATTTCCAAAGGTCTGTCCTTTCACAAAANAAGGAAAGACTTCAGAAGATTGACAAACCTCCTATGCTCATGGATTGGAAAATTAATATAGTAAAAAGTCCATCCTACCCAAACTCATGAATAAATTTAATGCAATCCCAATCAAAAATCCCCAAGAACTTCTTATGACAGGCTTGGAAAAAAATTCTCAATTTCATTTGGAAAGACAAAAGACCCCCGAAAGCCAAAACAACCCGAGCAAAAAGACCCAATATAAGGGACGCTCATACCAGACACGAACTATACTACAGGTCTATATTCATAAAAACAGCATGTTACTGGCAACAAAAGAGTAGATAATGGAAAAATTGAAGTTCCAAATGAGCACATACAATCAGCCACCTATAATTGACAAGGGGGCCAAGAAGACACAATGGAGGAAAGACAGCATCTTCAGTAAATGGTGTTGGCAAAACTGGATCACCACCGTTTGAAGAATGAAATTTAAACCCCTACCTCTCTCGCCCTGTACAAAAGTCAACCCAGATGGAATCAAAGACCTCAAAAGTGAACCCCAAACTCTAGGTGGTATAGAAAGAAACTTTGCAGCAGACTACAAACATAGGCAAGGAAAAAGACTTCTCAAATCAGACAGCAGCTGCAAAAGAAATAAGATCGACAATTGACAAATGGGACTTCATTAAACTCAAAAACTTCTTTACATCAAAAGAACAATAAAGGAAGTGGAAGAGAAAAACCACAGAGTGGGAGGAAACCTTCACTGTAGATAACATCTGACAAGCATTAATTTACAGAGTATACAAAGCTACTCAAAAAAACAAAGAAAAGAAAGAAACAAATGAATCCCTCACAAGATGGAGCAAATGAACTGAATAGAGACTTCACAAGGGAGGAATTAGAGAATACTGGAGAAACATCTTAAAAACTGTCAACGTCACTAACAATTAGGGGAAATGCAAATTAAGACCACCTTAAGATACATCTCACTCCAAATAGATGGCCAGGATCAAGAAAACAAACGATAACAAGTGCTGGAGAGTGTCTGGGAAAGGGGAACACTCATCCATGTGGTGGGAATGTAAACTTTACAGCCACTATGGAGCAGCGTGTGGAGAACATTTGGAAGACTCAAAATGATTGCCATTTGACCCGTCATACCAATCTGGGTATATATCCACAAGACTCATTTTCTACAGCAGAATACATGCCCATGTTTATTGCAGCTCTTTCACAATAGCAAAATGTCCCTCAACTGACAATGGATAGAGAAATGTGTACATCGTACACAATGAAGTTCTATTGCCAGCAGATAAAAGAAAGACAGACATCATAGACTTTGCAGGTAAATGGATGCGAGCTAGAAGATATTAGGTTAAGTGTAAGTAACACGTCCCAGAAAAGCAAAACAATTGAATGGTATCCCCTCATCTGTGGATGCTAGCGGCCATTCCCCAGTTATAAAATTTTCTGTGGTGAGGGATGCATATTAAAAGAACAACTACAGAAAGACTGCATCAGAAAACTGACGAACAGGTAAAAAAAAAAGGAAATTTAGAGTACTGACTCCTCTTGCAAGACCCAGGTCGATTGCAGCACCCACATGGGGCGCTAAGACCATCTGTAACTCGAATTCCAGGGAGAACTCCAGTTTCCCATGGGAATCTGGAGACCCTCTTCTGCCTCCACGGATATGCACCACATGGTACACAAACCTACATGGCAGACAGTACATTCATACACAGTAAGATTAAATAAATTTAAAAAAAGAAAACTGACGTGAATTAGAAAATCAAAGGAGGGGTGGAGGGGCGGAGAGGGACACAGGTTAGATTCGATAATGCATATATAATTGAGTGAGTTCAACAACTATCCAATTTGCCCAGACTCTTCTACAGGTTACATGTTGTTATGTAGGGACTTAGTAAAAGTAAATATGTGTGATTAAACAACATTGTTTAAAGGTTCTGATAAAAACGTAATCCACCTGAGTTAATGGAAATAAAAAAAAATGCACATTTTTACTTAAAAAAAAAAAACTTGCGGGAGAGGGGCCGTGGTAGAATGTAAGGGCTGCGATTTGGGTGAAAGGTGGAACTACGCAATGTGTCTGGACACCATTGATCTAACTTGGATTGAACAAACACCTGTCACCCCCCACTGGGATGGTGGGGCTGTAGTGTTTGGCACAACAGCCTGCAGATAGGTTTTGCATGAAGGATGCCTGTACTCATGGATTACCACTTAATAGCCTAAAATTGAAAAAAAAAACTGAGAGAAGATACAGGGACAGTTATGGCAGAATGCATGATCTGGGATGGGGGGGCGGTGGGGGAGGGAAAGGAAAAAAGCCTGAACTGAATTGGAAAAAATGTATGAAATGCACAAAGCATCGATAAAAATTTAATTAAAAAAAACTTAATAACAATAACATTGGGTATGGCACATACAATATTCTCGCTATAATTTCGCCTTGTGCAGTATACGCTTCTAACACTTTCTTACTTGTAGATAGATTTAACTTAAAAAACTAAGTTGCTTCCAAGTTAACCACAAACAGTCACCCAAAAACAGCTCTGGTGAATTTGATGAATCTGCACCTTGGTTCCAGCCTATAGATATGTGAAAAATGACTGCCTTTTTTAACTCATGGTCAAAAAACAAAAACCTAAATAAAAGGGGAGTACGATATATTGAAACCTTTTTTGTCAAAAACTTTGCAATTAAATCTTACAACTAACTATGGTGAAAGGTATATGTATCATCCAAGGCGTCAAATGTCAACCTTAAGACTGAGAAAGAAAATACAAGCTTTGCAGTTGCAGGATATACCAAAGAGGCCACAAAGAGTTTGGCCCATCTGAACAGAAAGGAAGAAAAGCCCCAGACCAACTACCAAACATCAACCCCTCTGTCAATCTTACTTGTAACAACTTTGTATAATGGTCCTATGAGACTTACCTTCTAGGTCCCACAAAGTTTTAATACGAGGGCATTTTTTTACCTCCCCCTCCATAGAACAGGAGAATATGATATGATGAGTCATCTCTAACGTAAATTGGCCAACTTAGAGGGAATTTCTTGTATAACCTGGTAATAACTCCTCCTTCTTTATTGACTAATAGACATAGAACGAAAGATTAAAGGATTATTCTCTACTCAGAACCAAATATAATACTAAAGTCTCCTTAAGCTATGCACTTAAGCAAAATATATTAATACAGAACAGCTCTGATATCAGCAATGGATTATTCTACCAAGGAGCTGTTGGCCAGGGGATCCAAGCTCACCCAAAAGTAAAGGCTTCTTGCCTGTTAACTGGGATACCTGCAAGAAGAGAGGTGATAAGACCCTGCTGTCGAAGACCTGATGTAAGCATTGGAAAGATGTATTGAGACCACACTTGCAAATGTACAGTTAGTCTCTGGAATACCAGAGAGTGTTACCAAAGGCCACTAAACCAAGAAAGAAAATATAGGTATCCTTGAGTCAATCAAGACTCCTCCATCAGCACCAGCTACATCTCACCTGCCTGGAAATACTGTGCAGCAGTGGCAGCCATATCCCTGTATATCCCAAATCTAATTGGCTATTAGCTCTCTCCTTGGAGGAATAACCCACGGCTGATGCCAAAAGCTTACATCCTGTAGTGGTTAAGAGATGTTATAAGTCACAGTAAGACCCTGTCATATTTTACAGAAAAAAAACGTAAATCATGGATTAACATACCATCCAAACATCTGTGTCTATACCAAAGTAAACTACTATAACAATTAGTACTGTTTAAATACCTATATATCTAATTGTTTGTGCTTCATTAGTAGATTGAAAGGTTATTCCTAGACAAACTGTCAGCCATGAAATGAAACAGCCAGAATTGACCAGAGTCCAAAACAACAGCTCCAGAGAAAGTAGACTGTTTTGCTTCTTTCCACCTGTGCCCCTTTTCTAAGCCTAGGGAACAATCTGCTGAAGACGGAGCATGTTAGAATGTAAGGGCTGCAATTGGGGTGAATGGTGAAAATACAGCAATATAGTCTGGACACTTATTTGATTAACTTGATTGAACATACAAGCCCCCACAGCTGGATGGTGGGACCCTTGGGCTGTGTGGGTTTGGGCACGACTACTTGCAAACTGGTTTTACATGAAGGATGCTTGTACTCATAAATTATTACTTATCATTAGAAAATGAAAAAAAAAAGAAGTAATAGAAAAAAAAAATGTCCTATCTCAGGGTACTGAATCTTGAGATTATAGTCATACACTACTACTCCTGGATCACTGCCCTTAATTTTACATGGTAAATTAATTTGGTATTAATTTATTATTTTAATATATTAAAATGTTACTTGGCTATATTATTGTTGCTACAAATTCAACTTTCTGTCTTGTTAATACAGTAGATAACCTGCGTTTTCTTTTTTACTGTTTTTTTATATTTATTTATTTATTTATTTATTTATTTATTTATTTATTTGTATGAATGTACTGTCTGCCTGTAGGTTTGTGCACCCGTGTCGTGCAATGCCGCAGAGGTCAGAAGAGGTTGTTGGATTCCCCTGGAACTGGAGTTCTCCTGGAATTGGAGTTACAGATGGTTTTCAGCTGCCATGTGGGTGCTGGGGATCAAACCCGGGTCTTCTGGAAGAGCAGTCCGTGCTCTTAACTGCTAGGCCATCTCTCCAGTCCCCTTTCCTTTTTACTGTTTTCAAAATCACATGTTTTTACTTTCCTCGAAGTTTTTCTAGGCATGTCTGAAAGTAGACTTGTTTTTGTGGATCCTACTTAGGACATTACAGTTTTTCTTTTTCCATCTGAGGAATCATGTCTTTAAAGCATTATGAAAAGTTCTCATCCATTTTCTGGAAATACTGTCACTTTGCCATTGTCTCGATATCTATATTTTCCATCACTTTATGACTCAAATTTTCATTGTGATCAGTAGCCTCAGACCTACTTTATTGATTGCTGAACCTCTGTTTGATTATAGATAATTTATTGTTTAATTTGGCTAATGGAATTTGTGAAGATTTTGACTATTTTCCAAAGGTCTGTCCTTTCACAAAAGTTTGTTCCTGCTCTGACTTTGATTCTGCATTTATCTTTAATTATGTCATGTGGGTAGGCAGCCGAGATTTGTGGCGGGGCCCACTTAATCCCAGGACGACCCATGTGGAAGACACGGGCAGAAAAGCACTCCACGTGGTCACATGTTGAGGTCAAAATGCAGAGAGAGCGATTTTATTGCAAAATGTCTGGTTATATAGTGAGCGTGACTCTTAATCTCAGAGCCGAATCCTAAATCTTTTCATCACTACACCCCACCCGATGGGTGTGGCCAGGGAGGTCCCTTTGGCTTGGAATGCAACCCATCTTAACTAAATTTTCCCACATCTCACCCTTTTATTTTTTTTTTTAATTTTTCTGAGAGGCAGGGTAGCCCATGGGTGAGGCTAACAACCCAAAGGAATCTGAATTTTGAATAGCCAGCTGCTCAAGCCTGTTTTGAGTGCTAGGCAGTGGAGGGGGGGCAGGTCAGACCTGAAACTTTATTTTCACACTAAGGCCAATTAATACCCAAAAATCCCAACCATGAAGTGAGCCAATTATTAAGCATAAGCAATGAATGTAAGTAACATTAATGTAAAACCAATTATCAAGTATCTATGTCCAAAGTTTGAAACAGCCCAAGGTTCCTATAGTCCAGTTGGAGACGCTTGTATGCACAAGCATGTTGATCAAATAAGAGTCGAGTCCAGTCTATATTGCTGTAGTCTCATGATTCACCCCAATCTCTCTGCAGCCCTTACATTCTACCATGCCTTCTCTTCCACAATTTGTTCCCTAGGCTTTGAGAAAGGGCACAAGTGGGTGAGAAGCAAAACAGTCTATTTTCTCTCGAGAGGTCATTTTGGATTCTAGTCTGTTCAGGTTGTTTCCCTTCATGGATTGACAGTTTATCCAGGGTAACTTTTTAATCCCACTAACAAAGCACAAAAAATTAGATGTACAGGCATTTAAACAGTACTAATTATTATGGCAAGCTAAGCTGTGAGCATAGACACAGATGTTTGGGTGGTATGCTAATCCACAAACTGTGGCTTTTCTATAAAAGATGACAAGTTCTTACTGTGGCTTATAACATTTTCTAACCACTAGAGGACATAAGCTTGTGGCATCAACCGTGAATTATTCCTTCAAGGAGAGAGCTAATAGCCAATTAGATTTGGGATATATATATATAGACACATGGCTGCCACTGTTGCACAGTGTCTCCAGGCAGTTGAGGTGTAGCTGATACTGACAGAGGAGTCTTGCTTGACTCAAGGAGACCGAATTTTGCTTTATTGCTTTAGTGGCCTTTGGTAATGCTCTCTGGCATTTCAGAGGCCAAGTGTACATTAGCAAGTGATGTCTCAAAACATTTTTTCATGCTTACACCAGGTCTTCGACAACAGGGACTTACCACCATTCTCCTTGCAGATATCCCACTTATAGTTAAAAGGCTTTATAATTTTGGGGACTTGGATCCCCTAGCCAACATCTTCTAGGCAGAATAATCCATTGCTGATCTCAAAGCTTTCCTGTATTAATATATTTCGCTTAATTACACAGCTTATAAAGACTTTACTATTATATTTGGCTCTAAATAGAGAATTATCCTTTCACAGTTCCTATGCCTGTCAGTCAATTAAAGAAGGTATTTATACCTGTTTTATAAGAAATTGCCACTGTAACAGTTGGCTCTAATTTACAGTTAGGGAGTGACTTCATTACCATCATGTTTTTTCTTTTTCCTATAAAAGGGGAGGGGTAGGAAGGTTTCTCAGCATCTGGAAGGTAAATTTCATTAGGACACATTATAAACAGCTATCCCAAATAGAATTCAGAGAGATGCTCAGTGTCTGTGACTCAGGCAGTCTGAGGTTCTTTTTCTTTAATGTTCAGATGGATCAGCCTTTCTGCTGGTATTTCCCAGTCCATCCTGCACAGCCAAAAGTCATATATTTTCAGGTTGCTGTTTTTACCTGTGGGAACATACAAATCTCCACCCATTGTTAGTTTCAAGACCTGAAAATTGAAAATTTATCAAAAGGTTTGGAATACAGAGTTTTCCTTTTATAATTTATTTATTTTTTTTATCAAATCTAGACCCTTGTCCCCCCCAGCCCCCCACCCCACAAGAGCTCATGCATTCTGCCAAACATGCTTTTCATCTCTTTCTCAGTCTTTCTCAATATTCTCCATGTGGAAGTTGACTGTTTTGAGCAGAAGTTCACTGTTTCAGTCAGTTCTTCGATGCAGTCCTTTCTGTTGTTGCTGCTGTTGTAGTTGTTTCCAATATGCATCACTCCCAACTGCTTTGGACCAAAGCTCAAGGGGCCATGCACAAGAAAGAAATACCTACAACTAGGTAATTGGCACTAGCATCCACAGATGAGGAATACCATTTGTCATTGGTTTTTCTGGGACTGTGTTACTTCACTCAGCATGATGTCCTCTAGCTCCAGCCATTTTCCTGCAAAGCTCGTGATGTGGTCTTTCTTTACTGCTGCATAAGAATTCCATTGTGTAAATGTACCACATTTTCTCTATCCACTCATCAGTTGAGGGCAGAGTTTTCCATTTGTATCCCAGAAGGAATGGAATATTATACTACCTTCCTCTTTTTGTTTTTTAAGTTTTTATGTTTTGACCTAAGTTGTATTACACATACCTATAAACGGGAACCAAGGCATAAGTTTTCATCAAATTTACCCAAATTGTTTTTCACTGACTGTATGCTACTTATTTGGGGAGTGAACTTAGACTTAATTACTTTAAATTGTCCTACAATTAAAGAAAAAAATGTTACAAGGTGATACTCTATAACACAGAAAAATATAAAGACCATTTGTGTACCTTAACCCCAAAGTTATTGTTGGAAATTCAATACAAATTATAAATAAAACAATTAACATTTTATATTCCCAATTAGTTTAAATGTATTACCACTTTCACCAAAACCTTCAACCAAATTTAACTAATGTAAACATTTTTACTAAGTCTTAAAATATCCTATAAGGGCAGAGTTGAATACCTGCCAAATAAATTTTACCCAATTTTCACTTTGTTCTTTAAAACTATATGACTAGACTATGACTTCAGAGAAATCAAGTCCATTAACTTATATGGTTTATTTTGTATTTCTGCATAAATCCCTACTGAAATACATCTATATATGAATGTTATTTTTTAATATACCATTTTAAACTTCAAACCTTACAAAGTGGATTTTAATAAGCTGGCCTCAACACCAGCTCCCCACTGGTCATCTAAACAAAATATAGGCTTGTCTTAGCCTATATGCACGCAATAATAAAAAAATGGCAGCTGTGAATTCCACAATGATGTTCATGGGAATTCACATTTTATTTTTTAAATTTTTAAATTTTTATATTTTTTATTTTTTATTCCCAAATACCCAAAAACTTATTAACACTTTAATACAATGAAAACCTGGCTGTATCTTTGTTTTAGATGTTCAAAGGGTGTAACCAGTAGGTGGCAGTGTAGATCCATTATTTAAAATTTAAAAAATTTTTATTTTATTTATTTATGTGTATGAATGTACTGTCTGCATGTAGGTTTGTGCATCCATGTGGTGCAATGCCGTGGAGGTCAGAAGAGGGTCTGGGATTCCCCGGGAGGTCAGAAGAGGGTCTCAGATTCCCCTGGAACTGGATTTCTCCTGGAATTGGAGTTACAGACGGTTCTCAGCCGCCATGTGGGGGCTAGGGATCGAACCTGGGTCCTTTGTAAGAGCAATCGGCGCTCGTAACTACTAGGCCATCTTTCCAGCCCCCTTTAAAATTTTTAATAGGTAACCCATAACCTTTGTTGAAATTGACTTTTTTTTTAATTTTAATTTTTTTATTGGTGCTTTGTACATTTCATACATCATTTTCCTATTCAGATCAGGCATATTTCCCTTTCCCTTCCCCCCTACCCCCACCCTGGCTGTTTAATATAAATTTGCATCTTGAGAAGGAAGGGCCACGTTCCAACTCAGAGGCAATGTTTTTACTGGTATCTTGGCTGTTAACATTAAAATATACTTAGAACACAAGTACACACATCCATACACACGTGTGCATTCACATACATACACATACATACATACATACATACATACATACATAAGAAAGATTTGTTAGGTTGATCTGCAAGAGAGGAAAGCCACATTGTTTGATGTTCAATGAGAAACATTAAATTTTTATAATTTGTCATAGAGTTATTTTTACATAATTAGAATAAATGTCCTAGTAATGAATAAAACAGCTGAAATCCATATGCCACCTCTTAGGCCCATTCCCAACCATTTGCCTTCAATGAACTATCCCAAAATCTACTCCTATTCTTTCCCTATCCTGTCCCTTCTGGTTAATTACCCCTAAGCTGTCCCTCTGCTAAGCCTAACTGTTCTTATGCTATTTACAAATCTGAAGATTGAGGATTCCCAAAAGTAGACAGGCCAAAGTTGTTTGTAGTCTTGGACCGATCCATCTTGTCTTATTATTAAGGACTTTGGAAGAATAATAATTATCCATAATCACAACAATAATCATAACAATTATATCCATTATTAATTATTATTAATTATCAATAATTATTAACCATTATTAGTCACAACAATCATTAATAATAATGAATAAGAATTGTCAATAATAATAGCCAACAGCAATGAACAATTTATCATTAGACCGAATTTTTATCAATTATTATTAATAACTATATTCAATAGCAATAACTATTAATAAAAATTATTAACAATAATCAACAATTTATCATTAAACTGAATAATATGCATACTATAGACCCAATTAAAAATTGTTAACACTAAGGGGTATAAAACAAACATTTTTATGAATTGAATCTATTTTTATTTACAGTCAGTTCCTAATTAGATTTAAACCTATAGGATTATATTGAATGAAAAGTGGGAACTTGCATTCACTCACACATACACACAGCTTGAAGATGGGCTTAAAGAAACATAAACAGTTTTATTCAAAAAATTTCTTATTTAAATTGAACCAAAATATCAATTCATGTTTTTACTAATGGTCCTTAAAAAAAGACAATTTATCAGAGAAAGTTTGTTTTGTTAGAACTCTATGGCCTGTAAATTTTCCTAGAAATCCATCTATTTTGTTTCCAAAATGCTAAAATCAAAAGACTTTTACCTAAAATCAAAAATTAAAGGGCATGGTTTAGATACCATGTGCTCAATCTGGCAGCTGCTATGCATGCACAGCAGGCAGGCTTATGACGCCAGAGCTCAACCATGTGTGATCATGTGTGATCAAGAATTCTGTGAGAAGAGAACTTTAAGGTGAAACACATTTAAAAAAGATCAAGATAAAATTAAATCAACCACTTAATTTTAATTTTGTACATATATTTACTCAAAAAGATATCTAGGGTACCCAAGGGGTTAAGTAAAAATATTACACTTTAAGTTAAGCATGCTGAAATGGATTTGAATTACTGCTAGCTAAATCCCAATCTTGGATCTACAAATAGCTGGCAGGTTTTAGGTAAGAAGTTAGATTTAGAAATAGTTACTAAAGAAACCCACAAGAAGACAAGAGAGCAATAAAAGGCAAAATTTAAGAAAAAGGTATCAAGTAGTCAAGGTTTAAAATCATCTGGAAAAGGCTGCTCTTGGTAGGGTGGTGCCCTTGAAAGGCCTTAATTTTCGAGCTGGAGAGATGGCCTAGTGGTTAAGAGCACCAACTGCTCTTGCAGAGGACCCAGGCTTGATTCCCAGCACCCAAATGGTGGCTGAGAACCGTCTTTGACTCCAGTTCCAGAGGAATTCAGCACCCTCTGGCATTGCATGACACAGGTGCACAAACCTACATGCACAGAGTTCATTCATACACATACAAGAATAAATAAAAATTAAAAAAAAGAAAGGCCTTAATTTGCAACAGAAAGAAGTGGGCTCCAGTCTAGGAGAGCCCACGTTCTCCAGTACCAGGAGAAAATTTACATATGAACAAGTTAAGGTTGGGCTTGAGTCTTAGCAGAGGTCCACAGTCTGTCTTCTGAGTATTGGAATCAAAGCTGCACCTTTAAAACACAATGAAAGACAAAGCACTACCCTGGGCATGAGTGCCCAAGACTTTAAGCTTCCCAGTGAAACACAGAATACTGTGAAGCCAGCCCTTCCCCCACCAGCCATCCGCTGTTGCCAGAGCAGGAGAGGGGCACAGAACAAACACTGAACTAGATTAACCAGAGTATCTACAAACAACTACAAACTGAAAAATGTAACAGCTTCATATTTTGCCTTTTGTCTTTTCAAGGCAGGGCTTTCTTACAGTCATAGCCTGTTGGGAGATCACTCTGTAGACTAGGCAGGCCCAAACTCACATACATCTGTTTGGATTAAAGGCATGGGCCACCACCAAGCCTGGAATTTACAAGCTCAATTTGCATCATAGAAGACTGGCCTCTAGACGAGATCTTGGGGGAAGTTTAGCAGACAAAAGGAAACTTCAGCAGAATTAAGCACTATTTTACACTATTTAACACTATTTACAGAAAAGTTTTTAAGGAGGACACTTTTAAAAAACACATTTAGACCGTGGCTGGCTTTTCACAAGCTTCCATGCAAGCCAATATTGGTAGATGAATTCCTAGGTGGTTGCCTCTACAACCCAAGCCTGCCTGTGTAAAGGTGCAAATGAACACCTCTATGGAATGCTTACTGCAAAAAGCTTGCTTGCTCCATGGGAATGCCTGTCCTTTCAGCCTCAGTGACCTTCCCCACCTGAACTGTGGCCAGAGGCAGAAGCCCCAGGCTGAAGGGCAGATTCCAAGCCCATTTCAAAACCTCTAGATGGCAAGTGGACAGTAGAGGAAGGGCTCCTCTCACAATTTCTCTGAATACCCAACACCTGAGAAGGCTGGGGAAGCAACAGATGCCCCCAATCCAGGGAAGCCAATACAGCACCCACGGGCTGCATAACCATGTCCTGCTAAGTGGGTGAAGACCCGCAAGAGAATGCAAGCTTGCCAAAGCCTATCAGAGACAGGGTTTCTGGTACACAGGCCAAGTCTCCATCAGCGCCATCCACAGGCACAGCAGCAGAGTCAGTATGAGATTCCCTCTGCATTCATCCTTAGTCCAGGCCTTCACTGATTTGGAGATTCTAAACTTTCTCCATGCCACAACTTGAAACACAACAGCCACAGAAAACCACAGCACACAGTCAACAAACACATGCCATCTATCACAAAACAATTCCTCCTGAAATATAGCTTCCTTGAAGGTGTTATTTCCCATCTTGCAGAGATTCTAGTTTACCAAACTGGTCTCCATGCCCCACATTTGTGTCATCATTTGTGGGTAGGCCGCTGAGATTTGTGGCAGGGCCCATTTAATCCCAGGATGACCCATGTGGAAGACACACACAGGAAAGCACTCCACGTGGACACATGTTGAGGTCCAAATGCAGAGAGAGCGATTTTATTGCAAAATGTCTAGTTATATAGCGAGTGTGACTCTTAATCTCAGGGCTGAATCCTAAACCTTTTCATCACTACACCCCACCCTATGGGTGTGGCCAGGGAGGTCCCTTTGGCTTAGAATGCAACCCATCTTAACTAAGTTTTCCCACAATGTTAAGTATACTTTATGTAGTCTCCAATGTTCAATGTTCTTTAAGTTCTTAGTACTTTATTTCTTAGGTTTTTGAACTCTTAACATGTAATAGATTTGGACCTCAATTATTATCAATAATATCAAATTATAAAACTCTCACTAATAGTGCTGGGTTATAGCTCAGTAGTACAGCACTTTGTCTGTTATTGTGACAACTATATTTAACCCCCAAAATTAAAAAATATGTAAATTTACCAGTAATATATTAGTCAAGTCCTAGAAGAAAATGGGTGGCACATGAAATGCAGCAATAGAGTTTCTTAAAAGAACAATTTACAACTGTGTCCATGGGACTATGAGCAGCTAAATTATGGTGAAACATAGAGGTGCCTGCTGCTATTTCTTGGCCTGTATACTTGGCCTATATACCCAGAGAAGAGGGTTTCCTGATAAGAGCACTGGTCTTCATAGGAAGAACAAACACCGTCGATCAGTGAACCCACATGGATATAACAGGGGGATCAAACACAATGCTATGTTTATACTACTGTGGTTTGTTTTCTTGCCACTTCTTTGGCTGGCCAAAGGTACAAAGAAGCCAAGAATCCAAGGTGGTGCAACAGATAGAGGCCAGTCTTTTGGAGAACAAAGCAGCCCAAGGAAGGGCAGTCAGAAAATACTCAGAATAATTGTCAGTTAATATTCAAATAAGGGTGGCCTATCTGCTGGAAAGCCTTGTGCCTAAGAGAAAGGCAAATGCACACCTACCACTTTCCTAATTGCACTTTGAAGTTTCCTTAAGGCCATCATCACTGGTCTGGTCTCAAGTTCTTTGTTTCGGTTCTGATCTAAATTAAGTGTAAATTCTACTCCCAAATCATGTGATATTACAGACCCATAGTTATGCAGTCTAAAAGGAGATTCATGGTCATTCAGGGGCCCAGAACTTTCTTTGTCTCTCAATTCTCAACTGTTGCTCTATATATGTAACCCTTTGGAAATTTGGATGTATGCTAGAATTTGGACACAGACTTTTTGTCTTGCATAAGTTGGAAATGGTTTCAAGTTTCAGGTAAAGTGCCTAAATCCATACCATTATCTACCCAAGATAATTGTCTTTCTTACCATGAGTTCCATGTTTACCATTCTGGGTATGATAGCAGCCATATGGATAAAGGGAACCTAAAAGATCAATTTGTGTTTTTTTTTTCTTTTATAATATTGACACTGGCATGCTCATTCATATGTTAGATGGTTATTTAAAAATTATGCAATATACTAAAAGAAAACTAATGTTCTTTTGTTCAGATTTGACACTTTGATTTACTGTAGTTTATATACTATAGAATACCATCAAATGTTATTTTATATAAAAACATTTCTAAACAGCAGAAACTTAATAAGAATTTTTAATAAGAGAGCATAATATTCCACAAAAATTTTTGGTTATCTTGTGGCAAATTTGAAAGACTTACTAATGTAAAGATGACTTAAGTTTATTTTTCTTTTAAAAGACTAATGACCTAGTTTTCTGGCAAAGACCAGAAGTTTTGAATAATGACAAGCTGTTGTCAATAGTTGGCTACTTAGCCAACTTAAAATTAATGCACCAATATGTCTCTTCAAAGCATGCATTTTAGTAAAGCATGTGAAAGTATCTAATTTATCAAATTAGATTTTTATGAAGAAAGCGTTTTCAAATGAATGCTTCAAAAAATGTCTTGCACTATGCAATTGTGAAACCAAAAAGAATTTGTCATTCCTAAAATATATCATATTTTTGTTCAGAAAAGCTTTGAAATGGAACACTATAAACTGTAAAAAAAATTGTAAAATAAAAAGGTTTACTGGATTTTTTTTTCTGTGCTGAAGATGGGACCCATGGAATCTTTAATGCTGGACAAGTCCTCTCTCACCTAGTTTTACTTTCAACTCTAATCGACTGGCTTCTGAAGTCATTGAAATATGTTTAAAAAATAGGGCTGAGGATGTAACTTAGTTGATAGAGTGCTTGTCCAGCATGCATGGTACCTTGGGTTCTATTTCTAGCACTGCATAAACCAAATATGGTGGCACATACCTGTCATCCCAGCCATTGGGAGGTGGAGACAGGAAGATCAGAAGTTCATAACCATCTTCACCTACATAGAGAGTTTGAATCCAGCCTGGACTTCATGAGAGCCAGTCTCAAAAATAAACAAAAAACAACCACCACCATCACAACAACACAACAACAGCAGCAGCAAAAATAAATATATTTGAAAAGTTTTCTATTAGTTATGAAAATTCCTGTGGTAGCCATACCTTGAAGCACAGTGTTATATAAAAGTAAATACTTTGATTCTAAATTAAATCCAGATTTAACTAATATTTTATATCGTTGCTGTATTAATTTTTTTTAATTTCTTGAGGCAGGGTCTCCCTGTTCCTCCTGCTGGCCTGAAAATCACTATGTAGAGCAAGCTGACCTTGAACTCACAGAGATCTGCTTGCCTTTTTCTCCTGAATGCTAGACCTAAAGGTGTGTACCACCTCACCCAGCTGTATTAAAATGTTTTAAAACACACAAAAAAACTTGAAAGTTGAAAAAAGTTTTCTTTAGTAAGGATGCATAATTTGTATCATGGAATATTGAGTTAACAATCAAAATTCAAAAAAAAAGTTTGGCATAAAAAATTGCTATTATCCAGGTGTGGTGGTGCATGCCTTTAATCCCAGCAGTGAGGAGGCAGAGGCAGGTAGATCTCTGTGAGTTCAAGGCAAGCCTGGTGTACAGAGTGAGTTCCAGGCCATCTGGGGCTACAGGGAGACCCTGTCTCAAAAAGACCAAAAAAACTTTTTTTTTTTTTTTTTTTTTTTTTTTTTTTTTTTTTATAATATATTTATAATAATATATATACTATTATATATCACTATACTGCTGAAGATACCATACTCCTTGGTTGCAGACATAGAGAATAGAAGCTGGAACTATGCTGGAATCTTCATCCCTGATAGCTAAGCCTCATACTGCAGGAAGGTTGTGTATAGGCTGCTGAGGAAGAACACTCATAATAGCCTTACTCAGCTAGGCACACTGTGTACAACACTGATTGTCCATGAAGATGAGCTCATTGGTGCAATAGTGATGAGTCTATTATGGGATAACCAACTGCTTTTCTGATTGGATTTGATACTTACTCCACAGGAATGAATTCATGCCTAGTACTGTGAACCTAGTCAAAAATCTGTGGCTGGAGTTCCTAGGCATTATTAGGGGAAACTATTAATGTTGCTTTGCCAAGCAGCCATGTTGTACTTATAAAATTACCTTCTAAATATGTTTATCCCTGTAGAAGTATGCTGCTGTTAGCTTTGGTCAGAGATGCTTCATTTTACAATAGTCAAGTAGTGACTGCAGAGACTTAGAACTGGTCAAAGTACAGTAAATGCATGACTGTTGGACACCCAGCCATAAACAGGACATCTATTTCATCTCCTGCAAGGGTCAGGGAACATCACAGTAGAAGGGGCAGAAAAAATGGCAATTGATGGATGAAGTGAGGGGAGAGATGTAGAATGTTGACCTCAGGGAATGACATGGGTGTTTCAGTCTTCACTCATAGCAGCTGTGATTATGTGCACAAGATCCCCATAATACTGAGCCCCAGTCAATACCCTCTGATGGAATGGGGATAGATTCATGGGATCCCAGCTCTGCTGAAGGATTATATATAGTCAGTGGATGATGGGGGAGAGAGACATTTTCTTCAGATTGTAGCCACTGATAACATGTCCGTGATCCTGTGTACGAAATCTCATTCATGTTCCTGTAATAGTTTAATTGAAACTCATTGAGTCATAGAAAAAACAACTTGAAAGTTGATGCAGGGCTATCTGGAAAGATGAAGAGGGCCAACAGGAGTAGGAAGAGGACTAGAGAAGGTAATGGGGATGAATAACCAAAATGCAGTATGCACAAGTCTGAAAATTATTATGTGTAATTTATGCATGCTCATAAACTATTAAAGATTTTGGCATTAGTATTGATGAGATTTTCAGAAAATCATGAATCACCATAAGTAGAAAATATAACCTTACAACATGTAATAATGAATATCAAAGTACAGAGGCTAGAGTTATTACTTTTTCCAATGGAAAGTCACAGGGTGTTACTTGAGGGTCACCATGCTAGTACACTGAACAAATCTTCTATGTTTTCTATTACGGTAAGGATCACTAGGATAAATGAAGCCATTCTTGCCTTTCATCCAATTGTTAGTAAATTACTCAGCATCAGCCTGCCTTCACGTTTTTGCTCTACCTACATAGTTGCTGAATATAAATAGATACCTGCCTTCCATATAATCTATCAGCAGGAAGGCTGAGTGCACACATCATTAGCCTACTGTACAGATGGATGGGGAGCTGAACAAGGGAAGATAAATCAAATTTTATAGGAACTTCTTTCAGGTAGAGTTTTTCAAATCTTTTTATTGTCAAAGATTTGGTATATAATAAAACATTATTTGGAAAATGAAAGCCAATTTATAGGCAAATGTGTTTTACATTTAAGTAAATGTTCTTTCAAAGCATATTAGGCTATTTGACAAATCCTTATCCAGAAGTGAAGAGATTGCTGCTCCTGGGAAAATGTTCTATTTGGTGCTGCATCCCACAGTTGAATTTTTGTCAAATTTTATCCCACAGGTTATTCTCTAATTGTTTTCCATGCAAATTTTCTAACATTTAACTTCATTTTGTTGGTGAATGGTTTCTGTTTTCAGTTTACTGATCAAATATGCTGATATGAGACTTAGAAGACATACCAAAAATATATTAAAAATTCTGGGCATCAATCATATGCCAAAGTAGTGATTCTCAACCTTTGTGAAATAAGATAGTTCCTTCTACCAGAAATATATTGGATTTCCTAAAACAAAATGTCTCCTATGTTCTCTCCAGTATTAAAAACAGTTCTTCTGGGGCTGGGGAGACAGCCTAGCAGGTAAAAGCACTGACTGCTTTTACAGAGGATCCGGGCTCGATCCCCAGCACCCACATGGCAGCTAAGAACCGTCTGTAACTCCAATTCCAGGAGAACTCCAGTTCCATGGGAATATGACGCCCTCTTCTGACCTCCGAGGCATTGCACAACATGGATGCACAGACCTATATGCAGACAATACATTCATGCACATAAATAAATAAATAAATAAATAAACAAATAAAAATAAAAAAATCAGTTCTTCTTTATGTATAAAATGTGTGTCTGTGGAAGGGATGTGCAAATTAGTGTAGATACCCATGGAGGTTAGAAGGGGATGTCACATCCTCTGGAGGTGGAGTTATAGGTGGTTGTGAAGTGGATGACATGGATGCTAGGAACTGAACTCAGTTCCTCTGTAAGTTCTCTTTACCATTGAGAATTTTCTCCAGCTCCTCTTTAGTATTTTTATCTATTTATTTATATTTATATATTTATTTGTTATAGATGTAGTATTTAAATTTCTGTCCGCATAATACACAAGTGTACACATTTCCATCCCTCCCAGTCACCCCACCAATTCTTCCCACATTACCCCACTCCCTGTCATTTTTCTTATTACTATTGATACATGTGTATGCATACATTTATAGACATATACACACATATATGTGTGTGTATGTATATATAATGCACTGAGTCTATTCAGTGGTGCTCTTGTATACTAATGTTTAGGGCTGCTCACTTGGAGTTAGACAACCTCTCAGGTAGCTAGTCCCTGGAGAAAACTGATTCTCCCTCCCTCAACATCTGTTGATTGTCTGTAGCTCTGGACCTTGAGGTAGGACTCCTTGAAATTTCCCCTATTTACCTTAACATGGGACCTGGTTTTGTTATATTCCACTCTTGTTGACTACCATACTGTGGATATGTCATTGGTATAGCTACCCATCTAGAATGCCTTAAGTAGCAGCAGGTGTCTTGTTACTCTGGCTGTTACATTCTTTCAGCCCCCTACTCTGTAATATTCTTTGAGCCTTAAGTGTAGAGGTTACATTGTAGATGTGTCACTCAGGTCTGGGCTCCTCACAGAGCGTTATTCTTTGCCTTTGACCTGCTGTGGAACTTTGCAATTGTCACCATTTATTGCAAAAAAATTTTTTATTTTGATGAGGGGTGAGAAGTACACTTGTCTGTAAATATAAAAATATATATTTAGAATATAGTAAGACATTATGGCGATGTATCTATGTGAGAAAAACAAGCTTTACTGGATTCTATGCTATCTCTGAACATGTATACTTGGCTATGTTTACAGTACCACACAGGATTTTGCTCCTACTTTAAGTACAATTTGACAGCTATTCATTATCTCTAAGATAAAGGTGTCCTACTGCACCAATAGATATGGTTTCATGGGCCAGTCATTACTGTAGTTCATAGGATTTACAGCTGGGTAGAATCAATGATTTTTTTCCCCTTTGCCGCTTTCATAAAATCCTTTGATATTGTGAGAGATATTTTTCAGGGAGGAGGCTTCCAAGCCAGTTCCAGCTGGATTGTTCCACGTCCTGTGTCTGAAGTGTGTCCTGTCTTCAGGAATGTGGTCTCCTCTTCAAGTTCTGGAGGACAATCAAGGGTGGCAGCAATAGCCTGTGTAATTTGGGGAGTCTCTTGGACTACGCTGAGCAGCAACTAAAAAAGAAGTTTTCTTTACCTTGCACTATGATTTTGCATGCACTCGTGTTGTGTGTGTGTGTGTGTGTGTGTGTGTGTGTATCTTCTAATTTTTCATACCACCTAAGCCTTATTTATCTCTCCTTTCTTTCTCCCCTTGTGTAGGTCTTCCTGTTCCCTCCCCAGTTAACCTATTCCCCATTTTCTACACTTCCTGTTTGATGCACACTTCATGTAGTATCCTCCTGTCTCTAGCTCTTTCTTCCCCTTTACTCCCATTATTTCCTTCCATTTTGCTGGCTCCTGTGGTTATTTCAAGACATAAGCTCACATCTGAGGATTTGGAACTAGGATCTACAAATGAGAGAGAACATCTTCTCTTGTTTTACTGAATCTGTGTTACTTCACTTGGAACAGTAGTTTCTAGATCCATCCGTTTATCTGCACATTTCATAATTCAATTTTTCTTTACTGTTGAGTAGAACTCCATTGTATAAATTTACCATGTATTCATTATCCATCTATTGATTTATGGACATTTGGGTTGTTTCCATTTTCTAGTTACTATGAAAAGAACAGAAATAAACATGCCTAAGCAAATATCTCTATAGTAGGATATTGAGTCATTTGGGAATATACCAAGGAATTCTATAGCTAAATCATATAGCATATCTATTTTTAGTTTTTTACAAGTTCTCTGGGGCATGAGAGATGGCTCAGTGGTTAAGAGCACCAACTGCTCTTGCAGAGGACCCAGGTTTGTTTCCCAGCACCCACACAGTGGCTAAGAACCATCTTTAGGCCAGGTGTGGTGGTGCACACCTTTAATTCTAGCACTGGGAGGCAGAGGCAGGCAGATATATGTGAGTTCAAGGCCAGCCTGGTCTACATAGTGAGTTCCAGGCCAGCTGTGGCTACAGGGAGACCCTGTCTCAAAAAAAAATTTCTCCACACTCATTTCCATAGTGGTTGCACCAGTAATTTTTAAAGTGCTTTGGGACAGTTTTTTTTTTTAATGTACATATATCTAAAGTTACCTTTTGCAATATTTGCTTAGTTCTTAAGATAATCCAAGATAAATGAAGGATTAGAAAATAAATAAAAGCTTGATACTGAATAAAGGGACAGATATAACTCTTGATTTTTTTTTCTTTCAGAGATAGAATAATTCTGAGCTAACTCTGTAGCATATCATTAGGGTACTAATGTAAACCTACATTTTCCCCTCCCTAACATATCATAGAGGGGTCACACTTTAATTAATATAATGCTAGCTGTTGACACAAGACCATGTTTAAATGTTCAAAGATATAGTTTATTTTTATTCATGTATGTATAGTATACTTGATCAATAAAAGAGAAACCTAAGGCAGTGGTATAATGATTAAGAGTACAGTTTTTCTAGAAAGGAATCTGGATTAAAAGGCCTTGGTTTTTCTACTTTAAAACTACCTAGCCCTTGGAAGATTCCTTGACCTTTCTGTGTCACAGACCAGTAGAGACAAAAGAGGCAACTTTTTATATTGGATTTGGGAACAGAGGACATTAGAGAAAAATTTCAGACACTCACAAAAGTATTGAAGGTTAGTTAACAGAATTGTATTCATGCCAAAGTCCTGGGAGGCTTTACAAAGGCTTTATATGGGCAAATGTAGACCCCAAAATACAACTCTCACCTCAAAGAAGATAAAAGTTAGTTTATTCTGGAGCCAACTATGAGTGGCCACGGCCCTGGGAGAATGGACATTCAAGTTACCCCAAATTCCATGCTCCAATACAGTAAGAGTTTCATGAAGATTTTATAGTAACAGAACAAAGAAAAAGGCATAAATCAAGGTACTTTTGAAATACATTGCTCGAAAAAATAAGTAGGCGGATACACCAAAAGAGAAATCTCCACTGTAAGCCTCAGATGCTACATGATGGCACTCCGCCTTTTGGCTGTTGAAACTATTATTGTGATAACACATTCTGTTAGTCACAGGGTATTAATTGAGAAACAGAGGTGGGCAAGGAGTAGCTTTTTGGGAAGCTAAAGGTGGCCAGAGATAACTTGCAAATAGGCTCTGTATCTGCAATACTATGAACTCTCTATAGTCATTGAAGTACTAATCATTTGGTCAGCCTTCCAGGAAGTTTAGTTCAAGATGCAGGATTTCCTGGGAACTTTCCTTTACAGAAGCAATCTATATAATTTTAGGAACTCTAAATCTAATATTCAAGGGCTGGAGAGATGGCCTAGCAGTTAAGAGCACCAACTGCTCTTGTAGAGGACTCAGGTTCGATCCCCAGCACCCACATGGCGGCTGAGGACCGTCTATAACTCCAGTTCCAGGGGAATCCAATGCCCTCTTCTGACCTCCTCAGCATTGCATGACACGGGTGCACAAACCTACATGCAGACAGTACATTCACACACATAAAAATAAATAAATAATTTTTAAAAAAATAAATAAATATAATATTCAAAAGTAAAATGTAAAGAAAGTGGTTTTTATTGAGGTTTTGTGTATTTCATTCAGGATTTCTTAATCACATCTAGACCCATCCCCTCCCTGCTCCCCACCCCGCCGAGCTCATGCATTCTACCAAACGTGTCTTTCATCTTTTTCTGTCTTTTTTAATTTTGGGGGGTACAGAAGTGAAAGTGTTTAAAGAGAACTTTTTTTTCAAATCCAATTTTTTATTGAAGCTCTCTGCATTTTATAAAAAATTACAAATCAAATCTAGACCCATCTCCCCTCCCTGCCCCCCCACCCCAACAGAGCTCATGCATTCTGCCAAAAATATTTTTCATCTTTTTCTCAGTCTCTCTCAAAATTCTCAATGGATGCAGAAGTTTACTGTTTTGAGCAGAAGTTCACTATTTCAGTCAGTTCTTTAACACAGTCTCTCTGTTGTTGTTGTTCCTTTCAATATGCATCATTCCAAAATATGCACATATGCATGCTACATATAAGTTTAAGCATCTTCAGCTTATGATTTTCTTTTCTTTATTAGGCTAAAAGATGTCATGTTTGAAGGCTCCTCCTTGGCAAGCCCAAACCACCATCAGTTCTGCCCTTGTGCTCCACACTGGGGATTTTCCCTTCTCATGGTCACCAAATGAGGTCCAGTAAGCACTGAGTCCTGTCTTGATCTACCTGTACTGGTCTCCATGATACAGCCTGGGTAGTCCAACAATGACAGTCTATACTCTGAAAAGGCAGAAACCCCATTAGTAGCTCAGTCCACAAGTTGGATGTCTCAGCAGTTCCCATCTGGCACTGAAGGTTTGGAGGATTCTTAGAGAGACATGAGTCTTCAGTATGTATTGGAAGGTTGAAAAGCTGTGTCTCACATTAAAGAGAACTTTTCGAGTGGCAGAAATTTGTCTGGCACTGCCATATTTTTAATTTTCATTTTTTTATTGATGCTTTGTGTATTTCATACATCATTTTCCAATTCAGTTCAGACATATTTCCCTTTCCCTTCCCCCCACCCTACCCCACCCCATCCCAGATCATGCATGGCAGAGCCATAACTGTCCTGAATCTTTCACTCAGTATTTTTCATTTTTTATCAATAAGTGATAATTTATGAGTACAAGCATCCTTCATGTAAAACCAGTTTGCAAGCAGTTTTAATCTAGTAAACAAAAGCACACAATTGAAGTAAAATAATTGGTTAGTTCACATCCAATAGCCTTAGTTAATTTGGAATTTTAAATTTTTAGGCTTTCAGCAATGAAAAGATGAATAGAATGTGGGAAAGAATTAGGGTAGATAAGGTAGATTTAGATCCAAAGGCATAACTCTCACATCAAAGGTGATAAGAGATAGTTTATTTTAGAGCCAAGTATGAGTGACTTTGGCCTGGGAACACAGATTCAGGCTTCCCCAATTTCCATGTTCCAGCTACATGTCATGAAATTGTTATAGTAACAGAAAATGAAAAATCATAAATCAATATACTTTTCAAATACATTGTGGAAACATTAATTAGGCAGGTCAGAGCAAAGAGGAGGAAATTCTATTATAGGTCTCAGATGCTATCTGATGACATTCTTAGCCTTCTCATGGGTAGGAATGGATTTGCTTCTTTTTAAAGTTTTATGTATTGTGTGGGGCTGGAGAGATGGCCTAGTGGTTAAGAGCGCCGATTGCTCTTGCAGAGGACCCAGGTTCAATCCCCAGAACTCACTTGGCTGAGAACCGTCTTTAACTCCAGTTCCAGGGGAATCCGCCACCCTCTTCTGACCTCCGCGGCATTGCACAACATGGGTGTACAAACCTACATACAGACAGTACACTCATACACATAAAAAACACTAAAACACTAAGAAAAATTTATGTATTATTTATGTATTTTTTTATGTATATGAGTCTATTGTCTGCATGTATGTAAGTGCATCTGTGTCATGAGTGCCCATGGAGGTCTGAAGAGGGTGTAGGAGCTCCTGAAAGTGGAGTTACAGATGGTTGTTAGCCACCATGTGGGAGCTAGGAATTGAACCTGAGTCCTCTACAAGAGTAGCCAGAGTTTTTAACCACTGAGCCATCTCTCCAGCCTAACCCCTTGTTTCTTTGTTAAGCTGATATGTTCTATTAGTCACAAGGCATTAAGGTCAGAAACAGTGGTGGGCAAGGAGTGTCTATTTGGGGGATAAAGATAGGTCAAGATAATTGTAAATAAGTTCTGGATCAGCAACTGTCCAAGCTCTCCACGGTCATTGAAGTGTTAGTCAGTTGGTCAGCCTTGCAGGAAGTTCGGTTCAAGATGCGGGACTTTTCTGGGAACTCTTGTTCACAGCATAAAACCAAGAACATTTGGGGAACACAAATTTCACTAGATAGGATTTTTAAAATAGAGGACATAATGGGTGGGGAGCAATAAGGTAGGGTGATGATGGTGGAGGGTAAGAATGATCAAATATACTGTAGTTCTCAAACAAATCATTAAAATTGAATTTTTAAAAAGTTTCTGTGGGGATGGAGATGGCTCAGAGGTTAGGAGCACAGGTTGTTCTTGCAGAGGACCTGGGTTTGGTTCCCAGAACCCACATGGAGGCTAACGACCAACTGTGAAGCCAGTTGCAGGGAATCCAATGCCCTCTTCTGAACTCCTACAGGCATTGCATGACACAGGTGCACTTACACACATGTAAACAATACACTTATATACATAAAATAAAATAAAAATGATAAATAAAATATTTTTTAAATAAAAAAATTTGGGGTCTTTCCAAGACAGGGTCTCCCTGTAGCCTCAGCTGTCCTGGAACTCACTCTGTAGACCAGGCTGGCCTTGAACTCACAAAGATCCACCTGCCTCTGCCTACCGAGTGCTAGGATTAAAGGCATGTGCCACCACACCCGGCTAAATAAAATATTTTTAAAAATCTTCTGTTCAGCAAAGGTAACTTTTTATTTTTTTGTCATTTTGAGACATGGTCTCCCTTTATTCCCAGCTGGCCTGAAGCTCACTATGTAGACCAGGCTGGCCTTGAACTCACAGAGATCCTCCTGCCTCTGCCTCCGAAGTCCCGAGTGAGTGCTGGGATTAGGCGTCGAACACCATGGGCCTAAGATGGTTTTAATCCCCATGTGGGCTTGGGATGGAAACCTGAGTCCTCTGCAAGATGCAGTTCGGCGCTCCTTAACATGAGTCATTCTCTCCAAGCCCAAAAACGTTTTTTTTTTTTTTTTTTTGTTTAGGGAATCTGGTTTTTTCGGCATGGCCAGCTGGCCTGACTGTCTTTGGGATTAGTGGATGACAGCAAGCTGAATGTCCAAGTGGAAGGTTTTTTTTTTTTCTAATTTTTTTTTTTTTATTAATTTTATTTATTTCTGTATGTGTATGAAGACTGTCTTGCATGCAGGTTTGTTGGGCACTGACTGGTGTGACAATTGCCTGCGGAGGTCAGAGCGGGACGGGTCTCGATTCCACTGGAATGGAGTTCTCCTGGATTGGAAGTCAGTGTCTCAGAGGTTCTCAAGCCGCCAATGTGGGTTGCTGGGGATCGGAAACCTGGGTCCTCTGTAAGAGCGGTCGGGCTCTTAACCACTAGGAGCCATCTCTCCAGCCCCCAAGTGGAAGTTTTTATACTCAGTCACACATGGAAGTGGGCTTTACAATGATAATGGTGTGGGAAGAGGGAAGATGGGCATACGTGGATCTGTGGCCATACAGTAGAAGCTGGGCTATTGACCCATGGTATCAGTAGGCAGAGCTGATTGATGGAAAACTTTCCAGAACACTTTCCGATCATCAGTTGGCTCCTTGGAAAATCCCAACTTAAGTGGGCTTATGAGTCAATTCACACTCTCTCAACCGGTGCTTTCTTCAGTGGTCATAGGCAAGTGGGGGAAGAATGGGGATGTAGGGGTGATCGCCAGTCTTTGCAATTTCTAGAAAGGGTTGTGGGGGAGTCGGATGGGTGGGGGTGGGGGGTGAAGGGAAATGGGTGGTTCAGACCATAACCGAGATCAGGCTGAGACTGTACCTTCGCTAACCTTTCTACAGGGACAAACATGCGTGTGTTCATTACAGCATCTGTTAGGGACTTCAAATCGGCAATACAGAAGTCCCGCTCCGCTAGTTTTTGTCTGACATGAGGGAAGGGCGACCATGAGGCGTAGCTAGTTCCTACCCTCCTACTCCAATTCAGCCTTAGGAACCCATGGGCAGAGGGGCACAGCCGTTGACTTGGTGGAAGAGAAATCACTCTCTTGCCTCGAGGCCTTTGAGCATAGTTGGGGGCTTAGTCTGAGTACGGTTCTGATCGCGCGAATGCCATGCAGCCTAGTCTCTGCTGGTCTCGTGTGTGCTACTGAGTACAGCCTCTCCGCTCAGACCTCCGGAAATCACTCAGAAGAGGTCCCATCAGCTGGCACTTATAATATTACCCGCAATATCATAGCGAGGGTCCTCACGTGTGATGGCCCTACATAACGCGGGTCTGCGCGGGCTGCGTCGGGTCGTTCCCGAGATAGCTCTCCCCTGCCTCTCACCTGCAACCCATCAGAGGAACATGCAGCGCTAGCAGGGTCGCGCGGCGGGGACCTGTCAGGTCCAGTCGCATGGAGTCCCCAGCGCGGCCCTCCCGCAGGAACTGCATTGGACAGACGTTCGCCATGAACGAGATGAAGGTGGCGCTGGCACTGACGCTGCTGCGCTTCCGCGTCCTGCCAGAGGACGTGGAGCCGCGCAGGCAGCCAGAGTTGATCCTGCGAGCTGAGGGCGGGCTGTGGCTTCGGGTGGAGCCGCTGAGCAGCACTTGATGATCCTAGGAGTGGTTGGGACCTCCTGGTTAACGTCTGAGCATGATGCTGGTTATCCTGTCGAAATGATGGACTCCAACAGCCCTCCACAGGACTCACTTCTCCCCACGACCACCGATCTCCGGGCTGATCAAAGTTTCTCCCGCTCAGGCAGCCCGCGTGAGCTTGAACTTCTAGTGTGAACTAGCAGACCTGAGGAAAGCATGTGTATTTGATGCATCCCAGAGGAGAGGGTAACCAGTGGCAATTATACAGGCTCCAGCGCTCTTAGCACGTGCTGTGTCTTGCTGTCGTTGACAGACAGCATTTGCACTCTCACTCCATTTAATCTCAGACTCCTCCGTCATCAACTTTCCCTCATTCGCCTCCTTCCCAGTGCCTGTGCGTAAATTCCTAGGAGTGGGGGGTTTCAACCACCACACTAGATCTGGCCTTAACCCATATCTGCCTATAGTGTGGATATTTGTATGAATTTATGAGGATAGAAATGTTGTTATTCTCAGTATCGTAGGACGAGCCCTTGAGAAGGGACCTTAATCGAACGGACTACAAGTCGTTAATTAGGTAAGTTTAACTTAGAAAAGAATCCACAATCGCAGGCTCATCACTGGCTTAAAATCAATGTCCAGTGGGAAGAGATCTCTCACCTACCTTAAATTGACTGCTGATGCCTAGGAGCATCCTTCACAGTAAATTTCAAGGCTTCTTTATCACTTTCGTTAGGCTTCAACATTTTCGCCTCATGCGAATCACTAAAGAGATATTAAAATCGAGAGTCAATGTCCAGTAATTGGCAAAGCATGGCCCATCAATCTAACGTCAATCGAAAGACCCTAGGCGAAGGGATCATTGCTGGAGTGTGGGAGCCGCACACCCTGGGCTTCACTGAGAATAGTTGACGAGCGCCAACGCTTGGAGACTACTCACGTGTAGTGTAAACCCTTTACCGTATTAGACTATGCGGCTAGATCAGAGTAGATAGAGTAGATACGATACGATCCACCCTTTTCTGACTAGACCACTTAGATGGCAGCACTAAAGAATATCTGCAGGAGAGGGTAGGGTCCTGTATAGTAGGACTGGGACTGACAAGTCGGACATGGATGATATAGCCGATGTTGGGTAATGCTAAGATGAGGTTGAGTCTGATAGATGAAGATGGATTATATCGACTACCTGATGATCAGAGTAAATAGATAGATGATAGAATAAGATAGTTGAGGATAGGACTCTTAGATAGCTTTGCTACACCACTTGGTAGCTTGGTGCATGGCCTATCTTAGGCCCCCAACCCACACCTGCCTGGCCTCGTGCTGTGGGCCCTCATGCTGGGCTTCCCGCTGCTACGCGTTATTTTTCGGGGCCCACACCCTGCTCCACGTATCAGCACTTGGGCTCTTCATCTTGGGGAACTTGACGACCAGCAGTTGGAACGTGTATCGAAATGATAATTTCAAGCCCTCAATCTTCTCTAGCCCTTATCCCAAGTTCCAGTTACAGCACCCTGCGGCAGTCCCACCATCATATTAGCAAAAAATGGAATGACACAAATAAGAATTTCATAGATAACTTGAGTAGCTGAATAAGATAGGGCTTCAGATATTTACAATAGGCTGCTTGGCTACTCTTCAATCCTGTCAGTTTAGGAGGTCAACGTGTCGTTGGTGTTGTGTGGGTTGGGGGGGATTCTCCCATGATTTGTTTTACACATGCCTCTTCTTGTCAATGAATTACGACTTGAACAAGATTGAAATGTGGTGGCTATGGCGGTGGGGGTGGGCCAGCACTACGGCCTTTTGGATAACATAGTGTCACTTGCCAAGTAACATCCCCTGCGCAGTACGAAGTCAAAGACAGGTCACAGACGAGCAGGCAGATCTTCTCCAGTCGCATGTTGCAGACGGAGCCACCTGGTCTAGCCCAAGAGCTTGAGTTTGCCTATGACCAGCTAGGTGGGCTCCATAGGGGAGATCCAGCTTTGGGTCTGTCGTAAAGAAAGGTATCTCAGAAATCAAAACAAAAAGAAATAAAGATATGGAAGAAGAGAGAAGAAGTCATGAAAAAGTCGGAGACACTGAGGAATGGCGCCGGTTCTAGGCAGTTAAGAAACACCTGGCTATGCCTCTTTGCAGAAGCTTGGTTTGGGATGTTCCCAGAAGCCCACCCTCAGATATCAGGCGTAGCAGACCAATCACCGGAGGACCTAGACAAAGAGGTGATCTTCTACTGGATTGCCGCATCTAAATAAAAAAAACGAAGACAAATGTTATAATAAAAAGAGACTGGGAAAAATATTCGCTGTGGTGTGACAGAGTTGTAAACTACCCCGAGTCTTGATATGATGTAACAATTAAATATATAGGCTTTTAGTGCAGCGCCCCATAAATTGGACAGCTAGGACATCCGCTCCACACTCACACACGAGACTCTTACTTATTTCATTTCATTTAAATACTTTTATTTTATTTTATTTATGTGGGAGAGTCGTTTTTTTCCTCTAACTATGAAGTTTTTCCTAATCCGTTGACCCACACAGTTGCCTGCCCTCGAGGCTTGTCCCCTTGATTTGTTTTTAGTTCTAGTTCTCGCTCCAGTGTCACTGTACTATATTGGTGTTAACAGTGATGTTATCGGTTCTCATCTCCTCCTCCCTATGTGTGTCTGGCCACAGTATCTATCCCAGAATATCAGGCTTTGGTTGGCATTGCGATTTTTTTTCTACCTCCCTGGGCTTCGACCAATTTGCACGGCTCTTGTCCTCCGTGGGCTCCCATCATCTCCCACGGCTCTTCCGGTTAATTTAATTTTTTTTATTTTTATTTTTTTGGTTGGTCTTTTTTACTGGGTGCGCCTTGCCTTGTTTGCACTGTATTCAGGGTGTTCTATTCCCCTTTNGGGTGAATGGTGAAACTACAACAATATAGACTGGACACTCATTTGATCAACTTGATTGAACATACAAGCCCCCCCTGCTGGATGGTGGGACCCATGAGCTGTGTGGGTTTGGGCACAACTGCTCGCAAATTGGTTTTACATGAAGGATGCTTGTACTCACAAATTATCACTTATTTTTTAAAAAAATGAAAACAAAACAAAACAGAAAAACAGAGAAAGATGCAGAAAAGTTATGGCAGAATGCATGATCTGGGATGGGTAGGGGTGGGGTGGGGGGCAGGGAAGGGAATATATGCCGGAACTGAATTGGAAAATGATGTATGAAATACACAAACCATCAATAAAAATAAAAGAAAGAAAGGAGAGCAAGCAAAAATTGATTAAAACTGATACATGTCAGTTGGTGGATAGGGTCTTGAAAGCATCAGATAAGGCAGCAAACTATTATTAGGATGAGGGATGAGGCCCAAGGTTACTTAGGGATCCAGTTAGGGAATACAGCCATGGGGGTTATGCTGTCCAGGATTCCGCACGCTGAAGCCTGGGGAAGACTCAGTTTTGGCATCTCCAGCCTTTGGCACAGACCAGGCTGCTAAGAAACTCAAGAAACTAATTACCTTTTGTCTTTTTACTAAGATCTGAAGTTTTATACCTGAAGCACAATTTCTCAGGCCTTACTGATTATTTCTTTCTAGTTATACTTTCCTTTTGGATGTTTACAGCTACACAGTTAGCCCAGATTAACCAAGGTTTTTGTTTTCTCAAAGTCATTTGAGGATCTTGTCCTCAGGGGTCACTCAGGTTTTTTTTTGGGGGGGGTGAGGGAGCCCCTGGCTCCTTTTGGCTTTTCATTTAACAGTTCCATCCACTGGAGGACAAAGCCAGGTGTTACTAGACCAGGTTTCCCTTTTTTGAAGCATGAGCATACTTTCCTTTTTATAGATGGGACACTGGATAAAGTCCCATTAGTGGATCTCCAAGACCTCCCTGCACAGGAAGACTGGTGACTTACATTTGCAGGACAGTTCAAGAGATGCCCCCATACATATAGTCCCCTGGAACTTAGTTGACCTCAGAGGGCAAGGAACAAAGGTTATCCCTTAAGTCCCTCAGCTGAATTGGTATGGGCATTAAGTATGGTCGTTGTTAATTCAGACGGCTGTTACACTAGCCTGATACTTTTAATTACTGTATAATATTTTAAATAAGGCTTGGACAAAAGCTCAAGCAGCCTTGTATAACACTGGAAGAGAAATTTAACACCATAGGTTGAGCAGGCATAGACCATGAGAGAGAATTAAACAATTTCAGGCAACTGTTTACTACAATTTACTAACAAAAGGAAGTCTCTTTCTTTCTCAGAACCCCATATCCTGATTTATAGTTCTCCCAGAAAGGCACTGGTTGTATCACATACCTAAAGACAAGAAATAAACTGATAGGGATTACCAAATCCATCCACCCTATCTCCTGGACTGTTTGCAGCTTGCAGGGAAATAAAACTTAGCTTCTTTTGAGTCAAATTATCTTGCTAGGTCAGAAGTAACACTTGCGTGATACAGAGAAACATAAAGTACATCTTTTGGTAGCCAGAGGGAACCCACTACTTGTCTATGCCCATTTAATTAATAATCTATAACAGGGAGTCCAATACAAGCCAGGAGTGGACTGAAAATTAACAGCAACTCTGTATATCTTATCCTTTTACTAAAATTTGGAGTGCCATGTGATGTGTAGATAAAGCTTGGGCTGGGCTGGAGAGATGGCCTAGCAGTTAAGAGCACCGACTGCTCTTGCAGAGGACCCAGGTTCCATCCCTAGCACCCACATGGTGGCTGAGAGCCATCTTTAACTCCAGTTCCAGGGGAGTCCAACACCCTCTTCTGACCTCCGAAGCATTGCATGACATGGGTGCACAAACCTGCACGCAGATAGTACATTCATACACATAAAAAAATAAATTAATTAATTAAAAAAACAATAAAAAAAGATAAAGCTTGGGCAAAAACTGAAAACTCTTAAATAAACCTTGACTAGATATACATTTTGATTCTTAAACTACTTGGCTGAACCTTAGAAAATTAAGCTTATTCATATAGTTTCACCTTTACCTGCCATAACAAACCTCCTCAGACTTTTATTACTTGCATAGACTTTTTCATCATTATCATATAAATCCTTACTAAAATATCTCCATTTCTATATTTCTCTAACATTTTCTCACCTTCTCATTTCCTTTCTTAATACCATGAGACATAACATTCATAAACAGATTGACCCTTAGGTGTGAAGAAATACTAAGAAGCACTCTCATAAAGTAAATACTGTGGCTAGACAAAATGTCATGAAAACCTAGTTTCAAAACCAAAACTTTAGAGAATTTTCAGAAATGTAGTAAATATCCCCTAACTGGGTTTCCAACATAATAAGAGATGGAAAATGAGTTGGGCCAGATAAACTCCATTTTGTTCAGAAATCACTATTTCCAACCTTAACCTAAACCTTGGCTGTGCTGGGATTGAAGTCATGCTAGAATTAAAGGCATGGCCGGGACTGGAGAGATGGATTAGCAGATAAGAGCGCTGACTGCTCTTACAGAGGACCCCGGTTTGATCCCCAGCACCCACATGGTGGCTGAGAACCATCTTTAACTCCAGTTCCAGGGGAATCTGACTCCCTCTTCTGACCTCCAAGGCATTGGACGACACGGGTGCACAGACCTACAAGCAGACAGTACATTCACACACACAAAAATAAATACAAAATTTAATAAAAAAATAAAGGTGTGGACTACCTCAACTGGCTAGGGATCTCCCAGGAGTGGCCAGACCAGCAGGACAGCAGTTCAGGCCCAGGGAGTTATGTTTGCTTCTTATGAGGAGGAAAGCAGGTGGGGAAACAGATAGGAAATCACTGCAGGAACACTATAAAGCTGGATAGTTGTCTTAGGCTGGCCTCTCCCACCCCTGGAGGCAAGGAACAGGGCTGGCCCAGGCCATTCTGGTATCAGTTAAAAATCTCCACCCAAACCAGACCAAGATATACACATGCGTCCCAGGTGCTGGGAGATAGTTTGGACACCGAGGAAAATGTCAGGAATTCAGATTAAAAATTAAAAATAAGTAAAGCTTAAAAACAGTTATCCAAATATATATAATTTTGCATTAAAATAGACCGGTCTTCTCAGGGTTGTAAGTTCTATTGCCTAGGACTTTAGGTGAGTGCACATGCGTGAACAAGTAGTAATTTTTGTGGAATAACAGATATTTAAAAATATTTTTAGGGTACCCGGGTTGTACCATTAAAATATTTATATTTCTGATCAGGCAAGCTGTAACAAAATCTAGTGCTCTTTGTGCACACAATGAAAAAGGAAAACTTGGTGGCCACAACTTAAAATTGTTTTGAGACAAGACAAAGATGACATAATTACGTGACATCTCTGCATTTTCTCTGCAGGGAAATACGTTAGATGTTAACACATGGAAACATAAAGACATGACATTACAGTGAGTTTTAAATGACATAAGAAAATGGTGGTCATAGTTGGGCAATAGCTGGAAAGGAAAAACCTAGAAAGGAAAGCCTTAGAGTTGAGGTTTGGGGGTGTCGGTGATGCCAGGGTTGAAGGGAGGGATTGGGGGTTGTCAGGCTGGAATCAGATGTGTTTATAACTGAGGATCATTGGGAGACCAAGAACCTAGAAATAAATTTGTAGTAAATTAAACGTTAAAGGATAGAGAAGAAAAAAAAAATGAAATGGAAGGGACTGGGTATGGAAACCCCAAATAGCAAAGCAAAGGAATGAATGGTCTCAAACTAAATAAGCACATGTCATTCACCACCTGTTGTAATTGTGAAAGTGAAGCAGTATCTATCTTCTAGATCCCTTCATTACTAGATACAAGCTGTTTCTGGAAAGGGAACTTTTGAAGAAGACCATTTGCCAGATACTTCAGCAGTAGTTTTCAAGATCTTTAAGAATTTGGAAGTCTAGAGTGCCATTTAGTAGGCATTTACTTATTGTCTGGAGGGTACTGAAGCCAAGAAGAAGTGCAGAGCCAGGAGAGTCAGAGAAGACTGTTTGGAATGAGAGGAACCAATAGTTAAAGACAGAAAAAAGGGAGAAAAATTAACAGTTTGGTTAAGGAGGTAGAGGAGGAAGATGATGAGGTAAAGAGTCTCAGGAGGGCAACACATTATCATGGAGGAGGAAGGGAAAAGGAGGTGGAAGAAAGAAGGAGGAGGTGAAGGAAGATGAAAGAAGGGGATTGCAAGCTTCTCTATGCTAGCTGGGAATGTTGTGTTTTGGATCAGGTTTATGTGCTGCTTCTGGGATGGACTTTTTCAGCTTTCACACGGAGACTGTCTTCTCCCACTGGGTCTCGGAGGTGTCCTGAACATTTAAGGAAACATGAGGGGGCTCAAGACACTGGGTGATCAGCCCCTTATGTGTGTCTTCCCAGATGAGCCAAAAGTTCCTTCTAACTCAGGAATGGGGTATGTTTATAGGGTGTTCCCTATGAGGCTGTTGCATATCCTGGGGGATGACCCCTGACACCCGCATCCCATAAGAGTGTGGGGAGCAAGTGCCTCTTGTCTTCAGAGCTCCTATGATGAGACACTCATAGTGAAAGGCTGTGAGATTGCAAGAAGTCACAGAAAAGCAAATGAGGAAGAAGGGAGGGGAGAGAGAGAGAGAGAGAGGGGACTCAGACCTACAGAAGCCACTTAATTTCCAGAGGGTACTGAAGCCAAGAAGAAGTGCAGAGCCACCAGAGTCAGAGAGGACTGCTTAGAATGACGGGAACCTTAGTTAAAGACAGAAAAAAAAAGGAGGAAAATAGCAGTTTGGTTAAGGAGGTGTTAGGACTAGGTCAGAAAGAAGTTAATCAAAAGGAAAGGGTTAACCATGCAGGCGCAACTCTCTAGTTGAAGCAGGTCTGGTTCCCATAGTTACTCCCTCCCACCTTGAGTTATTAGTTCCCAGAGCGACCCGAGGTCAGGATGAACTTTCCCAGCCCTGTAGGAGTGCTTCTCACCCCCTCAGGAGCCCATTGCTCTCCAAGGGGCTTCACGCTGCTAAACACAGCCACTTTTTCAAACAAAGGGGTGCAGAACGGGTGGACTGATCCAATGAAATACTGCCTGGTCTGGTCTGCAGCTACCAAGACCCCACCAATCAGAGAAAGGGTCACCATAACAGCAGTGTAAATCCCCTAACTGGGAATAAAAGTGGAAGAGGATCAGAACTCGGGGCTGCTGCCCTCCAGTCCCATGGAGGTGTGCTCCACTGGATGCGCCGATCTGTCTCTGTCACTGTCTCTGTGTTGTATTCTGTACTTTTTCCTTGATGTAAAATTCTTTTATTAAAGCTTTTCCTCCACAGTTTTTGGCCTCTCTAGAGATTCTTTGGTAGAGTGGCATTTCTAACTCAACAGAGGTAGAAGAGGGAGATGATGTAAAGAGTCTCAGGAGGCCACTGGAAGGAATGAGACTCAAGAGCCCAGGTTTGGAAGAAGGACAGGGAGGGAGGGAAGGAGGGAAGTAGGGAAGGAGGGAGGGAAGGAGGGAGAGTCACAGAGGCACACAGACACAGAGAGACACAGAGAGAGACAGATTTGGGAATAGAAACGGAAAGAGAGAGAGAGAGAGAGAGAGAGAGAGAGAGAGAGAGAGAGAGAGAGAGAGAGAGAGACGAGAAAAGTTAGGTAACAGAATAGTACCTTTGGGATGAAGTTGGATCCATGGTGGAGCAAAGTTGTACCTGGCAGTCTGTCTGATGGAAGTCCGTCAGCCATGCTTGACCCAAAGCAGTCAGTCTCTAACCTTCCCCAAGTTCATGGCACCAGATGTTAGGTTCATTTTGAGGGGAGACTCAGCACAGAGAGGAGAAGAAAATGTCAGGACTCTGATGTGAAGGAAGTAAGGTTTATTTCAGGCATGGTGGTTGGCTTGTCTGTGCCGGGATTAGGATGACCAGCCCAAAACTTTCAATTTAGTGAAGAGACAGCCTACAGAGTGGGAGAAAATATTTGCCACCTTCCTATGTGATAGTGAATAAGTAAACAACAACAAAAAAATCTCAGAAAACTAAACACCAAAAAAAAAAAAAATCCAGTCGATAAATAGGTTCATTATCTATGTGAAGAATTCTTTTTTTTTTTTTTTTTTTTTTTTGGTCTTATTCGAGACAGGGTCTCTCCTGTAGCCCAGCAGCTGTTCCTGGAACTCATTCTGTAAGGCCACGATGGTCTTGAACTCCCAAAGATCTTCCTCTGCCTCTGCCGCCCAAAGTGCTAGGATTAAAAAGGCCGTGCAAAATTCCCACATGCCCCGGCATGGAGAATTCCTAAAATAAGAAAATATTAATGGACAAATAATCTTCAACTCAAAGGTGACGTTATGTTTTTTCTTCTTTCCCCTTCTGTGATCTCTGCTTGATATTTCCTGAGTACCAGATCTCTAGAGGGCCACATGGCTTCTCTGGTACCATTGCCTGTTGTGTGGTTTTCAACCTAGCAATGAAAAAGAAGAAGCAGAAAGAAGTAATTGGCTTATCTATTGTTTGGACAGAGAGACAGTTCTATTCTCTGCTGATGTCCATGTGAGGCATCTCCAAAATGTGTAGCTTTGATATGAGATTCTCCTGACAGTATAGAATAGGCTCTAGGGTAGTTGGAATTTATCAGCATAAAACGAACTGACATGAAAGGGTAAATAGAAAAGAGAGATGTGGTTAGAAAAAAGCCCAGTGGGAAACTTAACTGCTCTTTTAAACCTTGGCTGTTGTTCCTGTCTCTACTGAACACTGGAAAATAAAGGAAGTATTTATTTTTTGCCATGTATAATTTTTATTGACTTGTGTAGACTTCATAAAAACATCTTAATCGGGGCTGGAGAGATAGCCTAGCGGTTAAGAGCACCGACGCTCCTTGCAGAGGACCCGGGTCGATCCTCAGCACCCACTGGCCGGCTAGAAACCGTCTGTAACTCCCAATTCCAGGAAAACTCACAGTTCCAAGGGAATCCGAGACCCTCTCTGACCCCCGCAGGCTTGTCACGACACGGGTGCACAGACTCTGATGCAGACAGTACATTCATACACATACAAAATAAATAAATTATAAAAAAAAAAAAAAAAAAAAAAAAAACATCTTAATCATCTTTCTATCACCACCCCCATCTGTACTCCCTATTACAACACCTACTGGACTTCATGTGTTCTTTCATATATGTTAAGGTCTATAGAGTCAGTTTGGGAGTAATGCTCACCTAGGTTACTGGCACTTGAAGAGAGCAGTGCACTCTGACCCTAAGAATTGACTTGAACCTGGTTGTTTTGGTCATTATCTATAGAATATTGAAGATGGCAAGTGGATTTACATGGTAAACCTGGTGTAAATAAGTTCATATCTATTAAGAAATTAGAACCCTTCTAGGTTTCTTGTCACAATCAACATAACTGTTGTTATTCATGGTGATGGTTCTAATTATCACCATCAAAGATCTATGTGAGCTGGGCATGGTGGCACATGCCTTTAATCCTAGCACTTGGGAGGCAGAGGTAGGCAGATCTCTGTGAGTTCAAGGCTGGCCTGGTCTACAGAGAGACCACCAGGCCAGGTACTATAGGGAAACCCTGTCTCAAAAAAAAAAAAAAAAAAAAAAAAAGAACTATGTGAAGAAGAGGTTTTAAATTGGGAAAAAAAAACCCTGCAGGATTTGCAGTCAGAGCACATAATCCTTAGGAATAATTCCAAGACTCACTAGTTGAGTTACCTGGGGGTAACTAAGTCTCAGCAGTCTTAACTCTAAAGGAATAGAAATACGCTACTTCAGAAGCACCAGTAAGGACTGTATGAGAAAATCGCACAAATTTCAATTGTTTGCTGTAAGGTGAGCATCATTTTCTTTCCGTCTTTTTATTCTGTGACATCTCTTTTTTCTTTTTTATTAAATTTTTATGTGTTTCATGCCTAATCTTTCAGACACTCTTAATCGCCATTATACCCGCTTCTCCCTTGGCACCCTCCTGCAGGCCCTGTCCCAGAGTTCACACCTTCTGACATTTGTGCTAGAGTCCATTGCAACAAATTACTCTCCCTGCTCACTCCTCAGTGCCAGTTTATCCTTTGAGCTCTAGTCAGCCTATCCAGAGTCTCTTCTAAAGAAGGCCATGTCTTCCTCACCTGACTGTCATCTGCTGTCAATATTTCCTCAGCCAAAATTGGGCTCTGTTACCCACTTCTCCAGTTCTGTGCTGGGATTTTGTCCAGCCGAGCTTGCATGGGTATTGTGAATGGTGATACAAATGTTGTAGGTTCATATGAACCTGGTCCCAAAAAGGCATTAACTACCTCTTAACTCTCATTAAGGAAGCTCCTCCATGCAACAGAAGACCAGGAACCTAAAATGGCATGAATGACCAAACTGTAAATATTAGGAATCTACAGAGTATGATTCCGTGGACAGGCTTCCTATATTCAGGTTCACCCATCCGAGGCTCAGGGAACATTGAAGAGCATTGAAGGGGGGAGGAAAGATTGTAAGAACCTGGGAGGTGATGCAAGACCAAACAGAGCATCGTTTTCAGTACCATTAAGTCAGTGGTGAACATGGTTAGTGATACATTGTTACCTTGAAGAACACATTTTTGGCCATTGTTTCTTTTTCCTGATTGACAAGTAGCTAGACTTAGACCTACTGTTTTAAAGTTGAAAGTGAAAGGATCTTTTTTTTGCGTTTTAATCATTTTAATAATATTATTAAGAAATAAGCCACACCCAAACTTCACCTCAACTTTCTCCCAGCTTCCTGAGACTATGTGGTATCCAAGTAAAACAAAGACTGGCAGAGCAGTTAAAGTCATCTTTTATAATATTTGCAAGATTTGCCTAGATGTGTTGGGTAATAGAACCTAACCACTCAGAGATTGCTATTTGATGGCTTCAAAGTGCACACACAAGTGAAAAATGGAAACAGCCATGATGTATGACTTTTATGCCAAGCATTACAAATTTTAGCTTTATTGGTCAAATTGGGACCACTTCTTATTTCTGTGACTGATGTTCAAGTGAAATGGCAGCATGCTCCTTTGTTTATGTGTATGCTCATTTCACACTATAACAGCGTTGAGAAGTTGTACTGAAATCATAAACTCATCAGGGACCATGTGGAGTCCTGGCTGATGCAGTCCACAAACCTATTGGGTATAATAAAAACAAAAGCAGGGGGCTAAAGAATTTGCTCAGTTTTTAGGATCAATGGATACTGTTGCTGAGGACAGTGTTCTCATTTTCAGCACCACATGGTGGCTAACAACCATGTGTAATTCCAGTTCCAGCAGATCTGATGCCCTCTTCTGACCTCCACAGGCATTGCACTCATGGGTACACTAATGGGTACACATATACGTGCAGGTAAAACCCTCATAAACATAAAATAACAATGAATAAATAAATAAGAATTAAAAATGCTCCAGACACACCACAGTTAAGAGAATTTCGTATAAAACCTATCATTCTGAGAGCTTCTGAAAGATTGAATGCTGCTTAGTTTTCTTTCAAAGACCCACACAATAAAAAGAAAATACAAACAACTCAAATACACTCTCCATTTTTGTTTTATTTATTTATTTTGTTCTTTTTTTGAGACAGGGTCTCCCTGTAGCCCCAGCTATCCTGGAACTCACTATAGACCAGGGCGGCTTGAATTTGTATTGATCCACCTGCCTCGGCCTCCTGAGTGCTGGGATTAAAGGTGTGTGCCACCATTGTCCATTTTAAAATATCATAGCAATATTATGAAAATAAAATAAATATCTGTCAATGCTTTCACACTCTTTGAAAAAATGATAACTATGAAAGACCCCAGGAAAGAAGGCCAATAGGTCATTAAAATTTCTATCTTACAATTCTCTATTACTGGACATCAAAAGACAATGGAAACTTAAAAGCTCCATGGGATAGAGTAGATTCCTAGAAGCCACCACCTCAAGACACAAACAAATGCTGCCTTTACATCTCCTTTTCGAGTACACATAGAACTTGCAAGATTTAATTATTAAAATCATCAATTTATGTACTATTAAAGTACCTAAAATAACATAATTTCATTAGTCTTTTAAAATGCTGTCCAAATCATTAGTCTTTTCCAGACAAGTTCTGAATTAAGTGTGATATTGAGAGAGAAGAAAATTATACTTAGGTGAAGAAATATTTTATTCTTCTTTTTTTTTATATTGATCATCATAAACCTCTGTCACTTCTGTGAACCATAGAAAAGCTTGAGGTTACGTGTTTGTGCATGTGCGGGAGCATGCATGTGTGTGTGTGTGTGTGTGTGTGTGTGTGTTTCTGTTGTAAGACTTTTGAAGGAGTACTCGGGAAAATCCTGGAAGCTTCAGAGATGCTAAACTGCTAGAGAGGCCCATCATGATACCATAGTATTACCATAGTTTCATAAGGCACAACTGATGAGATTGTGGTTATACATTGAATGTTAGTACACAATGTAAAATCAGAGACCACTGGTATCCAACAGGAAGGAATTATTACTGACTTGAAACCATCAAGCCTTCTTCAAGTTTCATGCAATTGGTTTCTTCTATTCTGGCCAATGTAAAATGCTGAGATAAATCAGGAAGCAAGAGAAAGGGGAAGTCACTGTGTGATTTCAATCCTGTGCATCAGAAATAGTACAAATAGAGTCTCCAGAAACCAAAGGCCAAATGCCACAGCTAAACAGATTTTAAAAAGTATTGAAATAAATAGAGGACATTTCCTTTTGTAAATATCAGTGAATTTTCAACCTGGCAATATCTATCATGCCTTGTGCTCTTTCAGTTCTGGAATCTGAAATGAAAGAAAACTACTAGTCCACACACACAGAGTTCAAAACAAGGTTTCCTTAATTCTTAGAATTCACTTTTCCCTATCACATTTAAAACATGATGTCTATTAATAAACAGGACTTGAGTAGAGTGGTATCAGTGAAACATATGAATTGTAAGTGTATATAAGCAGTTATAAATATCGAGCCATTGAGAGATGGCTCAGAGGTTAAGAGCATTGGCTACTCTTTTAGAGGACCAGGTTCAATTCCCAGCACCCACATGGTATAGAACAACCATCCCTAACTCTTGTTACAGAAGAACCCAACTCCTTCTTTTGACCTCTGTGGGCATTATAGTACACTGATGCACTTTCATACATGCAAGTCATATACTCATGCACATTCAAAATAAAAATAAATGATGAAAGAAAAAATTCTAGCCACTATCTGGTATGCTTTGAGAAGGGCCATAACCAAAATAACGTGTTGCCTTTGCTAAAACAGATTTCCATATTATGGTGTATAAATAGAGACACTTTGGGCCTGGAGAGATGGCTCAGTGGATAAGAGCACTGACTGCGCTTGCAGAGGACCCAGGTTCAATTCCCAGCATCCACACAGCAGCAAACAACCATCCATAATTCCAGTTTCAGGTGATATGACACCTTCTTCTCACCTCTGTGAGCAGTGCACAACACAGGTGCACTTACACACATGCAGACAATACATTCATAAGCATAAAATAAAAATAATAAAGTATTTTTAGGAGTAGAGAAACTTTGAACAATACTAATACTACCTGGCTATTAACTGGAATACTAGAGGCTGTTGCTATTCTTTGTAAATACAGAGGTTTCTCCTCATGTTGCTCAGTTTTTCCTTCTATAATATCTGGGAAACAAAGAACTGACAAGTGTGACAAGAACTCAGAAATGTTTTGTTCTGTCTCTAAATTTCTGTGTATTCTGACATGCTGACAGCCTTTTCATGATGTGTGAAGTATTAGAGCTGCAGTGCATGGTAGGTTTCACAAATGCAGTGATGCAGTAAATTTGGCCCCCTTTCCAGGGAAGACAGGCCTGAGAGCACCATAATAACTTGATTTATGTGTAATTCAATAATACTGTATTTTAGAAAGAAAGCAGTCATAAAACTTTGTTTCTATCACATGGTCATTCTCTCAATGAAATGATAAAAGCAATGTTAAAACAGTATTAGCATAGGACAAAGAAAATGGTAACTTTGGGGTCAATATAGAACAATGTATCTCATTTCGCTATTAATTTGTCAATACGAAAATCCTCATGATTTATTGTCAAGGACTTGCTGAGTCACAATGCTTTCTGAAATCTGAAATGTTTCAGACCTAGCAATCAGTAAATGTTGGGTTCTCAATTTAGTGTTTTAAGAAAAGCCAAATTCCACCCATGTCTCTAGTTATGCCTGTTTAGGAAGCCAAGATCAAAAGACAAAAATGTGGTAAACAAGTACAAATGGAAAACAGAGAACATTTATCATAGCAAATATGAATAAATCATCCTCCCAACTATGTCAGGTAGGCAGGCCAAAAACCATCTTAATATCTAGCACTAAAATATGTTATTAGGGAATACCTTCTAATTTCTAAGTCTGTATTTTTTTTTACATTTTATTTATTTTGTATGTGTATGAGTGTACTGTCTGCATGCAGGTTTGTGCACCTGTGTCATACAATGCCCCAGAAGTCAGAAGAGGGTGTCGGATTCCCCTAGAACTGGAGTTACAGACAGTTCTCAGCCGCCATGTGGGTGCTGGGGATAGAACCCGGGTCCTCTGCAAGAGCAGTCGGTGCTCTTAACCGCTAGGCTATCTCTCCAGCCCCAAAGTCTGTATTTTTAATCTAGTTTTTCATTGAAAGAAGATACATGTCAGGTAAAACATATCAGAAAGGATCATACCTGAAAATTCTTGGAATTTGAATCCCAAATACAGAAGTTTGCATCAAATTTTTGACAATTAAATTTCAGGAGGATAATGTGAGGATGAATACAAAAATCACTTTTTTCACTGATGACACTATTTCAATAGATAAACAGATAAACTCATGTATTTTTTGGACCCAACTGATTCACAGAAAGGAAGCCATGACACATAAAAATGATCATAAAGATGCTCACCACAGAAAAGGAAAGGAAAATAGACTCAGCCAGGCTTTCCGGAAAAGATGGTAGGGAGTAAGGTACAGACACTTCTGGAGCTCACTCTCCTCCTGGGGAGTTGTATCAAGACAAGGATACTTTCTCCACCGCTCCTATTTTCTCACTCCTGGCTTTCTTTCCGCTCCATGTCCACTCTCTTATCTGGCAAGTCTTTATCAGAAGTGCTTGGCGGGAAGCCTGGCTCTGCCAACACAATTTATTCTTCATCTGTGCTCTGAGTCCCCTAAGGACCTATGCTTATGAAACGTGTCTTTTTCCCCCTACAGTGTCTCTCTTCCCCTCCCATGGTAACATCCACTTGCTTCTACACATTAATGCTTTCCAAATGACCATGAAGACAAGAAAAGAAAAGACAGAACCTGATCACATTGCCTCTGCTCATTCTTACCCATGGGCACCTGCCCACAGTGTCTCTCAGTCCTAAACAAAAATCCCTATCACTAAATACCAACAGTCTACCTCTGGAGATATAGGAGGTAGTGAGAAATGGAATTCCTTTGTAACACCTTCATGTATCACTTAAGTATTTATTGCTTTTGACTTCAGTTCAACATAGGTAGTAAAACATATGAAGTTGTATGAAAATCAGCCATTTTAGGAAGGTTTACAAATGTGCATACCTACATAATCCCCTAGGTAAAGATCTAGAACATTTTCTTTATGTCAAAAAGCCCCTTTATTAATTTCCCTGTCAATAGTTTTCATGGCCAGCCCCCAATTCTTGCCAAAACCACGTTAATTTTTACCTACTCTTGAATATCATATACAGTATGTTTCTTCTGTGTCTGATTTATTTCATTCAGCATAATATGTGGGAGGTGTATGTCACTATATATAGCAGCATTTTCTGTTTTTCCCATTACTATACACTATTCATTTGAATAAAGATGACAGGATTTATTTTAATTCTAGTACTAATATTAATGGACATTTAGAAATTTCCAAGTTAGAGCATTTATGAATGAAGCTGATCAAAACTTTTGGAGCCATAAGTTAGGCATCAACTTAGAGTTGCAGATGCTAAATAGCTACTGCAGATGTGTGTATGTACTTTGAAACAGTGAGATAGATTTCATTACAAACCTGAAATTTTTACTTCGTGTTGTGATTACCAAAGGAAAAGATTTAGATGGTCACACAAAAATAAACTGAATAGAACCTAGGCAAGGATATCATATATATTTTGTCCACTAATGGTATACATCCACCTATACATTTAACCCTGTATTAAAAACTTAGAATGTTAAGCATTAGGAATCATGTCTTTCAAATTTGCAATCTAATTATGCAGTACATCAAGCTTGTAAACAACTTTCTGCTACTTGCCAGTTCACCAAGGCATTTAATTAGTTGTTTCTGCTCTCATTGGTGTATTCCCTCTGGAGATATGCAGGTAATGAAATAAATGAATTAAACATTTTTTAATATTCATTTGTCAACGTGTCATTCAGCCTCCAATTAAATGTTTATGAGACTGGCCAATTTATACATATTTAAAATTTCTCTCACATCAACTGTGTTTTTTTTCATCATGGAATATACATTCCTTGTAGTCACTTATACTACCCTTCTAGCTGTATCTTTGTGTACCTCTGTAAGAGGATGTGGATTGAGGAAGGAAGGAAGGAAGAAAGGAAGGAAGGAAGGAAAGAAGAAAGATGGGAAAGAAAGATAAAAAGGCTCATTTTTTTTCCTGTAGCAATTTCAACCCTTCTCAACACTTGCCATGTTGCATGCACATAAAATTAATATTCATATTAAAGTGGATTGGACAAATTTTATGATAACTTTGGATATACTGTGACCAAAATCTCCTCACTGTGAATTTTCAAAATATTTCTTTTAAAATATTCATATACATAAATAAATAAAAAAAAAACTAAAAAAAATATTTTATTTATTTATTTATTTATTCATTTTTGGTGTTTTGAGACAACGTCTCCCTATAGCCCCAGCTGGCCTGGAACTCTCTCTGTAGACCAGGCTAGACTTGAAGTCACAAGAGATCTGCCTGTCTCTGCCTCCTGAGTGCTGGGATTAAAGGTGTGTGCTACCACACATATTTTATTATTTTTATTTTATATGTATGAGTGTGTTGCTTGCATGTGTGTAAGTGTATTCATGTCATGCAATGCATGGAGGTCAGAAGAAGGCATCGATCCCCTGCAACTGGAGTTATGGTCAGTTGTTAACTGACATATGGATGCTATGAATTGAGAGATGGCCTAGCTGTTAAGAGCACCAACTGCTCTTGCAGAGGACCTGGGCTCGATCCCCAGCACCCACATGGTGGCTGAAAACCGTCTATAACTCCAGTTCCAGGGGAACCAGACACCCTCTTCTGATTGCACGACACGGGTGCACAAACCTACATGCAGACAGTACATTCATACACATAAATAAATACATAAATAAATAAATAAATAAATATAAAAAAACAAAAGAAAATTGAACTCAGGTCCTCTTTAAGACCAGCCAACTATCTTAATCATTGAGCCATTCCTCTAGCCCCATATTTAAAAAATATATATTTCTACATGGACAATGGTGATCTCAGAACATAGTAGCAATAGATCAACAAAGAAAATATTTACCCAAATTACATAAATTCTGTATATCAACCCAAGGAGAAGTAAACAAGTATAAAGGAGATGCAGACTTGTGTTGGCTCACTCTATTGAAGAGAGACTATTCAGAAAGTTCAGAAGTGCAGGGAAATGAAAAAAAAAAAAAACCCTGATGTATTCATTAGCTTTACTGATCTGTCTGACAGACTACTTAGCTTAACAACTTAAGGGAGAAAATAACTGCTTTTGGTTCATGGTTTATAGGGTTCATGTTCACAGACGTTGCCTCTGATTATTCTTGTCCTGTGGTGAAGCACAACATGATGGTGGTAGGGGGATGAGGCAGAGGTTACTCAGCTCATGGTAGATGAGCAAGTGAGAGAGAGCAAACGAGGGAAAGAGACCAGTTACATCTTTCAAATTATACCCCCACTTATGTCCTTTGTCTGTCTAAGCCCCATTTCCTAAAGGTTTCAAAACAAACAATAGCACCACCAACTAGGAAACAACCATTCAACACATGAGGTTTTGGAGAACTCGTCACAATCAAACTGGAACCTTTGTAAGCAGACAAAACTCCATGACACTTTTCTGGGTAATGATCTTTTTCAATATGACCCCCAAATGCATAGGCCATAAAGCAAAATTAAACAGATGGTGTTGTATAAAATTATGTTGTTTCTATATAGCAGAGGAATCAAAGTGAAGAGAGGCCCCAAAGAATTAGAGAAAATATTTGCAAAGTACATATCTGATCAGGCATTAATGTCTACCTTGTGTAGGGAATTTAAAACTCAATAGCAATAATCCAATTTTTTAATGGGGCAAGTACCTGAAAAGAATGTTTCTATAAAGAAGACATACAAATGGCCAATGGATACATAAAAATGCTGTTATTGAAACTTTTTGAGGAAATGTAAATGAAAACCACAGTACGAATTAGCCACAGTGAAACATTACACCTGTTGGAGTAAGCTTTGATCAAAAATAAAAAAGACAAGTGTTGGTGAGGATGTTGATAAAAGGCCATTTTGGAAATCAGCATAGACAAACTTCAAAAAGTTTCGTTTTTAACAAAAATACTATATGATTTGGTAATCTTAGTTTGGGGCATACATCAAAGGAAATTAAATCAGCATGCTATAGCAATACCTGCATTTTTGTTTTTCACAGTAGCCAAGATGTGGAAGAAAGCTACATATCCATCAATGGATGAAGGGATAAAGAAAATGCGATATGTATACACAATGAAATATTATTCAGCATTTGAAGGGGAGACCCTTGTAACATGCAATGACATGAATAAATATATAAATAAATAAAGTTGTATTAAATGAAATATACCAGGAATGGAAAGAAAAACACTGCATAATCCCACTTATATGTGAAACTTTTTAAAAAGTTGAAATCATAGAAATAGAGAGTAGAATGGTGGTTAACAGGTTTGATGAGGGCCTGAGGAGGGAGATAATGGGGAATATTGATCTATGCATACATTTCAGATAGGAAGGAAAAAGTTAATTTTGAGATTCTGCCTGAAAGCATGACTATAGTCAATAAATATAGTCAAAATAAAAGTGATTTTCAAATGATTCACAAAAAATTATGGGTATAGGTAAGGAAATGGATATGATAAGTAGCTTTAATCTTTCTTTGTGTGTGCATAACTGATAAAAAAAATCATAGTGTATTCAGAAGTGTATAGAATTATGATTTGCCAATGTGACTGACTCTATTATGGAGTGACAGCTGAGGTTCAGTCCATGCTGATGGGCTAGCCACTAGCATGAAATATACTCCTTCTTCTCACCTAAAAAATTATGATTTGCCAATGAAAAACTGTATTAATAACTAAAAGGTTTTAAGTTTTTTACTATTATTTTGCGTGTATGAATGTATTACCTGCATGTGTTTAAGTGCACCCATATTGTGCAGTGTCTGCAGAGCACAGAAGAGCATATCAGGTCCCCTGTAAATGGAGTTACAAATGGTTGTTAGCTGCCATGAGAGTGCTAGGTCTTCTGCAAGAATAGCCAGTGCTCTTTTTTTATACCTCCAATGGGAAATAATTTTAAAATTTCTTCCTATAATACTGCTTTGAATTAGGAAGTGAAATCGTAATCCATTTCACTACAAGTAAAATATTGCAAAATATTTACAGGAAAATACTAAAATTAACTCAAAACACAAAGCCAAGATGAAATACTTTTTTCCCAAGAAATCTCTATTCTGGCGCCTATAACATGTATGAGTCAAAACAAGTGACTAAGACTCCATCACAAATTCCCCGAGTGAAGAAGAGGGAGGAATAGGATGAAAAAGGCAACGTCATGGGAGAATGGCTGTTAGCAGCACTTCTCTGAACCCTAAATCTATTTTGAATGAAATGCCCTCTGTACAGTATATTCCAAGCAAGGCTAAACTTTAAGAGATTCCTGGAACTGAAATTAGGAAACACTCTGACTGTGTAAACAGCTGTCTCACTAATTTTTTAAAATATATTTTTATTGTTACTAAACTTTTTCATACGTCATACATCATTTCTCGATACAATTTAGACTCATTTCCTTTTCCATGCCCCCCGCCCACCCCACCAGAGTTCATGCATTCTGCTATACATGTCTTACATCTTTTTCTGACTCTTTCCAGAGTTTTTCTCAAAGCAGAAGATTATTGTTTTGGGGAGAACGTCACTGTTGTCCCACTAATTCTAATAAGAGACTCTTGTTCCCCCAAACCACTGCTCTGCACAGTCCTAAGAACATCCATTGCTTGAAACCGCTGAGCAGTCTCCCCAGTCTCCTACTTTTTTTTTTTTTTCAAAGAATGGAATGGTAAGACAGTGATGCAAACCCAAGCACATTCAATTTCAGAGTGATAATACTGAGATAGAAAGTTCAGAATGGGCTCTCAATTTCAATGTCCCCCTAAAAAATAGGCCAGTGAAAATAGGAAGAGGCTCCTTTGGGGAGGCAAAGTACAAATCAAGCATCCTGATTGATTATGTTCCGCAAAGGAATGAGCATATTACAGAAGACAACATTGAATAAAGAAGTGGAAACAGTGATGATCGGATTTTTGATGCCTAGAAACAGCCTTAACTTATTCAGAAATAATGAGATTTTCTAAAGCTTATTTCAATTTCTGAAGCCAAACAATAAGAAATACTATAACCCACTTAAACAATTTTGGGATTGCATGAGTAGGCTACCCAAAAAATGTATTGTAAAAGCATAGAGTCTGAAGAGACTTTGGAGAGAACCAATAGAGGATGCATTTCTTGGTCAAAAGGTGATTTTTTTTTTCTGAAAGGAAAATGAAGAAAAAAAAATTAGTAAGAATTGAATAGCTGTGATGGCTACCAGTCTAAGAATGTAGAAATCAGGGATTTTCAAAATTTTTGACACATGGAGAAGTTCTCCAATTTCAAGAAAATGAAATCATTCCTGTAAAAAATCTTTATAGTTTTCCGGATATTATATAATCTACTACAAATAATAGTAATATTTTGTGCTCTTTTTGAGATAGGTTCTCCCTGTAGCCTCAGCTGTCCTGGAACACACTTTGTAGACCAGGCTGGCCTTGAACTCACAGAGATCCGCCTGCCTCTGCCTCCTGAGTGCTAGGATTAAAGGTATGTGCCACCATGCCCGGTAATAACAGTAGTATTTTATGTGTTAAATTTTATTGTGCGAATGTCTGTGTATGTTACATATATGCCTGCTGCTACATATGTGTATGATAACTGCAAATTTATGCTTGGGGTCAGCCAATCATTGTCCTTGAAGACAGGGATCTGAAGTGGGAAGGTTAATATTATTTTAACATTTATTTTTATAAATCTTTTTTGAATTTTAAAGAATTAATTGCTTCAGGGGTAAATTAGCATACTAATTTTATTTTATTTTAGCTAGATGAAAAGATTGTTTTAAAAAAGCTATAGACTTCCTAAAAAATCATTAAATGTACAATCCTCACATAAAGTTCTACATTAGATAATTACAAGATCTGAATAAATAAATAATGAGATGGGAATAATATATGTTTCATTTACATTGGATATTAATTTCAAAGAGACTCTTCCAATTAATAAGACAAAACCAGCATACTCAATGGGAAATGATATGAACTGACAATATCTAGAAAATAAATTACAGTCAATGGGGAAAAATACTTAAATCTACTTGTAATTCAACAAATGCTAATCCAAAGAGTATTTTTCATGCATTGTCAACAAAAATTTCATAAGTTTCTTAGAAGCTGCTATTTTGAGCATGTAGAGAAAAGCATTTTCATACCTTGTTAGTTTTTTGGAAGCAGTCTGATAATATCTATCAAATGTGGAATTATTCAGACTCTAATTTCATTGCACACAATTTGTCTTGTGCATCTACTTCAACATTATACAGAAAGATGTTTATAACATTACTTTTCAGTACAAAGTAAAACATTTCAGAGTCCACCAAATGGAAGTGCATCTGTCCTGTGACAGATAACTAGAAGACTCCAAACAAAATATAATGCCAAGGAAATTGAAAGGTTGTGTATCCTGATTTGATAAGTACACATTGTATAGATAACTGGAAATATCAGACCATGTCCCATTAACATTTTCAACTGTTACATATTAACCAAAACTTTTTTTAAGCCTAAGGATATATAGAGATGCTAACTACCATTACATACATATATTGTATATATGTATCAAGCTGTTACATGATACCCCTTAAAAATGTAAATGGTAAATAAAGATTTTAAAAGACTGAAATACATTTGTATAGGTAAGCAAAAGAAAAAACATATTAAGTGAAAAAAGAAAAATGTAGGCAGTTAATATAATAACTTTTTTGGTAATAATCATGAAAATATAGTATATATTCATACCAATGTTCCTATAGAAATATGTATATATATATATATATATATAAACATAAAAATGGATGGATATTATTGCAATATATGTATATTTTTATTTGTTGTGCTTTACTGTTTTATTTTAACATGAATAGGATTAGATGGGGTGTGTAAGTTCTTCTTTTAGGTACAAACTCAAAAGAGACACCAAAAAATCTAGCCATCAAAGTAAACATTTCAATGTAGTATTTGGAAAAATGAAATGCATAAACACGTCAATGATGAACAAAATCAAAGTTTTTCAATAGAGACAGGTTGTTGACACAATTTTAACACTTATGATACTTGGTAAAGATATTTTTTATTTTATTTATTTTTTATGTGTATGAATGTACTGTCTGCATGTAGGTTTGTGCACCCATGTAGTGCAAAGCCGCGGAGGTCAGAAGAGGGTGTCGGGTTCCTCTGGAACTGGAGTTAAAGACAGTTCTCAGCTGCCATGTGGGTGTTGGGGATTGAACCTGGGTCCTCTGCAAGAGCTGTCAGTGCTCTTAACCACTAGGCCATCTCTCCAACCCAAAGATATTTTTTTAAAAGCTTGAGACTATATAGTGTCTCTCCCAGAGGAGGTGGGTGTTTTTTTTCTATTGTTCAATATAACCAAGATAATATCTCCATATGAGAAAAAGTTCAGGTAGATCTTTGACTGAAGCCAGAAAGAACCATTGAAGGACTATTGAAATTGTAAGAAAAGTATTATTATTACAACTGCTGACATACATGGGTTCCTAAGTGTTGGACTCTGTGTTAGGTGTCTTGGCTGGATAATGTTCATTATTTATACAAAAAAGAAATCATCTTATATATTCCATGTATAAAGAAGATGAAATACCTTGTGAGATAGTGTGTTCTTTATTTATTTTATATATATCCCATACATGAAGAAGACAGAGGGGCTTAGGAGATAGCTCAGTTGGTAAACTGCTTGCCATGAAAGAAAGTGGACCCAATTTCAATCCCCAGTGCTGAGGAGGTAGAGACAGGTGGATTCCAAGAGCTGCCTAGCACAATTGGCATACTGTATATCCCTGAGAAAGACCCTGTCTCAAAAAACAACCCAAAACCCAAGCCAAATCTGGATAGTTTCCCAATAAGCACACTCAACATTGATCTCTGTTCTCCACATGCATGCACAAAAAATGCACACATACAAACATACATACACATGCAAGTATACACACATCACACATATCTGTACACATATATAGATACACACACACAGGAAAAATTGAATAAGTCATTATGGATCATGACCCTAATGCCTATACTCAGGAGGCTGAGGCAGGAAGATCTTAAGTTCAAGCGTTCTTTAAAAGAAAAATGTGACCTGCAGAATTCTGGATGAGACAAGACCACTGCATTCATAAACTCACGGCAGCTGTGTTCACGTTCACGAGACCTGCACAATCACAAGACATGCTAGTGGGATGGGGTTCAGGAGTCCCCACCCCTAACTGAGGAGCTATGGACAGTTGATGGCTTCTGGGGGAGGAAGAGTCCACTTTCTTGAAGGATGTGGCTCCCTGGTAGCTCAACCAACGTCTAGTGTATTCCCCTACACCCATAAGTTCATGGACAACACAAATTGGAGTTAACGAGTTATTAATTTTTTTGAAAAGGGGACACGATGTTAGGGGGTAGGGAGGTGGGGTAGATCTGGGAGAAGTTAAGGGAGGAATTGGGTGAATATAATAAAAATACATTGCATGAAACTCTCAAATAATTAATTAAATATTTATTTAAAAGATTAATGTATTATAAACAGTAAAAATTAAAGATGAAATATAAAGTAGAACAGTTTGCATAAATAAGTACAAGAGCCAAGATTGAATCTTGACTTATCTGCCCACAGGTCTTTGAGTTCTTAAATACATGAATACAGTTTTGATTAAAAATATTCCATTTTGTCATTTAAATAGCTGTATTTTGATCTTATGTACAGTATGGTCTACATATAGGCTACTTATGTCACAGGCATTGGTCTACATAGTTGGTTCCAGACCAGCTGAGGCTACAGGTACAACCTGTTTAAAAAACAAAAAAGAGAGACAGCAGCACACACCCTTCGTTCAGGCAGGTGTCTGGTATGAAGGCTCGCTGCCGCCCGCCCCTGGTATCTGCCGCCCACTGCTAGAATAATAGAGAGGAACTGTATGCATGGATAGAAGGACAGACAGTGGCACACACACTCGTGGTACAGGTGGGGTCTGGCGCAGGGGGATGGGCCAAAAGAGTAACACCCCCCTCCCCCTTCCCTCTCAAGCTACTGGTACCGTAGTGGAGAGTATAGTAGAAAGTATAAGCTGCTGGTGGTGGGGTTTACTGTGGTTGGGACAATTCAGCAGTGTCAGTGATTCTAGGCTGCACAGCCAAATCTGAGGGAGAAACCAGCAGGAAATAAACTGAGTGACTAACCAGTCCTCCATATTAACATGTGAGATTAGCAACAGAAGCCAAACAAACAAAAGGGGAAAAATACATATGCCAAAGACATAAGAGTGGCATTATATCCTTATCAATGGAAAAACAACAAACCAGGAAGAATTCACAATCTTAAGTGTTTATGCACCAATCTCTGGTGCACCGAACTTTATAAACACAATCCTTCAGGACCTCAAGACACAGATTAATCTCAGCACTCTAATGGGGGGAAATTCAATACCCCACTGAGTCGCTTGGATAGGTCAACTGGACAAAAAATAAACAGAGAGACATCAGAACTGAACAATACAATACACCAAATGGACCTCACAGATATCTACAGATTATTCTGCCCAAACAGCAGAGAATATACTTTCTACTCAGCACCCCATGGAACATTCTCCAAAATCAAACACATAGTGGGACACAAAAGAAATGTCAACAAACAAAAGGATTGAAATTATTCCATGCATTCTATCATACTGCAGTGCAATAAAGCTCAATATTAGCACCAGCATAAGCCCTACTAACTATAAGAACACATGGAGGCTAAACAACACAATCCTGAATAATGAGTGGGTCAGGGAAGAAACAAAGAATGAAATAAAAGCATTCCTGGAACTAAACAAAAAGTACAATACAACACAACAAAACCTGTGGGATACATTAAAGTCAGTCCTAATAGGGAAATTTATAGCCATAAGTGCCCACATTAAAAAACAAACAAACAAAAAAACAAAAAGAGAACAATAAACAATCTAACACTACAGCTAAACACTTGAGAGACAACAACAAATGAACCCTAAACCCAACAGACAGGAAGAAATAACAAAAATCAGAGCAGAAATCAATGAAATAGAAACAAAGAAAACAATACAAAAATCAACAAATCCAAAGGCTGGTTATATGAAAAGATAAACAAAATAGACAGACCTCTAGCCCAGTTAACCAAAAGAAAGAAAGAGCAACTCCAAATCAATAGTATTTGTGATGAAAGGGGAAACATCACAACAGACAAAGATCCAGACAATCATATAGGAATATTTCAAAATCCTATACTCCATTAAATTTAAAAACCTAAGAGAAATGGATGAATATCTGAAATCCTGATAACCAAAAAAGGTTAACCAAGAAGAGATTGATAGCTTAAATAGACCCATAATATTTGAGGAAATTGAAGATGTAATTAAAAAAACCTCCCAACTAAAAAAAGCCTAGGGCAGATGGTTTCACAGCAGAATTCTATAAAAGATTTAAAGAGGTCCTACAACCATTAGTACTCAAAATTTTCAGAAGGATAAAACAGCAGGGAAATACTAACCAAATTCCTTCTAGAAGCCACACACTCGTAAAACAAAAAACCAGGCAAAGAACAACAAGAAAGAAAAAAAAAAAAGCTGGGGGCTGGAGAGATGGCTGCAGTTAAAGAGCGCTGCACGTTCTTCAGAGGACCCAGATTTTACAGATGACCCGGGTTCGATCCCCAGCACCCACATGGCGGCTGAGAACCGTCTGAAACTCCAATTCCAGGAGAACTCCAGTTCCAGGGGAATCCGAGACCCTCTTCTGACCTCCGCGGCATTGCACGACACGGGTGCGCAGACTTGCATGCAGACAGTACATTCATACACATACAGAAATAAATAAAAATTAATAAAAAAAAGAAAGAAAGCTGCAGACCCACATCATTAATGAACACAGATTCAAAATTTCTCTACAAAATACTTGCAAATCACATACAGACCCATATCAAAAAGATCATCCATCATGATCAAACTGGATTCATACCAGAAATGCAGGAATGGTTCAACATGCATAAATAAATAAATATCATAAAACACATAAATGGACCAAAAGACAAAAACCACATGATCATCTCAATCGATGCAGAAAAAGCTTTCGACAAAATCCAGCATCAATTCATGCTTAAAGTCCTAGAGGGAATTGGACTGGTGGGATCATTTCACAATGTAATCAAGAAATCCATAGCCAACATCATTCAAAATGGAGAAAAGTTGGAAGCATTCCCCTTAAAGGCAGGAAGATGGCAAGGCTGTCCACCATCGCCACTCTTCTTCAATATAGTGCTTGAAATGTTTGCCAGGGCAATAAGGCAAGAAAGCAAAATTAAAGGAGTACTAATTGGAAAAGAGGAAGTAAAACTATCCCTTTTTGCAGATGATATGACAGTTTATCTAAGGGATACTAAACACTCTACCATAAAACTCCTAGAAATGATGAAAAGTTTCAGTAAAGTGGCAGGATAGAAAATAAACCTAGAAAAACCAGTAGCCTTTCTTTATACCAACAATAAGCTACTGGAGAAGGAATATAAGGAGACCTCCCCAATCACAATAACCTCAAAAGAAAAAGAAAATACCTAGGAATAAACCTAACCAAAGACACCAAAGACCTCTACAATAAAAATTTTAAAACCCTGAAGAAGTTTGAAAATGACATTAAAAGATGGAAAGACCTCCCATGCTCATGCATTGGAAGAATTAATATAGTAAAAATGTCCATTCTACCCAAATTAATAGACAGAGTCAATGCAATCCCAATCAAAATCCCCATAAGCTTTTTCATAGACTTGGAAAAAAAATCTTTAAATTCATATGGAAAAACAAAAGACCCCGAATAACTAAAGCAACCCTGAGTGAAAAATACAATACAGAGGGGATTACTTTACCAGAATTCAAGCTATATTACATGGCTATAGTCATAAAGACAGCCTGGTACTCGCAAAAAAAAAAACCCAAACTCATTGACCAATGGAACAAAATTGAAGGTCCAAACTCATATTTGACAAAGTGGCCAAAAAAGCTCAATGGAAGAAAGATAGCATCTTCAGCAAATAATGTTGGTAAAATTGGATCACCATTTGTAGAAGAACAAAATTAAACCCCTACCTCTCACCCTGTACAAAAATCAACTCCTGGCGAATCAAAGATCTCAACCGGAAACCCTGAAGGTGATAGAAGAAAAAGTCCGCAGCAACCTACAGGACATAGGCATAGGAAAAGACTTTTTTTGGGGGGGGGGAAAGACTTTCTAAATCAAACAGCAGCTGCACAGGAAATAAGGACAACAGCTGACAAGTGGGACCTCATCAAACTCTAAAGCTTTTGTAGAGCTAAAGAAACAATCAAGGAAGTGAAGAGAAAACCCACAGAGTGGGAGGAAACCTTCACCACTGACACACCTAACAGAACATTAACATCCAGAATATATAAACTACTTACAAAACAAAGAAGTAAGAAAACAAATGACCTACTCAAAAGATGGAGTGGAGAGATGAACAGAGACTTCACCAGTAAGGAAATAAAGATGGGTGAGAAACATATTAAAAAGTGTTCAATATCATTAATAATTAAGGAAATGCTTATTAAACCACTCTAAGATACCATCTCACTCCAATAAAACTAGCCAAGATCAAGAAAACAAAAGACACCAAATGCTGGAGAGGTTGTGGGGAAAAGGGAACACTCATCCACTGCTGGTGGGAATGTAAACTGGTACAACCACTGTGGAAAGCAATGTGGAGAACCCTTAAAAGACTCAAAATGAGCCTACCATCTGACCCAGCCATACCACTCCTGGGTATATACCCACAAGACTACTCCTACCCCAAAGATACATGCACATCTATGTTTATTGCAGCTCTCTTCACAATAGCAAAGAGCTGGAAACAACCTAAATCCCCTTCAACTGATGACTGGATAACAAAAATGTGGTACATCTACAAAATGGAGTTCTATGCAGTGGTAAAGAAATGGATGGAAATCCATGCCATTATGCTAAATGAAGTAACACAGTCCCAGAAAAAAAAGGTGAATGGTTTCCCTCATTTGTGGAAGCTAACACCAAATCCCCAGTTGTCAGGCAAACTGAGCAACTTAAATGTGAATCCTTAAATGTGTTTTAGAATTAACCTATAGTTTATTTTCAGATTTTGTAATTTTTATTTATGTGTGGAGTGTAATATGCATATTTTGGAATAATATAAAATTAAAGGGAACAAAAGGAACAAAAAAAGAGAGAAAAACCTATTCAAAGAACTGACCAAAACAGTAAACTTGTGCTTCAAAAAGGTTATAAAAGACTGAGAAAAAGATACAAGACAGTACTTAACATGTATGACAAAATCCATGAGCTCTGGAGGGGGGCAGGGGGCACTAGGGGTGGGCATGGATGGGGGAATGCATCTAAATTTGATTAAGAAATGTTGTATGAAATGCACTCAATAAAAATTAACTTAAAAATAAAAATAAACAGACAAAAAAGAATATTCCTTTATCTTTGAGCAATCATGTGTTACAAACTAATGCAATCTTCAGAACTGTAGATTCCAGTTTTGTGAAGAAATGTAGTTACAACAAGATGGCTCAGCAGGTAAAGGCACTTGCCGACAAGTCCGGTGAGCCAAAGAGTAGTAGAAAAAGCAAAGAACCAACTATGCAAAGTTGTCTTCTGACCTCCACATACATGCCCCATTCTCCCCTACACACAATAAACAAATTCCAGGAAGAGAAATGTAAATATGAAATGCTAAATGTAAATGTCTGAGAAACGATTGACTCAATACATTTTATTGTAAATTAAATCACTTTATTCTAGTTGAACCTATAAAAACATACAGCTAGATTAATGAAGCCACACAAACACTTGCTCAATCCTAAACCCCAATACCATGTAATTCATGGATTATTTTATTGATGAATGATATCTCCCAACCTTATATAATCTGAAATTTCTAGCAATATATGTGGAAAATGGGAAATATTTCTTAATTCAGTTCATCTGTTTTCCAACAAATCATTATTAAATTTTTATCACCATCTAATACCAGGACCATGGTTCTGGTATGGCCCAGAAGTATTTAGATTCAAGGTCTCATTTTGAGAATACTTTTAGGCTTGCTGCTTTTATTAATCAGTTTTTGTCATATGAAAAGTAATTGTAGGGCTGGAGAGATGGCTTAGTGGGTAAGTGTATTGGCTGCTCTTGCAGAGTAACTGGGTTTGATTCCTTGCACACACATGGAAGCTAACAACCATCTGTAACTCCAGTTCCAGGGGAATATGACACCTTCTTCTGACTCCACGAGTATTGCATGACACGGGTACACTTATACACATGCAGCAACACACTCATACACATAAAATAAAATAATCAATAAAATTTAAAAAGAAAAGCAATAGCACTACATGTCTGTGAAGTGACTAAATTTGGATTCTCGGCAGTACTCTGTAATGGTCTGCCCTCAGTTTTATACTGTGAGCCCATGCAAGCTTTACCTAGCTGTGCAGTTGCTTCTGCTCTGTTCTATATGTTTTATCCTTTCTTACAGGCTAAAGAGATAACAAATTCCCAAGGGAAATTTCTCTAATGGTGACAGTAGGGAGAGAAGACAGTGCATGCCTCGAATTAAAAACAAAACGAAACAAAACAAAAACAAAACAAAACAAAAACTTGGGTTGATACATATCTCTTAGCATCACTCTAACAGAATGTCTGACATCAACTACTTGAAGGGACAAAAATTTTATTTTATGTCATGATTTCAGGATGTTTGGTAAATCCCTGCAGGGAGAGCATGATAGAGAAGCTCACATCATGTCAGACAGAAAGGATAGAGGAGAGAAGTAGAGTCAGACCTGGTATAAACGTCAAAGACACACCCTCAGTAAAATACTTCCTCTTGCTAGGATCTTCCTTACAAAGTTTCTACAGCCTTTCAAAATATTGCCATCAGGTCTGGGCCAAAAGCTCAAAACATGAGCCTATGGTTGACATTTTGTATTCACACTCCAAAGAGTAAGTCACATTGTTGTGCTCAATTCCAATAGCACAGTGAAGCTTGTTCATAATAATGGGGGAAGGCAGAAACGTTGTGGGTGATAATCCATGACAGTGTTGGAGAGCTATGCACAAGACACACTTCTTTCTCTTGGAAATCCAAATCAAACTCTTGATTCCTAAGTCAACTTTGTTGATTTACTTACTAATTTATTAGAAAACAATTCTTGCACATCTAGTAAAGCCTGGCAGGAGAGGGGTGTACATAAGGGAAAGGAAAAGGCTGGAGGGACTTCTCAGAATAACTCTGTGGTTCGGAGTTTGGTTGATTAGTATGAGAGAGAATTAGCTGTGAATAACCTGACCATGTGGGTGTTTGGAGAAATGTGGAAAACTTTGGAGCTTTGGACTAGAAAAGCTGTTGACTGCTCTAATAAGAGATTAACAGGCCATTCTAGTAGAAGCCTGGAAAAAAGCAGTGCTGAGAAAAATGTAGTTCCAGAGAAAAACAAGGACTTAAGCAGCCACTGGGATATTTTGGCAAAGAGTCTGACTGGAGTTTGTTCACAACCCAAATGCTTGCCTGAGGCTAAGTTGAAAAGCAATGGACTAATGTCTTTGACAGGATATTTCAAGACACCCTAATGTAGAAATGATGGTGTTGGCTATAGATTGTGAATAATATGCAAATCTACAGTGAAAAAAAGAGCAAATGGGGCAGGAATAAAGGCAGAATGCACAGTTTGGATGGGAAAAGTGCACTAGGAAGATTAATGTTGGAGCCAAGTCATGTGCTGAAGGAGAGAATGCTTTTGATAAAGAGATTAAAAAGATTAAGGAGGGGACTAGAGATTTACAAGTAAACAATGGGAAGTATACCATCAGGGCAAGACAACACCCAGTTAGGCCTCCAACTTTTGAAAGGAAAATGTTGAACAGGTTTTCTACTTCAAAAACTCTAGGGCAGAGAAAAGCTGTGAATGCGGTTGAAAGAGGCAGGGTGCATCCCAAACTTGCAGCCAAACTCTGCAGTTTCATTCACGTGGTGTTTGCTTTAGAGGTATAAAGAATGCAAGAGTTAAGAGGTCACCTGTTCTTCGTAGGCAGTTTGAGAGAGGCATGGAGGCCAGGCAGAGTGCAGAAAGGGCATCCCTGCATAAAGAAGGCTCTGATAGGCCATTGTGTAAAGCTGTGAATGTGAAGCCTAGTTGGCAGTGGAGACCCCCAAGAAGACTTTAAAGATGCTAGAGCTGTGAGGTATTTGCCAACAAGAGCTCCATTCAAGGAGTGGTACCAGGCTAGGAAGATATGCATGTTATATACAAAGCTAGAAGAGCTGAGCCATCTAACCTCTTTAGAAGTAAAGTCCCAGAAGTCTCACAAGGAACTACTGGACTTGGTGTTTGCCCTGCTGGTTTTTGGTCTTGTTTTGGTCCAGTAGTTCCACACTATGTTTATATTCCTCTCTTTTGGAATGGGAATGTGTATTCAGTTCCATTGTATGTTTGGAGTATGTAATTTGTCTTTTGATTTTACAGGAGACTTTGGAATGTAGACTTTTGAATAGAATTGAAACGGGTAAAGACTATGGGGGCCTTTAGGGTTGGACCAAATGCATTTTGCATTTTATATATTCATGAGCTTATGGGGGCCAAGGAGTGGACTATGGTGGTTTGAATGAGAATCCCCCCATAGGATTCAAGTATTCAGACATTTTTGTCCCTAGTTGGTGGTGCTGTTTTGGGAGGTCTTAGAAGGTGTGGCCATGCTGAAGGAAGTATGTCACTAGGGGCGGGTTTAGGGAGTTCATCAAACCTTGCCAGTCTCCAGTTGCTCTCTCTCTTTCTGCCTCCTGTATTCACTAGAAGATGCTCCAGCTCCTGCCACCATGCCTCCCTGCCATGATGAATTGTAATTCCTTTGAACCTTCAATTGTAAGCTCAAATAAACTCTTCCTTTTATAGGTTCCATTGGTCATGGTGGTTTTATCACAGCAACAGAAAAGTGACAAATACAGTCTTCAAATGACATTCATTCAAGGATAGTTCCCACTTATCCTGTGTCATCTTCTCTTGGAAAAGGACTCAGTGTCCTGATGACCCTTGAAAAGAACATAAGGAAAGCAAGGGAAGCATTGGTGGGGTGACAGCACTGTTTTTTTCTTCATGTATAAATTAGTCTAGTGTTGATAAAGCATTGCTTAAATTCTACAACTAAGAATTTATCATGTTCAGTTGTGCTGGCAATATAATCTAGTGTGGCTCCTTTTTGTTTCACAATGAAGAAAAACTTCCACAAACTCACCCTCTTTCCAGAGGAAACTGAAAGAGCGTATGCATGCTCTGGGACGATTTCCAGATGTTGACAGTGCTGAGCAGGAAGCAACTACTGCTACCACCATCAGGAGACATCAACCTATAAAGATTTGGTAGCCTGTATTCCCACATTTCAGCCAATGATTACAGCAACTGGAGCACAGCGCTTTTGCTTTTCCAGTTAGGAATTTATATTAGAAACAGAATCAAAGAACCAATAGGAAACAACATGCTATATGGATGCATTGCATGCTTGTGTGTGGGTTTGTGTGTGTGTGTGTGTGTGTGTGTGTGTGTTTGTCAGTTCTCTAGACAAATAGAAGTAATAGAATATATTCTTCACAATATATATATATATATATATATTTCACATTAGAGAGAAGTCAATAGTTGCTTATTTCTTGTTTCAGTACTAACAATCTAGTAATAATTGTCCAGAAGATTCCCCCAAAGCTGCTGGTCCTTGGTGCATTTTGGAAGACAAAGTTGGATTATAATGTCAGCAGAGGAGTGAACCATTGGGAGCAGCAGCATAGGTGAACTTGGCAATGAAAATGAAGGTAAGCAGTCCAAAAGTCATTAAACCTGAGGCCCAGGAAGGCAGAACATTTCAGCTCTAGTCAAAAGGCAGCAAAAACCTGATATCTATATTTGAAAGAAATCAGGAAGGAAAAATTGTCTCTTCCTCAAGGATGAACAGTAGTATATTCCATTTACACATTGAACTGATTGTATAAAGACCATGCATATTAAAGAGCAACATCTGCTTTACTTGGGGTTCTGATTAAAATGGTTGGTCCTTCAAAAGCATACTCACAGAAATCCCTCAGAACAGTGTTTAACCAACTATCGGATTACCCTGTGGCCCAGTCAAGTAGACATATAAAATTCACCATATTGCACTCTTCCCACACATTTGTAATTTGCCACTAACACGGGCTATTTTCTCTAAATTACATATCAGAGATATGTCATACTTACCTTATACCAGCTTGTGAAGGGCAATTGTCAAAACTTCAGTAACCGAGAATTAGTTGCTCTATATAGCCTATATTAAAATATAAATGACATAAAATTCAATCAAATTAATTATTTTAGAAACAAAGTTACTACTAAAATTACTACTTATTTTGTTATATTATGTGATTACAGTCTTGAAATTTCTTACAAATGTTAAATCCACATGGGTAAAATATAATGGAATTTTGTTCTACTGCACTCAGTGGTGTTGTGTTGGTAGATTGAAACTTGCCATGGTGGATGTATTTATAACATGGAAGTCAAAAACTGCTGCTAAATAATTTTTTCCTTCAGAACTGATCTTTCAGTGATCATGAACATTTCTTTAAAAACTATATTCACATTTTTAGAAATATCAAAACCTTTTTTAGATTAAAAAAAGATTTTTATCTTATGTGTATGAGTGTTATGCCTACATGTCACATATGCCTATATATAGTGCACATATGTCATGCAATACACATGGAGTCCAAAAGAGGGCATCAGGTCCCCTGGAACTAGAGTTACAGACAGTTGGTTACCATGTGACTATTGAGAATTGAACCTGAGTCCTCTGAAAAAGCTCCCAGTGCTCTTAGGCACTGAGCCATCTCTCCAGCCCCACTTTTACAGTTTTAATTAACTGATAAATAAAACATAAATATTGTGCAAATTCTTGGTGTACCTGTGATATTGTGATATTATTAACCTCTGTTAACCTTCAGGGATATAACCATTGTTAGTCCCTTTATCCACAAAGTAGTTAAATGACTTGCTGTAGTTTACACAAGCTTAGGTAGACAGTCTAGTTTTAGCCTCTTCTGAAAACACAGTATACTTAGGGAATGAGCTCCCTTCTCCAATATTTAGAGCTGTTTTCAGTCTCTTCAATCACCTTAATGAGCTTACTTCAGCCTTGGGCCCACTCTAGTAGCTAGTCTGAATCTATGAAACCTAAGGCCCAGAAGCAGGGGTGATCACTTGAGTTCTTACATACAGTGGAATTTCTCCATCTACTTCTTGGATTTACTTTTTTTCCTCAGCCATGGATGCCTGTGTTGCTTGATAATCTATTTTTTTACATAGATTTATTTTTATTTTTTAAACAAATCTAGACCCATGCCCCCCTCAACTTGATAATATTGCTAATTTCAAGCTCCATTTACTTACTAGAATTGTGATCCTGCAAAACTTTTACAAACTGTCTATATCATCCAGTGTTCTCCTTGCTGTGTCAAAATATGTGACAAGAGCAACTTAAGGAAACAAGAGTTTATTTTAGTTCATAGTTTAAGGGTACAGTCCATCATGACAAGGAAAGCATGGTAGCAGGAGTATGAAGCAGGTGCTCACCTTGTATCCAGTCAGGAAGCAGTTGGAGATGAATGGTGCTGCTCAGCTCACTTTCTCCTCTGTCTCTTTTCACTCAGTCCAGGACACCAGCTCATGGGTTGTTTCAATCACTATCGATTTTCTAAGTTAACATTCTCTAAAAAATGCCTCCATACACACAGAGCTGTGCCTCCATGGTAATTTTTAATCCAGTCAAATTGACTATGAATATTAATCATCACATCATCTAAATCTTATTTTACTTATTCATAAATTGGGGCTCATAATCAAGTGGGGACACATATGCAAGAATTTTTCTCTGCATCAAACACATGAGTGAGTTCAAATGTACTCCTACTCACCTTTGGAACAAGCTTGGGCTGAATGAATCTGTCCTGCTGACTGCACCCTGTCTACAATCCACTTTCAAGTCCTCAGCAAAGTGAGAGAAGCATGCTTCCAGGCAGGATTTCTTGGAGAGTAATCATTCCTGCTAAGATACAGGGTTGTTGGCTGAATCTGCACGATCAATAGCAAGCCTTGCCCCCAGCAGGAATTCAATCCATTTTGGCTGCTTCAATGGGGCTCATGGGGCTTAACTAGCATCAAAAGGCAATTTTACTGATTTTCACTTATCTTAGCTTTATGAGTTCCTTGCTGGCCCACTCCATTATCCCCCCTTCCAAGTTCCTTTCACTACAAGTCAGCCTCTTTCTTCCCCTTAGTGACAAAAACTACTTGAGGGTCTTTTCAGACTACAGTGCCTTTTTTCTGACTTGGGAGTTTAATCTTTGATTCGAGGGCCTCTGTTCCATTAGACACATCTGTAACTACTTCTTTGTTTTCTGCTCAGTTCAAACGTGTTAAACTTATAAATAGAGAAGTCATGAAACACTTGGAAATACCAAAAAATGAACCCAGTCAGAGAGTACAGGGATCATGTCTCTTGTTTCTTTATGGTAGGAGTCAGCAAACTTTCCCTGTAAAGGCAGATTTTATTATCTAATATATATATATTATATATTATTATATCATATTATATTCTTATATATTGACTTTGTAGGCCCCACAATCTCTATGGCAACTTTCTTTTTTTAAATATATAACATGTCTTTTATTCTTTAAAATACTATTTTCTATATATTTTGAGATATAGAACTCTTCACCAAAGGATAGAACTTTGTACTGACAGTGAATGTTGGTAAAGTAGGAACTATATATGAGCCATTAAAGAACTGGTTTTTGCTGGGCATGGTGGCACATGCCTTTAGACTCAGCACCAAGGAGTCAGAGGCATGTGGATCTCTGTGAGATTGGGGCCAGCCTGGTCTACATAGTGAGTTCCAGGCCAGCTGGGGCTACAGGAAGACCCTGTGCTAAACAAAACAAAACAACAACAACAACAAAACACACTGAGATTTTTTTTCCTTCTAGCTATTGGCTTCCTCTGAACTAGTTTGTAGCTACTAACCTCACACCTATGAATTCTGTCGTCATATATTCTGTAATCCCTTCCCTCGCATACATTTTAATCATTTTCTTACTGCTTCATAAGTACAATAATGTTTTATTATTTTTTTAATTTAATTTTTATTGATGCTTTGTGCATTTCATACATCATTTTCCAATTCAGATCAGGCAACTTTCTACTCTGTTGTTGAAGTTCAAAAGCAGCCACAAATAACAGATATACTATCAACAAACAGACATGGGAAATTTTCATAAAAGCTGTATTTAAGGCTGGGTGTGTGCTCTAGGAATAGAGCACATATCTCGTCTTCACAAGACCCAGTGTTTTAATCTGTAATCAGCAATAAATACATAAATAAACTGGTTTTATAGATGCATAAAATTAAGTTCTGTGTGTTCATGTGCCACATATATTCCTTGTAATATTTAATTTTCTTGAATTTCCTTTCAGTCATTCACAAACATAAAATGATGCAACACACATAGATTGAACAAATTTGGCTGACTTCAGATCTGTAGAAAATATCTTGTGCAATAGTCTGAAGATTTAACATAACCTTCCTAGAGTCCCAGGAATTGTAATTTAACACCTGTGCCTAAGCCTAATCCAACCTGTCCAGGTACACTCATTCATTGGACAGCATCATTTTCTGGAAAATGCCTTTCATTTGCCATTGTCTAAAACTGAAATCAGAATGTTGTTGTTGTTTTTTTTTTTTTTTTTTTTTTTTTTTTTTTGCCCGGCTTCATATTAGAATGTTATTCCTCTTTTGTTGAAGTTAATTAACTGGTTAGCTACTACCAAGCCCCTGTCTTGTAGCAGGCTCTGTAGAATCTGAGATAGAGTTTGAGATGCAGTTAGCTTACTGAGTTGAGGGGGAACTCTTAGATAAAAGGAGATGAAGCAGATAGGGTATTGCACAAAGGAAGTCAAGCAAGAATGTGGACTCAGCTGGAGGTGCACTTCAGCCTGACACCATGGGAAATTCATAGGAACATAAACAGAACATTGATGTAGTCAGTCACACTTGGAAGCCAGGGACTACAGTTTTTTTTTTTTTTGGGGGGGGGACACATTCCTAATACCATCTTTATGAGGCTGCTATAATTCAGTGGAGAAGAAATAGGAAAGGGGCAGCTATGAGCTGTTAAGATCAACACTCAGAACATTTGGGGCTGAGAGGCTTCACGCAGTGAAGGGGATCTGGTCAGGATTTCAAAAAAGCCTAGTACATCCTATTTCTACCAGGCAGCCAGACTCTCGATATTGAAAGTGGTAGTTCAAATCCCTGAGAATCCACAGGTTGCTTTCCTAGTCTGATTCCTTTCCTTCTGCCACAGATGATCCCTGAAGGTTATCCTGAACCTCCCAGGAGTGAGAAAGGTTTGGATTGATTGGAACTGCTGTATTTCCTACATGGCAGAGCTACTGTTAGAGAGCTTCTCTCCTGAATAGGTGGCTCACAAACCAAGGAGAGGGAGAGCGTATATTTTCCATGTCACTTTCCAATGCCCCGCAACCAACATTTAGATAGTGCCATCTTCCCTTATCTCCTGTTCTGGTGGCTCTACTTACCAGGCAGCTGTCGTTAGCTCAGATATTTTCACATGAAGGGCACACTCCCACAGCCACCCCCGGCTGTCAATTAGATTTCATACACTCTTGTCATTTGTGCTAAGACCTATTGTGTAAAGTTAGTGTCTCCAGATGTTCTTCAGTGCAACTTCATCCACTGAGGTCTAGTCAGTCTATCCAGAGTCCCTCACTTTCAAAAGATCAGTTCTTCCTCACTTAGCAGTAATCAGCTGAAAATATTTATTCAACTAAGATTGGGGTCTGGTGCCCATAGCCAACTTCATAAATAAAATATTAAAGGACTTTAAGACACAGATTAATCCCAAATAGCTAGTAATAGGGGACTTGAAAAACCCACTAGAAATGTCAACTGGGACAAAGAATAAACAGAGAGACATCTGAATTAAATAATACCATACATCAAATGGGCCTAATAAACATCTACCAAACATTCCACCCAAATACCAAAGAATATACTTCTATTCAGAACCCCCATGAAACTTTCCCACAAATTGAACACCTATTGGGGCACAAAACAAACCTCAACAAATAAAAATTGAAACAATTCCATGGATTATGTCAGACCACAATATGAGAAGAAACCCTAGTAACGACACAAGCTCATGGAGATTAAATAACATACTCCTAAAATGATGAATGGGTCAAAGGACTGATAAGTCATCTAGCAGTATCCTTTTAATTCTAGTAACAAAAGACAAATAACAACACATATTAAAAACTGTAACACGTTATTTTATGTATACAGACACATATGCTTGGAGATATCTTGGTTGGGGCATTATAACTCTTTGACCAAGGGATGCTAATAACTTTCCAATATGGTAGATAGAGACCCCTGACATTAGGAGGCACCAAGGCTGCAGTGTCAGTCCTGTGTCATGCCCCACCAGAGAGCTGGCCATAGATCAAATTGGGATTTTAATTTTTTTCTTTCTGGGTGCACATTTATTAGGCTGCCACTATTGCATTACATCTTCTTTGGCATGTAAAAGTGTAGCATGAAAAGTCTGTTGTGAAGTTTCAGAGACCTTTTCTTTCTAGCGGTTTGCGTAGTGCTTTCTATCACCATGGAAATCAGCTGTTGATTTGCAGTTCAGCATCTCAACATGACTGTTTTCATGCTCATATCATACCGTATCTTCAGCAATAGGGTCTTACTGTCCATTTCTTATGTGCACACGAAGTTGTAGGCAAATGGCCTTCATTTTGGAGGATTTTAGAGCCTCCCTGGCCAACAGCTCTGGGCCGGGCAGCCCAGAACCAGCACTGAAGCCTTTATCCACTAATGCTTTTTATTTGACTATAAGGCAAAATTTCATCCAGGAGGGAAGAGGTGTATTCCTTCCCCCTCTGTTTTTGTAAATTGTCACTGTACTCTGAGCAGCTTCTTGATGCTAATTTTTAAAAATAAAATGTGGACTGTTTTCTTATATTTTTTTCAGTTATTCAAAAATAATTTCTTGGTTTCTGCATTGTTGGAGTTAAACTACAGTTTCTGTAATAATAAACACTAAACAAAAGCATGAAAGACAAAAATCTCAAAGTGGTGGAAAAGTTGGCTTAACTCATAAAGCCCCAGGAGATCTACACCAAGTCTTATTATTACAAATTGTATTCATTTTCCATTACTTAGAAATCAGAAAAAAACTGTTAGGAGTGGCTAATGTCAGGGTTGCATGGTCCTGAGATGATTACTCATAATAGTGAAGAAAGCCTGGCAGATGGTAGTTCATACACAATAACCACTCCAACCTCTTCTACCTAATTTCTACTAATGATTTCTACTAATACAGCAAAGAAAGCAATGACAGATACCCCGTGACACAGTTCCAGTTAGCTATATGGAAGGGAAAGCCTGCATGGAACTTCTGCAAAAGTTTCTTCTTTGTTATAAATGGGGCAAATGTATATGGAAGGTGTGCTCTCTGACACAGTTCATTGATCCTTCTTTTAGCCTTGACTGTGAACACAGGACACTCTGATACTTGGGACTACAGCAGCCATCTTGCCCCATAATTCAGTAACCTAATGCAGGCAAATCAGCAGTCTAATGATGATGGGATAGACTGTTTGACAGAAAAGGCTTGAGTCTTCGAAGGTTTCACTTAACCATTATACCATATCTGGAACCACGGGATTTTTTTGTAAGGTATCAAATTTCTTTATTATATAAACTATGATTAGTTGTGAATTCTCTTACTGTAGCCAAAGAACCAGGACATTACAATGACAATAGAACAAAGATGCTGTTACATCTTATCCAATGGTATATTAACAGACCATGAAACGACAGGTTTGCCTTTCAACCATTGTGTATAAAAATTAACATTTCTATTTATGAAAACATATAGGTGAAGACTACTGAGTTACTAAGATTAAGTAAGAACGATTTGTGATGGTTAGTGTTGTCAACTTGACAGAATCTAGAATCACCTGTGAATGAGAGATTTTCTTCTTTCATTAATGGAAATGGGAAGGAGGAAAGACCTCATCAGTCAGAATCGGGATGCTGAACTCTATAAATGGAAAGAGGGAAATGAGGAACAGCATTCACTCATCACTCTCTGCTTCTTGATTGTGAATTCCATGTGACCAGCTACTTCAATCTCCTGCAGCCTCAACTTCCCTGCCATGATGGACTGTATCCTTGAACAGTGAGGCACAATAAACTCATTCTCCCTTAAGTTGATTTTATCAGGTTACATTATCACAGCAGCAAGAAAATAAAATAAGACAGTAGTTAACATCTTTGAAGCAGGTTCTGGACATCTCTCCTATCCATTCTGCTGCACTCTCAACATCTATATATCCAGATCTTCTTCATTCTAAACAAAGTTTGCCATTGAATTGGTTGAAACATGTGCATCCTATCATTAATGTGCAACATAACAAATGCCTGACCTTGGAAATCCATTTTAGCCCATTCTTCCTAAAGATATATATCTGTCAGGGCAAATATAGAAAGATTTTCACTAAAGCTTCATTGTCAAAGCTCATTAGTGATAAAATGGCTACATTATTACCTGGTATATTGTAGGAATAAATACCCATCAGCCAGTTAGGCATATATGTATTGATACATAATTAATGCAATCTTTATTATAGAAGTTATGACTTCCTTAGCTCTATAATATGAGCTAAGGAAGCCATGAGGAGGCTCTCTGGCCATTTCCTGTAGCTATGGGGAGGTCTTTCCAGTTCAGCCTTAGGGGAGAGCATCCATCCATACTCCTGTGAGTAAACCCTCACTCATTGCGCTGTAAGTAAACCCAACAAACTCTCTGGATTTCCAAACTGCAGTTTGTCAAAATTGGAGCCCAGTTTGTCTTAGGACCAGGGGAGGAGGGGACCAGGTGTTGTTTGCTCGTCCCAGGAGGAATTTTAGCTACGCCACACAATAGAAACTCCAGACTGCATATTCATTGCTGAATTCAGCCATATCTTCAAAGGAGAATTAACACTAATTTTTCTGAAGCTAGTCCATAGAATATAAATGCTACTAAATTCATTCTCTAACGACCAAATTACTTTTTGAGGAAAATAAGGATGCAGCAAGAAAAACAGAACAAAAACCCCCACAAAATCCTATAAACTAATTTCCATGACAAGCATGTATGAAAATTTCTCAATAAAATACTTGCACAAAGGAAAAAAAAGAAGTTATGAAAAGCAACATGAGCACAAAATACCTTATAATGTATATTTTAATTCATATCAAAGGCATAAACTCACCAACATTTACAGTGAGGTCACATATTTAAAACTATACATGTGTCCAAAGGAAGGTGTATCCTCTACCTTCCTAAGAGTTATTGGTCAGAGAAGACCCAGAGGTCTCCAAAACCTCAAAGGCTACTGTAATTGCCTTCAGTTACCTACCATAACTACAGGGTAAGACCCTAACATTGAAGACCCAACTCATTTTCATTTCAGGACACAGAGAAATCAACCTCCAACTGACTGGGAATATTCCTTCCTGCTGGCTAGATTTCATAGTGCCAGGAGGTACTATGTAAGCCATTGGGTTAGAAAACAATGGTCTTAATTTACTCCAGACCTTACATGCTGCAATACAGATCTTCCACATAAGATACATGTGCTAGTGAAAAAGTGGAAGGACTATTATGGGGTAACTAACTTCTTTCTGATTGGATTTGTAGCCTGTTCCAGATGAGGGAGTTTCAAGCATGGTACTAGTCTATGGCTGGGCCCTAGGGTAGAACCTAATATTGTTACTTTTCTAAATGGTCATGATATCAATTTGCCTTCTAAATATTGATGATTATAACTAATAGACCTGGACTGCTTTCAGCCGTGATTAGAGAAATTTCTAATTGCAGTGAATAGAAGTCAATTGAGAGATATGTAGCTGGTCAAAGTGCTGAGAATGAGATTGAGTGTTTAGCTCTAAATGAATCATCTATATCAGTCAATTTACCCACCAAGGCTCAGGGAACATATTGGAAGAGGAGGCAGAATGAATGTCAGAGCTAAATGACGTGGAGGAGTGCTGTGAAATGGTGTCTTCTGGACATGACACAGGTATAGCAACCATGACCTCACAGCAGCTATGCTTATTGCACAAGTCCTATGCAAGATCAAGCCAGCCCAAAATCCCAGCATTGGCCTGGTACATGATCTCCAGACTCCATATTGAAGAGATAGTTTCTGGAGGAGGAAGAATCATTCTTCCTGTAAGGCTTAGCTACTGAATGGCCATATAAACCATGTTCACATGGGCATAAATAATTGTAATCAATGGATTATCGAGAAGAAGAAGAAGAAGAAGAAGAAGAAGAAGAAGAAGAAGAAGGAGGAGGAGGAGGAGGAGGAGGAGGAGGAGGAAAAGGAGGAGGAAGAAGAAGAAGAAGAAGAAGAAGAAGAAGAAGAAAAGGAGGAGGAAGAGAAAGAGGAGCAGGAGGAGGAGAGGAAGAGGAGAAGATAATGATATGAACTTGGGTACAGGACATATGGGAGATATAAGGGGAGTCGGAGGGGCAAGATGGAAGAAAAATGTTGTTCCTACTATTTTTTAAATTAAAATAAGCATTTTAAATGTTAAAAGAGGAAAATGTATCCTCTCCCTTTTATCTCACTCAAATGAAAAATGAGAGTATACTTCAACTTACTTGTTAATCACATTTCATTCACAAAGAATTTATTTTGAAATGTTTAGGTCATGGGAAGCTGTAAAACATATAGAAACTTGGGGCTGGAGAGATGGCCTAGCGGTTAAGAGCGCCGACTGCTCTTGCAGAGGACCGGGGTTCGATCCCCAGCACCCACATGGTGGCTGAAAACCGTCTTTGACTCCAGTCGCAGGGGAATCCGACGCCCTCTTCTGACCTCCTCGGCATTGCACGACACTGGTGCACAGACCTACATGCAGACAGGACATTCATACACATACAAAAATAAATAAAAATTTTAAAAAAGAATACTTTAAAAAAAGATATAGAAACTCGTATTAGAGAAGTGATTCAGAGGTTAAGAGCACTGGCTGCTCTTGCAGAGGAACTGGTTCAGTCCCCAGCATCCAAATTACAGCTTATAACCATTTGTAACTTAAGTTACAGGGGATCTGTTGACTTCATCTGACATCTTTGGGAACAAGGTACACACCTGGTGCACATACATATAAACAGGCAAATACTCATATACATAAAGCATATATATATATATATATA
>VZQC01003730.1:978284-1016273 GCA_009823505.1 Rhizomys pruinosus | reverse complement strand
CTGCAAATTGGTTATACATGAAGGATGCTTGTACTCATGGATTATCACTTATAGCTAAAAAATGGAAAAAAAAACTGAGAGAGATATGCAGGACAGTCATGGCCGAATGCATGATCTCGGTTGGGGTGGGGGTGGGGGGAAGGGAAGGGGAGCTATGCTTGAACTGAATTGGAAAATGATGTATGAAATGCACAAAGCATCAATAAAAAATGTTAAAAAAATAAAAAAAATAAAATGGGGTGGAGCTGTAAAAAAAAATAAAAAAAAATAAAAAAATGGCTTAATTTTATAAGGTATGAATTATATTTCAATGGAGATCTTTTAAGGAGTAACTCAACGAAGACCTTCCCCTAAAACTTGTGTCACTTTAAAATATATTTTATTTTAAATTAAAGATAATAACTGTACATATTTACTGGATGAAATAGATGTTTTGATATGTGTATGGAATATGAAATATTAAAGGAAGCTAATTTTAAAATCCTTTCTTGGCCAGATTTACAGTACCAGGTATGTGTTTCCATCTTATGGAGTAGGCCTTAAATCCTACCTGAAAATGATTGGTTATCCACATAGCATCCATGTAATTATTGCATCCAAGGAAATATTTTCCACAAAAGTCCTTATTGTAGCTCCCAGGATTCACAACTTGGTAAGACTATTGATGACTTTTCCTGCAGTAGCCTACAAAGCATCTTCCAGTACTATGAAACCTAGCCAACAAGAAGGAAGCTTCCTGGTTAGTTCCAACTTTATTTCTTCATATCCTGTGACCAAAGTGTCTTTAGCAAAAGGGTCTTGCCCTCAAGTTCTCGTGGTCAACTTAGAGCAATGGAAATACCCTGTTTGGGGGGAGATTTTTGGGATACAATACCTCTGACCAAGTTGAGGGGATATATCCTATACCTGAACTATGTTTTTTATTTGCTACCTATAGCTTCTGGGAGGAACATTATCTCCTTGTAGGACAACTCTAATTAAAATGAATACTATGAATATTTATAGAGATCAAGGTCATGGCAATTCTCTTGCCTCAGCCTCCCAAGCGCTGTGTTTTTTATGATCTTATAATATAGGATAAATTATTTCTAAATTTGCTTGTATTTGTTAAGAATTATTTTATGACCTAAAATATGCTCTATTGTGAAGAAATATCCATGAGCTAATGACAAAAATGAATATTCCTCAGCTACTGGATGTGAGGTATGTTTCTTGCAGACATAAAACAACTGGAAAAACCCTGAATCTTGTTATTTTATCCAATTAGCCAGTATGTGTCTTTTAACTGGAGAATTAAGACAATTTACATTTACAGTGATTATTGAGAGGTATATAGTATTCCTTATAATTTTGGCTTTTTTATTCTGGTTAATTCAAATATTCTTCATTTTTTTTCTCTTACTCTTGTATTCATCTTAGTTTTCAGGTTTACTGAATTGAAAATGTTTGATATCTTCTTACTTGTCATTTGATTATATATTCTCATGTAACCTAATTTTGGTGACTCTCAGGATAGTGATTCTCTTTCTTTCTTACCTTTATAGAATTTCTTTAAGTAACTTCTGAAATGTTGGCTTCATTGTCATGAATTATTTCAGTCTGTGCTTATCCAGCAGGGTTATATTTTCCCATCAATTTTAAACAATAAGTTTCTGGGTACATAAATCTTATTTGGCAGTTACTTATTCTTGGAGTTTGAACTACTTGCCTGGATTTTGGGTTTCTGCTGAGAAGTGTCATGCAATTCTGTTGAGATTGTGTTTATAACTTTTCACCTTTTTTTGTTTCAAATTCAACATTCTTTTCATTTTAACTGTAATGTCTCATGAAAAGTTATTTTTTGCTCATGTATATTTGGGAGTTCTAAATGACTGCTAAACTTGGGTGTCTTTCCTCAGATTTGGAGGATTTTCTGCTATAATCTCACTAATTAGGTGTGCATTTAGTATGTTTATATCTCAGCTGTTTCTTGTATAACAAGGATTCTTAGGTTTGGTTTTTTTGAACATGATTCAGAATCCCTGAAAGTTATGTTATGCTAATGTTCATTTTGTCTTTTTTATATTTGAATATAATAACTCCTCAGCCTTGTTTTCAATCTGTGATATTCTTTCTTTTGCTTGATCTAGTCTATTGGTGATGCATTCTGCTGATATTTCTCTTGATTTATTGACTTCTTTTCTGATTCCTTTACCACCACTCACTGCAGAGAGAAGCTTCTCTGAGAGAAATGAGAAAATGAGAGTAATATTTTTCTGAGTATAAAAACATGTTTATAAGGGACCTTGATACCATGTCAACTTACTTAAATAAGAGTAATAGGCTCTCTCTTAGGGCCTATGCCCTCCCTGACTAAGTTTTTTTTTAACTGACTTTACACTATGAGACATGAATTCAGTCCTATGGAATGGGCCTCAAATCTAGTCAGATAGAAGTTGGTTATCCCCATAGCAATCATGCCACATCTTGTCTGGTGGGGTGGAAATGTGCTTTGTAGGGTTCAAAGGTAGGTAAAACAGTTGATACTTTTTCTCCTCCAGCAGTCTACAAGGACATTCCATCACTATATAAGCTAGCCATCAGAATGGAAACTTCCAACTCGGTTCCCTTGGGGTTACAGTTTGATTTCTCTATATCTTGCAACCAATGTGGTGTGGTGTCTTCTTTAAGCAGTAGGGTCTTATCATCTAGTTCCAGTGAGCAGCCAAGAGGAATGGTAAGAGCCTGAATTCTTTTGAAATCCCATATACCAACAACTGATAAGAAGGTATATCACACAGAGAGCAAGATGGTGGCTCTTTGGGAGGCAGGGTATACTGAGCAGCTAAAACAAGGCTGAAGGAAGGTGACTTAGGGGCCCCTAAGAGCATTGGGGTTATCCCTCCCTCCCACTGGACACAGGTACAGACCTCGAGGGCTGGTGGGTAGGCCATGGGCAGAGTAAAGTGGTTCTGTAAGAACATCTCACTGGGTGGGTAATTGGGGTTCATCCCAATTTGGCATGGGGGACTCCAACTGCATGTCAGTGGAGACATTGTGACTTCCAATCCACAAGACCGGGAGTGCCTGGAGCCCTCACAGTGTGAGTTTCACAGGCTTTCAATATCTAGTGTCTTGGCTATGATATGGCATGGGGAATCTCTTTTCTGGCTCTGTCTATTCGACTTGTCAATCTGAAAACACACAATAATTTTATGGCAACATATAAAAATACAGTGAATAATAATGCAAGATAAAGTAGAATCCTTTGTTGTTGTGTATGTTTTATCAAGGTTAGCCTGATCTATAGAGTGAGATCCAGGACAGCTGGGCTACAGGGAGACTCTGTCTCAAAAAGACCCCAAAAAATGCTATTTTATATAATATTCCCATTTCTAAAGGCCTATAGATGTCAACCCAGAATACTATATCCAGCAACAATCCTATCATAATTGAAGGAGAGAGGAAAATGTTTCATGACATAAATAAGTTGAAAGAATTATTGTCCAAAAAGCCATCCCTTCAGATAATATTTAATGCAATACCAGAGGCGAGGGTAGAGATGACTGTAATTAATCAGCACCAGAAAATAAATGATATTAATACTATGGAAATATAAACATAGGACAAAAATGCACCAGAAATTAAAATTACTCAAACTAATATAATACTTTCATCAATAACTCTAAATATTGGTGGACTGAATTCTCCAATCAAGAGACATAGACTGGTAGAATGTATGAAGAAACAAAACCCATTTTTTTTGGTTGTCTGCAAGAAATCTACCATGATGAAGAAGCTCATTGCAGCATTATCAAAGGAACAATTAACCAAGATGATATCATATTCCTTAATTTTATATGCACCAAATTCAGGTACACCAAACCTTATAAACACAATTCTACAGGACTTTAAGGCACAAATTGACTCTAGCAGACTAGTAGCAAGGGACTTTAATACCCGAATCTGTCCATTGGATAGGTCAACTGGACAAAAAAATAGACAGAGAAATATATCAACTCAACAATATGATATACCAAATAACGGAATCACGAAGATATATCATCATTTCAACATACTAACAACCACGAAGATATATCATCATTTCAACATACTAACAACCACGTATGCCCTCTCCCTACTTATTGGTTACACCCCTTTGAAACTTGAAGTAAAGTTTTTGGTAACCTGCTCACTGATGAATAAATGGACATGTATATTAATGATCGATAAACCACAATAGGGTTCTTGATCCTCAAGGATAGTAGTTAACTCAAAATAATGATCATTTCTGCCCCTGGGAGCTACACAGTTCAGAATTTATCAGTTTTAGATGTAAGATACCCCCCCCCGACTTGTACTGGAGTGCCAGTTACAGCTATTAGATTAAATGGACACAAATCTTCTCTATGTATGTGTAAGTCATTTGACCACTAACTAAAGCAACTTTGGAGTAAACAGACAGGCTTTTCCCCAAGCCCATGTAAAATATCTCTGAACATCTGGAGAGATTTGGTCATCTAGATCCTATTCCAAGACTTTCAAGGACAATTTAAAGTTTATACTTTATAGTGGTATATATACCTGTCCATTTATGTATAGAGATATAATTATTGGACATATCATAAATTGTAAAAACTAGGGGCAAATCTCTCAGGACATGTTATTTAGTCTCACAGTATCAACTAATAGCCTCCTGTATGAGATTAAAATGAATGGCTATCTCCAGAATAAAAAATAATAATGTACTTAAGCTAATTAGAAATACAGAATTGTTATTAAATTTCTACCCACCCCTGGCTTGTACTGAAGTCACAGTTATTTGATTAAAGGGACACAAATGTTTCCCTGTATTAAACACGTGGTAATTCTGACATTTCTTTTCTATATAACAAGATAATTTGGCTCAGGAAAGCTAGGTTCTACCCCTTTGAAAGAGCGGTATGCAGTCCAGAGGGAGACAGTCTGAAGGGGTAGGGTAAACCCCTTCAGCTTGGTTCCTGTTTACAGGTATGTGATACAACTCCTCCCCTTCTGGAAAACTATAAATCAGCATTTAGGGGTCTAGGAAATAAGAGAAGCTGTTCAGAGTAAAGTGACAATTTACAAAAACAGACGGGGAAGGAGTACACCTCCCTACAAGATGCAATTTTGCCTTCCAGTCAAATAAAAAGTATTAGTAGATAAAAGTTTCAGTGCCAGTTCTGGGCTGCCCTGCCAGGAGCTGTTGGCCAGGGAGGCCTTAAAAGCCACCCAAACAAAGACAATTTGCCTATAACCTCAGGTGCACATAGAAATGTACAGTAAGACACTATTGCTGAAGATACAGCATGATATGAGCATGGAAAAAATTATGTTGAGATCCTGCACTGCAAATCAGCAGCTGACCTCCATGGTGTTAGAAAGCACTATGCAAACCTCTAGAAAGAAAACGTCTCTGAAGCGTCACAATGGACTTTTCGTGCTGCACTTTTACATGCCGAGGAAGATGTAGTGCAATAGTGGTAGCCTAAAAAATGTGCACCTGGAAAGAAAAATTTAAAAATCCCAATTTGATCTATGGCTTACTCTCTGGTGGAGTATGACATGCAACTGACACTATAACCTTGGTGCCCCCTAATGTCAGGGGCCTCTATCTACCATATTGGAAAGTTATTAGCATCCCTTAGTCAAAGAGTCATAATGCCCCAATGAAGATATTTCCAAGAATATGTGTCTGTATCCATAGAATAACTTGTTATAATTTTTAATATGTGTTGTGATTTGTCTTTTATTACTAGCATTAAAAGGATATTGCTAGATGACTCACCAGTCTGTCATAAACAGAACATAGACGGTCCCAAGAATTTCATGTGTCACCTCAGAAAGGGAAGAGAGGGAAAAAGGGAAATAGAGGGGAAAGAAGAAGGAAAAAAAGCCTGTATTTTTATCTCTCCTTCTCTCTCACCCTCCCCTCCAAAGCCCAGGGACTCTTGTGGAAGAGGTGGGTGTGCCAGATTGTAAGGGCCAAGGAAGGGGGACGAATTGTGAGATTACAGCAAAAATGGGCTGTATTTTATTTTTTATGTAAGCAAAACTCTACAATTGGGCTTGGGGAACCTGGGTTGTACAGAAAACTAGACGATGATATAATTGGGCTGGTATCGACATTCCTCATATTTGTTGCCCAAGTGTACTTACCACTTAAATAAAAAATAAATTATATCACAATTGGTAATCAGATTTTTGTTTAAACGTGTCTCCTACTTTATCTCCACCATTATCCTGGCATGCAGGATGTCTTTCTTCTAACTACTTTCTCAGTTCATATTTTTAATTTGCTTAAAAAGTAATAGCTTTCCATACTTTTTACACACATCCTTCATTTTGGTTAACTCTTCTTCCTGGCCCCATCATCTTCTCTGTCCCCCACTCTGATCTCTGCTTAAACCATTCCACTACCAGAATTTCCAGTCTCTACTTTCATACCATCTATATTTTACTAGCTGAGTTTCCTTAATGCATTCTGCGCTGGCAATGGTCTCTTTCTACATTCCTAGATTTTACAATTATATACTCCAAGTATATACACACATAAAGATTTGAAGATAGAGTCTACACATGAGAGAGAATATGAGGCATTACTTCACTCATAATTTTTGTAGTCCCATCAACTTCCCTAAAAATTAATATTTATGTTATTGTATTATTTTATCTTTTATGAATAATATTTTAGTGAATTTTTGTTTATTTGATACATAACTTCTCAATCAGTCTTACTCATCTTTATACCTCCTTTTCCATTGTCACCCTCCCACAACCCACCCACATGGAGTTTGTAAATTCCGTCATTTGTGATCATGTTGAGTGAAGTAACACAGTCCCAGAAAAACAAACGACAAATGGTATCCCTCATCTGTCGATGCTAGTGCCAATTAACTAGTTGTAAATATTTCTTGTGCACGGCCCCTTGAGCTTTTGTCCAAGCAGTTGGGAGTGATGCATACTGGAAACCACCACCAACAACAACAATAACAACAACAACAACAACAACAGAAATGACTGCGTCTAAGAACTGACTGAAACAGTGAACTTCTGCTCAAACCAGTCAACTTCCACATGGAGAATATTGAGAAAGACTGAGAAAGAGATGAAAAGCATGTTTGGCAGAATACATGAGCTCTGGTGGGGTGGGGCATAGGGTGGGGAACACGGGTCTAGATTTGATAATCTTGTACAGAATATATATTAAAAAAATAAATAAATCAAAAAAAAGAAAAAAAATTCTGTCATTTGTGTTAGGGTCTGTTGTGCCACATTACTCTCCATGGCTAATCCTCAGTACCAGTTAGTTCATCATCTGAGCTCTAGTCAGCCTATCTGGGGTCCCTCTCTTAAATAAAGTCAGCTCTTCCTCATCCAACAGTAATCAGCTGCTGATATATCTTCAGTGTAGATTGGATTCTACTACCCATTTCTGCCATTCAATGCTGGGTTTTTGTCTGGTTGAGCTAACATGGGTCTTGTGCATGCTGATACCAATGCTGTAAGTTCATATTAACAGGGTCCCAAGAACTAGTAGGATACATTTCCATATGGTCTTGCACCACCTCTCTGGCTCTTACAATCTTTCTGCTCCTCTTCCTCAAATTTCCCTGAGTCCTGGTGAGTGAAGCTGAATATAGGTGACCTGTCAATGGACCCACACTCTGTAGATTCCCAGTCACCATGGTTTGGCCATTCATGCCCTTTTGAGTTCCTGGCTTCCTGTTGCACAGGAGAGCTTACTTAAAGGGAGTTAAGAGGTTAATTAATATCCTCTCGGTCCTTTGCTCTATATTGTGTGAGTCTTAGGTGTAGAGGTTGCATTGTAGATGTTTCACTTAGGCATGAGCAATTTAGGCAATGTTTATGTGTATCCAGTTGTGAGGCTCTGCACTATTAAGAATAGAATGAAGATGAAGCATCTGGTGCAAAAGAAGCTTCTTTATTTAGTGGTGTCTGGGATATTTTACAGTTAGTAAGATGTTACTTTAGTATAGAGATTTGGCAACCTTGGGAATTTCTCTAAGTTATATGAACTCTCCATCTGTGTGCATTTGGCTGTTTACAGAACCACCACTGACTTTTCTCCCAGTGAGTGGGCTTTTAGTTCAATTAGTTAGCTATTGATTTTCCACAGGATGAAAGTGCCACTACTGCACAATTGTCATATTCTGTGTTGGACATTAACGTGGCGATTTGGTTTTAATGCTGGAGTTGGACCATTAACTGATGTTCTCCTTTAGTAGCTTGCATAGTGCTCTCCAAAGCTGTGAGAGCTAACCTTCAGTGGAGGTGGCTTCCTGGTCAGTTCCAACTTCATTGCACCAATTCTGGTATCAGAAGTATGTCTTACCTTCAGGTTCTGAGAGGCAAAAAAGGGCTGTGGCAATAGCCTGTGTAGTTATGGGGGTCCCTTGGACTACCCTGGACAATAACTAAGGGAAAGTTTCTCCTGCTGGTACTGTTTCTTATTATATAACCTTCAGCTTTGCACATGAACTCATGTAGAGATACTGTACATGTAATTTCAGTAGATTGCTAGACTAATATGAGTCCCTCAGATTTTTTACCCTAACTAGGCATTATTTATCTCTCCCATCTCCCCTTACTTGTCTAGCTCTCCCTCCATGTCATCTCCATTTAAAATATCCCCATTTTTTCCATTTCTCCCTTGATAATACCAGTCTTTTATGGCCCCACTTCTTTTGGGCTCCTTCTTTCCCTTTATCCCCACATTTCCTTCTATAACCCTTCCTTTCCCCTCCTGTGCTGGACAGCTTTAGTGTAAACTTGACACACCTGGGTTGAGGGAGCCTCAATTGGGGAATTGGCTCCATTGGACTGGCCTGTGGGCATATATGTGGAGTAGTCTTGATTGTTGGGCAATGTGGGAGGGCCCAGCCCACTATGGGTGGTGCCACCCCTGGGCAAGTTGTTGTTGTATGGTATAAGAAAGCAGGCTGGGCATGGGCCAGAGGAGCAAGCCAGTTGGCAGCATTCCTCCATGGCCTGTGGCTCAGCTCCTGCCTCCTGGTTCCTTTCCTGAGTTTCTGCCTTGGGTTCCTTGAGTGATGAACTATGACCCAGGAGATGTGAGTTGAATAAACTCTTTCCTCCCCAAGTTGGTGTAGGTCAAAGTGTTTTGTCACAGCAATTGAAGAGAAACTAGAACAGAAATTGGTACCAGAGAGTTAGCTACTGCTGTGAAAGAACTGACCTTCAAGGATTTTCTGAAGTGTTGGTGTCTTAGACATGTATTCTTTCATCTTGCTTATGTCATAAAAGATTTTTCTTTCTCCTTCAACTATAATTGGCATTTTTGCTGGATATAGTAGTCTGGGTTGGCTTCTAAAGTCATTTAGCACAGGGAATACTTTGGTCCATGTTCTTCTAGCTTTCATCATTTGGGCTGAGAAATCAGCTGTAATTCTGACCAGTTTCCCCTTACATGTAACTTGTTTTTCTCTTGTGGCTTTCAGTATTTTGTCTTTGTTATGAGCATCTAGTGTTTTAACAGTTATATAGCATGGGAAGTTTCTTTTCTGGTCCTATTTGGTGTTTTATGTGCTTCTTGTATTTGTATGGGATTGTCTTTTTTCAGTTTGGGGAAATTTTCTTCTATTATCCTATTGAAGATCAGTTCAATAGTGTTGTCCTGGGACTCCTCTCCTTCCTCTATCCCTATGATGTGGAGGTTTGGTCTTTTCGTAGTGTCCCAAATTTCCTGGTTGTTCCACTCTTGTGGTTTTTTTAATTTTTCATAATCTTTACTTGAGCTTTCTAGTTGCTCCGTATTATCCTGCAGGTCTGATATTCTTTTTTTCTGCTTCTTCCATTCTGCTTCTGAGGCTTTTTCCCATCCTTTCCTGGTGGTTGGATGAATGTTCAGTATCCTTTTTCATTTCATCCTGTGATTTCTTTAGATTTTCCACTTCCCTCTGGAGCCTGTCATTCTCATCTTATAGCTTCTTGGTTCATTGCTCATTTTCTTTTTTCATTCAGGCCTGGGATCTTTTCAGTGTTTTGACTTCCTTCCAGAGTTTGTCATTTTCTCCCTCTAGATCCTTCTTGAGTTTTTCAATCTCTCCCCTTAGTTCTTTCCACCATTTGTCATTATCTCCCTCTAGGCCCTACCTGAGTTTTTCATTCTCTTCCCTTAGTTCTCTGACTTCTTTGAATTTGTCTACAGTTGTTTTTCTAAGGTTGGTGTCTTGGCTTCTTTCCTCGGAGATCTCATTGTAGGGATCTTCTGTAGTGTTGGTAGAGTTCAGTGTGGATTTATTATGAGATTTTCCCATGTTGTTTTTTCTTTGTGTCTTTGGCATGTGGATTTGTCTGTTTGTTTCTTTGAATTCTGGCACCTCAACATTGGCTGCACAGAGTATAATCACCAATGCTCCAACTGTTAGGTCCTCTGCACCAGAGCCACCAGGATGATGGGGGGACATGGGGGTCCCGCATTGAGTTGGGTTGTTACTCTGGTCCATGCTCCAGTAGGCCCCCAAGGGTCAAGGCACGACCACCTTGACTCACCAGTACCTCACTGACTCCAGGGACTCTGGGTGGGTGTCTGCAGTCTGAGCTGGGACTTCTGGGGGACAGGTGGCATGTCCCCCCTAGGGACAAGGAAGGTCCACCTTGACTCACCAGGACCTCACTGACACCAGGAGGGTGTCTGCAGTCCAAGCTGGGACTTCCAGGAACAGGTAGCATGTCCCCCCAGGGTCAAGGAAGGTCTGCCTTGACTCCCTGTAACCTTACTGACTCCAGGCGGGTCTCTACAGTCTGAGCTGGGACTTCCTGGGACAGGTAGCTTGTCCCCCCAGGGACAAGTCATGTCTGCATTGACTCACCAGAACCTCACTGACTCCGGGTGGGAGTCTGCAGTCCAAGCTAGGACTTTCACGGGATGTCCAGAGTTGTTGGGTTTTTTTTTTCCAGTTCTTTTGTTGTTGTTGTTGTTGTTGTTGTTCTCTCTAACTTGTATTGCACATATATATATATATCTCACCCCCGCACCTGAATTTGGAGGCTTTTGTGTGGGGGGGAGGGCTAAAAGATGTCATGTTTTTCTTAAGGAAGTGTTTGAAGGTTCCTCCTTGGCAAGCCCAAACAACCATCAATCTTGCCCTTGTGCTCCACACTGGGGTCTTTCCCTCCCATGGTCCCCCAAACAAAGTCCATTAAGCACATGTCCTGTCTTGATCCCCCTGCACTGGCCTCCATGATACAGCCTGGGTAGTTCAACAATGCCAGCCTATAATCTGACGAGGCTAAAATCCCCATAGCTGCTTAGTCTACAAGCTGGGTATCTCAGTAGTCCCCATTTGGCATTGAAGGTTTGGAGGAGTCTTGGAGAGACATGAGTCTTCAGTCCATATGGCAGGGTTAAATAGCTGTGTCTCATGTCTTTGAAGAGTGACAAAAGCAGTGGCAGCCACAGAGTAGATGCACTTGCCAGTAAGAATTGAAGACAGGTCATTTATTTTATGTAGAAACATCTTCCCCACCTCTCATTCTGTCTTGTATAGAATGGCTTTGTGTTTTAAATTTATTTCAGACCAGAATTTATTTAGTACTTGTTTAGGCACATTGAAATATCAAATTTATTTTTAATGCTTTTATTGTTTTGTGTATTTCAGACATCATTTCTCAGTTCAGTTTAGACATATTCCCCTTTCCCTTCCCCCCACCCCACCCCAGATCATGCACTCTGCCATAACTATCCTTCATCTTTCTCTCAGTCTCTTTTTTGTGTTTAGGAATTCACATTTTCCTCCTTTAATTTTATATTACTCTAAAGTTTTCCTTTATTTTTTGAGACAGGGTCTCCCTATAGCCCCACCTGGCCTGGAACTCTGTAGACCAGGTTGGCCTTGAACTCACAAAGATCTGTCTGCCTCTGCCTCCCAAGTGTTAGGATAAAGGCATGCACCACTGTTCCAGGTTTAAAGACTGTTCTTAGCCACCATATAGGTGCTCAGAATTGAACTCAGGTCCTCTGCAAGAGTAGTCAGCCCATTAAGAGGTTCACATTATAATAGCACAGCTGCTTTGTATTCTTGATGTGCCTTCATTGTCTTCTTATTAGATAAGAAAGACTGCTAGGTCTTGGCCTCAGATTCTCTCTTCTGAATTTTTATTGGAGTCACCAGATATTTCTTAACCAGTTAGTGAGAAGCTCTTCCAGAGGCCCAAGGCAAGTATCAGTTAAATATTCTCAGGCTTCCTTCTAAGGCCTGGCCCCTACCAGCCAGCAGGCATAGCACAGTTTGGGAGACTTGCTGGATGGCGTCTTGATTCAAGCATTCTTGGGCAGTCTGCAATGGTCTGAATCCCTACTAAAATGGAGTGGCCTCTGGCCCTGCAGCAATAGGTGGGGCTTCAGATGATCCCAAAGTATGGGGATGGGGACTGTGTAACTGGGGAAGCTCACCCCCACATTGAGGCCAGCTCCGGCACTCCCCGGCAGGCTGGAAATATCCAAATCTGTGTCCAAGGGCAGAGAAGCCTCCAAAAATTATAATTTCATTTCTCTTTACCGAAGAGTAAAATTTCGTTATCCATTAGTTAATGGACATCTAAGATAATTCAGTCTCCTAGCTATTGGGAATAGAGCAACAACGACCATAAATAAGTATCTCTGTAGTAGGAGATAGGGAGATAGAGTCCTCACTTTACTTTTTCATTTGTTTGCTTCCTTTTTTTTTTTTTTTTTGGTCTTGAGACAGGGTCTCCCTTTAGTCCCAGCTGGCCTGGAACTCACTCTGTAGACCACGCTGGCCTTGAACTCACAGAGATCCGCCTGCTTCTTCCTCCTGAGTGCTGGGATTAAAGGTGTGCACCACCACGCCTGGCTGTTTGTTTCCTCTTTGAGTTTGCTAATTATTGTCAGTATCAGACTTTGGAGTTCTGAGACATTTTAACCATGTCAGTATCTTTGGACATAGTTATTACAGTTAGGAGCTTTTGGAGGAGTCATATTTATTCACTATTTCTTTTGGTTCTACATTACAATTTATGCATCTGTTTAGATAGGTTTTTCTTCTGGTTTTACATGGAACACTTCTTACTGAGCAGCCTTTTCTTAAATTCTCCATCTCAATTGACATAGGAGAGAAAGCAGACTCTAACAATTGCAACAGCTTAAAACAACCCAGATATTTAAATATAGGAAGAAAACAATTAGAAACAATAAAAGTAAAGCAAACTAGGAAAGAGAAGAAATGAATATGGAATCAAAGCATGATAAATAACTAGGAGAGAGCAAAGTAAAACAAACACAATGACTGACAAAACAGTCAAAGAAGGGTCAATATTTTTTTTCCCTGCTGAAGAGATGGAGAGAGACGCTTTGCTCTTTTTCTCCAAGCTTGCCATTTACTTTCTGTGATAGTCTGAGGGTATTGAACCATTTTCTCTCTGAAGTCTAAATAGGTTAGATCAGAAATAAATATTTGAAAGCACAGCTCCCTCATCATACTTTTTTTTTGCTAGGCCATCCATGCTAATGTGAACATTGCTGGATGCAATTCCTGCCAGTGTACTTTGTATACACGCCAGGCAACAGGGTGGCTGTACAAGCTATTCTTGCCAGGGGAGCTCATGGGCCAGCCAGTTGGATAACCCTTCACACCAGAACTTCTCTGACATTGTGGGCAAAAGCACAGGAACTGTTTGAACAGCAGCTGCTTTTCCACCAAATGTCTTGAGGGCTCTGGGAGTACACAAAGCAATCAAACCACAGCAATCTGCACTGGGAGATGGGGCCAGATATGAGTGCTGAGTGATCTTGTGTGGACTGGTTACACCAGTTGTCACCTCAGCCCCTTGGTAGGATTCAGACACAGCTCACCTTGTTCCTCTTCTCAGAAATCAGAAGTTCCCAAATGGAGTCCCTGCTGTACTTCCTACTTCAGTGCAGCCTGTACGTCCCACCATGCTAACCTATGTCCCTGCACCTGCATCCGTGTTGTAACTAGCTTCCTAGGCATACGCAGAATCTCATATTGGTAAGGAATTTGAAGCTCAGAAACATGAAATTATATGGCCTTCTGCTCTTTCTATCCCAAAGATTTTATCATGAGAGCTTTCTTTAATCTCCCACAACAGCACAAGTAAGTTTTCAGCTAGGAAGCCATGGATTTCTATAATGTCTGCTTGCTGTGTAGATCACCGATCTCCCATTTGAAGGGATATTTAGCAGACTTGCAGACTGTATAGCTGTGGAAGTCACTGAGAATTACTTTTCACTTTTTCTTAAAGGCCCGATGAGAGGAATTCTCTTTATTCCCTACTATGCTGCATAGCACCCAATGTTAGGGTCTTTTGTTTCACAAATCTCAAGCTCAATATCTTTGGATTTTATTTGGTCTATCTATCCCTGTCAACTGTTTCCTGCTTAAGTCTCATACCTCTCCATGCCACCCACCTCTCCCTGCTGTTAGAAACTTGATGATTTACTCCAGATGTTGGAGAGACATAGAAGAATGCTAGGTGTCTCCAGTCTGTCGCCTCTTCATATTTTTACTCATCATTAAGGATAGCTGAAATAAAAACTTCAATGAGTAATATATGCAATACTTTGTGGTGTTTTCAAAGAACAGTAGCCTATAGTGAGTATTCAAAGACTGGAAATGTCAATGAACATTATTGGATATTATTTGAAAAATGCAACATTCAGGCCTCTTAACAACATCAACATGCTACCCAGAATTACACATTGAAAGTGCCAATTGAAACATTTATTTTTCTTCTGAAACTTATTATTTTAGTGAGCCAATGACATAACTTGCACAAAGTTCAGTTATAGGTATATACTTGTGAATATTTATTGCATTTGTTAGAATGACTCACCATTAGAAATAGAGAAAACCGTAAGTAAACTATTTTTTTAATCAAGACAACAACTACCTGTCTCTACATATTTCTTTCCGCTCCTAGAATAATTTTATTTTATCTGTTTTCTTTTCTTTTTTTGAGACAGGGTCTTCCTGAACCCTCAACTGGGCAGGAACTACCTATGTAGACCAGGCTAACCTTAGTCTCACAGAGATTTGTCTGCCTCTGTTTCCCCAGTGCTCAGATTAAAGGCATGAACTATGTCTGTCTTCCTACAATAATTTAATCTTTCACATATATCAAGTTTAGCGCTCAAAATTATGATTTTGGTTTAATATCAATGGTTATCTTTTAAAATTATGCCCTCCAAGTCTATAATTAAGCTTTAAATTATGGAAGAGAATTATAATACTTTTCTAAGTTTTTCAATTTGTTAAAGTGTATATGCTAGCATTTAGAATACAAAAAGGTCTATATGTTCTATGAAAATTTGGGGGGATGAAATTTCATATGGGAACAATGACAGTGATTCTCAAAGTATGCCTCCTTCTGGGATTGCAACATCAACAGCAGTTATCTCCAGGGGAATTTGTTAGAGATGCAAATTTTCAATCCTCACCTCAGGTTCTGATAGAATTGAGTGCTTGAATGCTACCCAAATATCTAACTGTTAATTTATTGATCTCAAGATGGCACTATGGGAAGAAGGTAGAATCTTTGAAATGTAGGTCCTACTTGGAGGACCTTACATCTTTGGAGCTATGATCCCAAAGGAATTGTATGGTCTAGCCTCTTCCTTTCCATCTATTTTACTTCCTGAGCTTGAGGTCAAATGCTTGATTCTCTGCACATTCTTTCCAGGAGCTCCTGTTGTGATATACTGCATTTCCCCAAAAGGATAAATCCAACTAATAATTAGCTAGAACCAACATACATGTGAGACAAAATAAACGTTTTCTCCTTATAAGTTAACTGACTCTAATATTTTGTTACAGTGATGGCAAGCTAGCAAACACAGAGCTAATGATTCAGAAACACTAAGGATATGGGGTCAAAAGTCTATTTTTGCAAGGTTACTTGTGAGTTTGATACAAACTAACATTTGAAGAGCATTGCTATGTAAACATCCCAGCTCTCTCACCTTTCAAAGTGCGGGAAACCTGAAGGTGAGATGGGTTTCTTGTAGACAGCACATAAATGGATTCTGATTTCTTCTGTGTGCCAGCTGCATGGAAATTTGTTAAAATTTTCAGATGTTCTATGCAGCAGTAAAGAAAGATGACATTATGAACTTTTCAGGTAAATGGATGGAACTGGAAGCCACCATACTAAGTGAAGTAATACAGTCCCAAAGAAACAAACAGGGAATGGTTTCCCTCATTTGTGGATGCTAATACCAAATCCCGCAATCAAAAGACAAGCTGAACAACATTATTGTTATATCTCTTTCTGTCTGAAAGCAACTGTGATGTTATAAGGTGAATCTCTTAATGAACCCTAGAGTTAACTTACCACATACTTTCAGACATGGTAATTAATGTATATGGGTGAAAAGTATATATCCATATTTTAGAGTAATATAAAATTAAAGGGAAAATGTGAACTCCTAAACATATATCAGAGTTAACATACGTTTATTCCTGGAGGACAGCTCTGGTACATATATGATGTTTATATAGGCATATTTTGGAGCAATACAATGGGGAGAGAACCACAACAACATAGAGACTGGGTCAAAGAATGGACTAATATAGTTAAATTCTGCCCCAAATAATGGACCTTTACAGAGAAAAACTTTAAAAAGACTGAGAGAAAGATGAAGGACATGTATGGCAGAATGCATGATCTGGGGTGGGGTGGAAGAAAGGGAAAGGGGAATATGCCTAAATTGAACTGAAAAATGATGTTTGAAATACACAAAACATCAATAAAAGTATTATAAAAAGAAAAGAAAAGAAAAATCAGGTGTTACTCCCATTGCTTCTTCAGTTTCCAGCACCAACTTGGCAGCTAACACCATCTGTAACTCCAGTTCTAGTGGATTTGACGTCCTCTTCTGGCCTCCATGATCACTGCATTGCATACATGTTGGCAAAGCACTAATGCACATAAAATAAAAATAAAACAACAAAAATTAAAAAGAAAGTGTTCAGAAATCAGTATTGTTTTTAGAAAGAATTGTTTTAGCTTAGATGGCATCTATGTATTTATTTGTGCTTATCAAAGTATCATAGATAAAAAATGTAAATAAACTTGGTTTGGAGACCCCCCCCCGAAATTTTCAGGTGAACAATTAAGTCATGCTTCCATTAGTAATTTTGGGAAAATAGTTTTCACAATTTGTTCTGTTTTACATGGACTTTATTCTTCCTTAAATGCTTGATACATGCTCTTTAAGTAAAAGGGTTTTATTTTATTCACCTTCTCCCAAAATATAGTGGATACATATTTAATTTCCATATAACTAAACATAAAAGTCTTCCATTTTGATTGAAATAAATCATCAGAGTTCACTATCCCCCAAATCAACTGTATTTTTACTCATTCAATAGTTAATTGCACAACTTGTAGAAAACTTGCAACCTAAGAAGGAATTTAACAATGATGATATCAATAAAAATGGTATCTGGTATGTCTGGTATGTGATAATAACTGAGTTAAGTGAGTGCTGGCTTAATGTTACACATTAAGCTTAATGGTTACAAAAATTATACAAGATGCTTTTATTCCTGTTTCATAGATGAGAAAACCAAGGCAAATAGAAAATGCATGATTAAAACAAGGTGGGTCTTATTCATGAACTCTATTTAGTAACTATATTGGTTGTCTATTGCATAACTAACTAATGCAAATTTATCAGCTGAAAACAATATAAGGGTATTATTATCTCCCACTTTCCATGGGCCAGAAATACAGGATTGCCCTATCTAGGTCCTCTCCTCAGGGTTCTTATAAGACTGTAATCAAATTTCTGGCCAAACTAAATTATTATCTGGTTGCCTAACTGAAAGAGAATCCATCCCAAGTGCCATTTCATTGACAAAAGTAGTCATTTCCTTGCAGTTGCTAGAATTAAGTCCCCATTATCTCACTTGTTATTAGCTGGATACCAGATTAGCCCCTTAAGGCTGCCCTTGACTTCCTGCCACATGGCTGCTTTCAGAAACCTTCCTGCCACCTGTCAGCATACTTCAATGCTAGTGGTCAAACCATATCTGACTTCTATTACCTTATTAAAGGACTCACTTGATTAACTTGGGACCATCCAGAATAATCTCTCTTTTAATTAACTCAAAATTTATTCAGTAAGGAGTATATGTCTTTATCTCTGTTGTATAATATCATCTAATTATGTGAATAATATACAGATATTATAGATACAGATATTATAGATCTTTTATACACAAGGAAGTGAAAAAATACTTCACAGAATATGTACACCCAGGGCATTTTATACCAGGGTCCAGGAATCTTGAGGCCATTTTAGCATTTAGTTTAACACATTCTTGTATGTTAGATATTAAGATAATGGAATAGTTAATACTTTTTTTCTAGGGCTCATCTCACATAGGAAGAGTGGATTATGAGGATATAGAAGTAAAGATTTAAGCTATGCCTGGGATGACAGCAACATCACTCTCTTGGCCCTGTTATAGCCATTATAAAGCAAGGGAGACTGGTAAAATTGCAAAAGAAGTAGAACACACCATCCACTCCCACTACAACATCAGCTACCTCTTAGAAATAATACACTGATCTCTAAATTTTCCAGGATCAGACACTTGAGTGTGCTTTTGGAATCATCTGAACAGATGTAACTGATGCCCTGTTCCATATTTTCATTCAGTACTGCAGCTGGAAGAGATGACTCCTGGCTGGGTGACAGCTGCCTTTCTCCAGCATTTGCATCTCACATCTCCGTCTCAGTAGTTTTCACATAGTAGAGGAGCTCACTCAGCCACAGATGCCCAAGTTCTCATTGGAGCCAGTTATCTCAAGGGAAACCCTCTACAGGGGATGGGAGCCCATAAATGAATGTCTCTGGCTTTCATCCTCTAATGTTTCCCACAGTTCTTCAGATGGTCACAGTGCTGGTAAGTCTCAGTTGTCTCCAATAGTAATCACATCATTAGTTACCCTTAATTGTGTTTTCTCCCTTCTAATGTCATATTTCTTCATCCTCCCTTGGACTTACTTTCTGGGATTATTTCCCAGATAAACACAAGAATTCTAGTATTTACAGAGTAGGTGATAAACTGAGATACTTCCTCTCTCCCTTATGTTTCATACTTGTTTAATACCTAACCTAAATATGTGCTACATCCCTAAGAGCTTTTTTATATTCGAAACTGGTGTCAGTTGTTACTAGGATAAATGTACTACTGTAATATAAATATTTTTGGAGCTTATTATGCAACAGTGGTTAGAAATGGTCATGTTTAAGACAATTGAGAGAAAAGGCCAGTGAGAAACATTGGTAATCCACAGAACACATTAAACCTTTTAACAGAGAGGCAAAGTACATATAGAGAGGATAGAAAGCAAGGAAACTCAGCACGTTTCATGCCAGAGACTGTAAACTTCTCCTTAGAGGACTTCAAAAAACATTTTTCCATTTTTAAAGCATGGTCATGTTCCAGCTATAAAAATTTATGAAAAATCTCTTACTCTGTGTCTCGATATTTTATATACAGAATAGAACTTGTAAATGTTCCTTTCTGTTGGTGGTACTGGGGATTGAACCTGGAGTCTTAGGCACACCAGGCAAGTGCTCAACCAAAGAGTTAGATGCCCATTCTTTACTATTTAAAAAAATTTGAGACAGGGCTAAGTTTCCCAGGAAAGCCTTGAACTCAACTGTATAGTTCAGGTAGAAATTCAGATTGCTATTCTCCTGCCTCAACTTCCCAAGTAGTGGATATTATACGATGAGCCACCGGCTGGGCAGAAATGGTGGTTTGTTTTTTTTTTCACCATATTTCATCACAATAATATCGTGCTTTTGAAATTCATATCATTAAATACAAATCTAAATTAACTATCTAGGGTAAGGGACTATATTATAGGGAATTTATGTGTAGTTGAAAGCATGCAAACTAGTATGTTAAAGATATTTGCCTGGAAGTAACAGCATACAAAAATTCACAGAGGACTAATAAACCATTTTCAAGAAAAGAAGAAGAAAGATTAGAGAGGAAAACCGAGGCTTAGTTCTATGTATACAGTCTTCTTTAACATATAGCTGAGGCAAAACTGGAAAATATCTCTACAAAATATAATATCTTTGTAAAAGAGTGGTGATTCTTAGCTTTCCAAGTAATACAAGTATCCGTTACCTTTTACTATTAAATATGTCACAATTGATATCTTATCAGACTTGGACCAAGAATGGCCCTGGGACAAATAATAGAAGGAATATTATGGGGGCTGGAGAGATGGCTCAGCAGTTAAGAGCTCTGGTTTCTCTTGAAGAGGACCTAGGTTCAGTTCCTAGCACCCACATGGTGGCTAACAACCGCACATAACTCCAGTTCCAGGTGATCTGGTGCTTTCTTCTGGCATCCATAGACATTGGATGCACTGGTGCACTTACATGTGTGCAGGTACTGACACATACAAATAATTTTTTTATTGTAATATAAAATTTATTTTATAATCTCCACTTAAGATTTTCGTTTCCTGGTTTCACTGCATGCAATTTAACTGGTTTATCATCAGATTATCTTTTATTTTTTATTATTATTTTTATTCATTTATTTATTTTATTATATTATTCCTTTTTTTGCATAAATTTATTTTTTTTAACATGGAATGGGGGGACACTGGTCTAGATTTGTCAAATAATTTTTTAAGACTATTGTAGGGGCTGGTGAGATTGCTCAGTGGTTAGGAGCATTGACTGCTCTTGTAGAGGACCTAGCTCAATTTCCAGCACTCACATGGCAGCTAACAACCATCTGTAACTCCAGTTCTAGGGGAATCTGAAGCCTTCTTCTGACTCCATGGGCACTGTGTGACATGATGCACTTACATACAATCAGGCAATACACTCATATACAGAAAATAAAAAAAAAAGAATATTACAGTGGAGGAAGCAGGAGTCAATAAGCACACTGAGAGAACATGATGAATATGCATATGGAGGAGAAATAGGTGGTCTCACTAAGTAGAATCAACCTAACATGAGAATCAATTGATCTCAAGATGGAGAAAAGGAAATCCAAATACTGAATGTCAGGTTTGTAACATTAGAAATGAATGGATAATAATGGCATAGTTTTAGACATGATACTGGAAAAACTGGAGAAAAGACTAAGGCTGCTAAGAAAGATAAATTCAATTTTAAAATTAAAATGATTTCTTGGGCTATGGAGATGGCACAGCAGGTAAAGGTGCTTGCTGTTAAGACTCAGTTCTATCTTCAGAACCCACATGGTACAAGGAGAAAACCAAGTCCTACCAGTTGTTCTCTGATTTCCACACATGCTCATGGCATGCAAGTGCCTTCCTACACAAAATAAAACGGGTCAAAAATCCTTCTTAATTAGCACAAGTTTCCACATTTAAGGACATGCAATGTGACTTTGTTTTCTTTTTTCTTGTAATTTTCATATTGTAAAATTTGATGGTATTTAGATCCCCGCCCCTATTCTCACATCCCCTTATTGTCCACCACCCAATTTAATATACTCTAATATACACATATAGCATATGTATATGTATATGTATATACATGGCCTATCTAATTTGTCTCTCCAAATGTCCTTCAGTGTGGGTTCATCCACTGGAGCCTGGTTAAACTACAAAGAGTCCAATTCTTGAAAGAGACTATCTTTGCCCTTCCTAGCAGCCATCTGTTGCCGGAATTTCCTTAGGTGGGTTTGGAGCTTCTTAACCTGTTCATCATGTCTATGCTGGTATTTTTGTCTGGTTTGACCTTCCATAGAACTTGTGCATGCTATTTCCATGGCTGTGAGTTCATATTAAACTCTGTTCCCTTGCTGTCATCTAACCCATGTGGCTCTTACAATTTTTCTGGCCCTTCTTCTACAATTATCCCTGATCCATGGGAACCAGACATTTGATATAGGTATCCTATTCAGGGATAAGTGCTCTGTAAACACTTGTTCTCTGTACATAGGCCAGTTGTGGCTTTCTGTGTTAATCACCATCTGTTGTATAAGGAAAATTCTTTGGTTAGAGTTGACAGATGCATTAATCTACGGGTATTGGGTCTGGTGAGATGGCTCAGTGGTTAAGAGCACTGACTGCTCTTGCAGAGTACCCAGGTTTGATTGCCAGTATCCACATGGCAGCTAACAACTGTCAGTAACTCTAGTTCCAGGGGAATCCGACACCCTCTTCTGACCCCTGCGGGCATTGCATGACACAGGTGCACTTATATACAGGCAAGCAATACACTCATATACATAAAATAAAAATAATAAAATATTTTTTAAAACATCTATGGGTATAACAATAACTCATTAAGAGACATTTTGATATAATATAACCATTTGGTAGAAAACTAGTACTAGGTTCTCTCCTGTGTCCTGTGACATGGTTAGTCTCAGGTTCTTATGCATGATATCAATGTCAGATATGGGCTCCATGCTAGAAAGCAGACCTTAAATCCAATTAAAAAGGGATTGGTTACTCTCATAATATGTGTGGCACTATTACAACAGTGGAAATATCTTAGCAAGCCAGTAATTGTAGGTCACAAGATTCATGCTTGGGTAAGGTTGATGATGTTTTTTCCTTTCAGAAGTTTGCCACACTATGAATGTTAGGCAGTAGAGATGAAGGTCAAAAGCTTCAAGAGGAGTCCATTCCTGGCACTGACACTTTTTTTTCTTAGCCTATGAAGTCTACAATGGGCAATGTCACTCTGTTACAGGATGACTCCTTTTTATCGCTTTGTATGATGTATTTGTAGGTACTTTAAGAATCTTCTATAGTGGTAGGTTTCTGTATGTTTTGTTTTCTAATGGCCTTAAGTAATTCTTACCCCTCCCTATCAATGTGACATCTCAATACTTATATGTAATATAAAATTATCAAATTGAGGCCATTGCTATGTGGATCATTTCTTTCTGTCGTTTCCCTTACTCCACCTATCTATTTTGTTACCCATTATTCAATCTTTCTCTGTACTCTCTTGCTCACACCCTCCTCAGCCTCTAGTAATCATTATTCTCCTTTCTGAGAGCATATTTTTCTTTAAGGCTTCCACATATGAATGAGAACATGCAGTAATTGCCTTTAAGTGTATCTCGTTTATTTCACTTAACATAATGCCCCTCTGATTCATCTTTTATTTCAATAAACTACAGGATTTCACCTTTTAACTTCTTTTTATTTTATGTGTATGAGTGTTATTGCCTGCATGTATATAAGTGTGGCCTATCGTGCAATGCTAGCAAAAGTCAGAAGAGGGTGTTGAATCCCCTGGAACTGGAGTTACAGATGGTTATTAGCCACCATGTGGGTTCTGGGCATCAAACCCAAGTCCTCCACAAGAATAGTCAGTGCTCTTAACCTCTAAGCCATCTTTCCAGCCCCCGAGTTTCACTTTTTATGGTCAAATAATATTCCTGAAGTGGCAACCTTGAGATAGCAAGTGGCAGATTTTTGAAGAAAATTCTGAGATGGAGACACATGTGGGAACTGTATAAATATGTCTTTCATTTAGGTGCAATAACATGTGGAGACAAACAGTGGGTAAAAAATATTAAGGGAACTTGAACAGGCATTGAATTTCAGTTCCCATATCATCTCTCTAAACATATTACTTTGCTGTAGAGTGAATTATACTAAAATAATCATAACTAATATTAGTTTCTTTGTCTTAGAGTCTACCTATAGATAAAGATCTTCAACTATCTAAATCAGACATTTAAAATGACTGAATGCTTTTCTGCTTGTGTCCACATAATGGCTCTGCTACTGGTGTGCTGAGTGACTCAAGATGAACTATTTTTATTATGATGATACTCAATGCCTTCAACTATAAAATGTATGTACCAAGGGTATAGTGAAATATAAGTTTGATCATACAGGCTTATGCACACAAATTGGTAAATACTCAAGAAATTGGCAACATAATAATGTTAATAATTTTATTGCTTTGCAGAATTTCATCAGTAGAAAATACTTACTAAATATAAACCATCATTTATACATATAAGAGATACCAGCAGATGAAATGTCAAGTGCCATAATGGAAGTATCACTTCCTGAAACTTCAAAAGTATTAGGATGTGTCACTTAATATTTAAATATCAAACTGCTGACATTTTGAAACTAAACTATTTCCTCCCTGAAATAAATGATGGGAGTCATTCTAAATTAGGAAAAAATATTTGAAAAATCTCTCATAAAAACCTCCATTCTGTTGCTAAGAGCAAAGCCCATACCCTTGTTACCAACTGCTTTTGCAGATAAGATGAAGTATTTGAATGAAGCAAGGTTAAGGTTGCCTTTTCTGAATGATGCTGGAACACTGTGCATCCTTTGCTCTACAGCATTAGCAGTCGCTTGTCATGGATGTTGAAGGGCTCACACAACAGGCACAGCACTTTGAATGTAGCATTTGGACTGCCTAAGATAAAAGCTGGAATGCAACTGCTAATGCTTTGAAACCCTATTATTAATATTAAAAGGGCAACTTCAGGATGTGCATGTGAACCTATCTATTTTACTCACTTATGAAATGATTTTCAGCAAAATAAGATTAAATTTGTTTTGCATATTTACTTCATTTGTATTGAAATTATGTTTTGTTCTCTTGTTGAACTATGAAGAATGAATATCCTCACGCAGTGTTTCTGATTTTAAAGACTCACAGACAATCTTATGGGATAAGGTTCATTAAATTAATGAATAATTCTTAAAAGTTAATTATGTCCTTTTCTAAATCTCCAGTTAATCCTTTGTTACCATTTTATAGCTTTCTATTTACCAGAACTTTTACAGATTAAAAACTTGCTGTTTTCCTTTAAGTATCCCACAAAAGAGGGGCTAGGAAGATGGCTCAATGAGAAAACGACATACTGCACAAGAATGAAGATCTCTAGGGACCCCAGTATTTGTGACACAAAGCTTTTGGGAAGTGCACAAGTTTCTTGCAGTTATAAATGTGGCAGGTTGGTTGAAATAACACAGATTAATCATACTTGAATTTTGGAGGTCATAAGCTTAGAATTTATTCCTAAGACTTCTGGAACTCTAGGGGACAATACATCCCCTTGCTCTTCTCAGCTTCCAGAAATTCCTTAGATTATTTGGCTTACAATGTCCCCTCTTCCATCCTTACAGCCAACAGCATAATATCTCCACCCTTTGCTTCTATCACCATAGCTCCTTCTCAGATTCCAAACCCACTCCCTTTCTGTGATAAGGACACTTGTGATTACATGGAGCCATGTAATCCAGATGATCTCCCCATCTCAAAATCATTAACTTATTTCTATCTGCAAATCCTCTTTTCATATGTAAAGGCACAGTGTCACACATGCCAGGCATTAGGATATGGCTGGTGTTTTTGAAATGTGAGGCAGGGCTCACTATGTCACCCAAATGTGCCTGGAACAAACGAAGTTCAAGTGATCCTCTCACATCAGCCTCCTGAGTGTTGGAAACAGTAGCTGCATGCTATCATGCTAAGCTCAGAATGTGAATTTCTTCATGGGACAATTGTTTTATACCTTTCACAGAGGATACAAGAATTGAATGTCCACAGAGCACATTGGACATCAGTAATATTTCCTTCCAAAGACCAACCATTGCAAGCCAATGCAGATAATTACCCTTTGAATGCTTTATGGAACACAAAAGTAGAGGTCCCATAAATAACTGGTACTTTCATTCAGCTAATCAGATTGACATCTTCCAGGTCTCTTGTAATGCTGCCAAGCCCTAACACACATAATATCAAGGGAGATATTCTGTTGTTATTGTAGCATTAGAGATAAGATGTTTGGGGCTGGAGAGATGGCCTAGCGGTTAAGAGCACCGACTGCTCTTACAGAGGACCCGGGTTCGATCCCCAGCACCCATATGGCGGCTGAGAACCGTCTGAAGCTCCAATTCCAGGAGAACTCCAGCTCCAGGGGAATCCGAGACCCTCTTCTGACCTCCGCGGCGTTGCACGACACGGGTGCACAGACTTGCATGCAAACAGTACATTCATACACATACAGAAATAAATAAAATTAATAATAATAAAAAAAAAAAAGAGATAAGATGTTTGGAGGCCCAGGATCACAGAGGGAAATACCATGCTGGAATTTCAATTTCTTGTCAGCTTCATGGAGAAACAAAAAGCCTCAAGACAATCACATCTTATTTTAGGGGACCATCTGATTTCAAGAGGTTTCATCAAAAGTATAAAATATGTTTTTCTCAGAAATATTGCTGTTCTGTTTATGAAAACAAAAACAGCAAGCGTCCACACAGGTGTTAGGAAACACAGAGAGATGAAAGGCAGGGTAAAGATTTTTTTCTGTAGTGATGAACTTCTACATGATGAACTGAAAGCATCAAACCCTGGAAAAGTTAATGATTGCTGAAAACAATAAAGATGAAATAACTCAGGAGGGAGAAACTGGAACAGTCTCCAAGAAAATGTTAGGGTGACCCCTTTCTCTCCTATCCCTGCTTCCCTCTCCTGTCTCTCCTCTCTTTTTCCTCCCCACTCCACTCTCCTCTGTCTCCCTCCCCCTCACCTACTATCTATCTATCTATCTATCTATCTATCTATCTATCTATCTATCTATCTATCAATTGATCAATCTATCTACCTACCTACCTATATATCTATCATCTATCTTTGAGAGAAATATTTCCCCACAATAGTTTATAAAATAATTAATTTCTAGAATAACTTTGCTAATGTTGCTTATAATTATAGTTCTTATGCTAGGTGTGAGAAGAATTGGGATCTATCCTCAAGCTGATGTGTATAATTTGAGTAGTTAGAGGTATACAAATTCAGTACACTGCAGTACCCTTTGTTTATGAAAAACTGAATTTTTTGTTCCTGATTCTTCAGCCAAATGAAGTAGCATTGTGTAAACATCCATCAATAACAAAACCCTTAAAAGGGTTAGGTTAAGTTACTAATCTACTGACTTTGAGTTAGAGTATGTGTCTTGCTTTGGATAAGAGGATCTTAGTGGACATGATATGATTACAGATTTGAGGTAGACAGAAAGGGGCAGGGGCCAAGTATGCCCTTAACAGTCATACCTCAAGTGGCCTACTTTCAGCTAGATTCCACCTTTTAAAATCTCTACTACCTCCCAAAATAATACCACCAATCAGCTCATGTCACTGGAGGAAGGCTTAGAAAGTTCTTAAGCCTTGCTGGGTCTCTATTCTGCTCTCTGCTTCCTGGGCCTGCTTAAAAATGTCAGCCTCTGCTTTCTGCTCCTACTCTGGCAGTTCCTACCCCAGAGCCTCTCTGCCATGATGGACTCTAATTCTCCTGGAACCATAAGCTCAAATAAACTTTTCTAAGTTCCCTTGGCTATGGTGTTTCTATCACAGCAACAGAAAACTGACTAATACACATACTATGAAACATTATTGTGGAAAGGAGTTTTATAAATGCTGAGTATGAGCTCTCATCCAAGGCAAAAATGTTATGTGTAACATTTAAGAGTTAAAGAGGTAAAAAGCAGACCAGAATAGAACAGAAAATTTTTAAGTCCATCTTATGGCCCTTATTTAATTAACTGGGGGCCAAATGAGGAAGTCTTCCAATTGCCAGGTCATCATGCGGACTAAGGACATGAGAGATGAGATGTGGTCATGACCTCTTCCCCACATCACATCTTGAAGTTCTTCTTCCATCTCTGCATCAGCTATCAAAGGTCTTTCTTTCACAGAAATGAATTAGAAAGGATTTACGACCTAAAAATCTACACTTAAAAGAAGCCAAGGATCTGAACTTATTTTATATCCCTTGGCATCAGTATGCAGTAATCTAATTTCGTTATGAAATGGAAGAAAAAGTGACTCTAAATGAGAACACTAATTTGCTCTAGCAGTATGTAAGAGGTCATACACAGTATTTTTGCTGCAATGAAAGCTTCTCAGTCTCGGTGGGGCTTGGTACCTTGATTGTAAAATGTGGAAACTAAGGGTGAGCACACTCACAGAGAAACTGTTGTGTGCCTTATGACTATGTGTAATTTTTCTAATGAGAATTTCTTCCAATGGTCCCTTAAAAGAGAAAATATATTAGAACATAGAAAATATATCACACTAGTTTAATACTGGTTATATTTCTATGTTTCAGAGACATGAATATATAAAAATTCTTCCCAGAGTAATGCTACTAAAATACCGCTTTTGTGAAGTCACATTGTGACACATTAAAAAATAACTAAGGTTGTCCATGCTATAATCTGCATGCAAATATGCATACAGGAGAGCACATAGCTACTGAAGAAAAATATACATGGGAAAATTCCCAAATGTTTTTTTTTTTATTTTATTTTCTAAGAGTTGAGGCTTTAAGTTCTAATTATAATTCATGTGCAAGTGTGATATAACTGAATTCAGGCTAAGCATTCTTTATCTGAAATACTTGAAATTAAAAGTGCTTTGTATTTCCTATTTTTACTGACTTTATGATATTTACATATGTGAAATTAAATATCTTGGGTATGAGATCCAAGTTTGAACATTAAATCTCTTTATATTACATATAAACCTTGTACACATAACCTAAAGATAATTTTAGGCGATAATTTTAGTTCACCTACAGTTTGACTATAATCCATCCCATGGGGTCAAGAATGAAATTTCATACTTGTTATCTAATATTGATGGTCAAGTAGTTTAATGTTCTGGAACATTTTCGACTTCAGATTTTCAGATTAAGGATGTTCAATTTTTACTAGCTTGGATTATCAGAAGCAAAGTGAGGATTATGAAAATAGCGTCTATTTTTCCCAGGGTACACATATATACAAAGGACTAGGCAGGAAACCAAAAAAGGTGCCAGGAAAGCTCAGCCCTGTAAGCCTGATGCTTCTTTGGTTATGATTTCTCCCCTTCTGTTCACCACCCAAGCCCTGCACCAAGGTCTGTGTGTTTACCAAGTGAATCATACCAGAAGGTTGCTGTCAACTTTTGCTTTTCTCATAAACCCTCCACATCAGGCCATAAAAGTTGGATAGTACACTCAGATGTAGGATTGGACACTCTGGAAAAGATTTTCATCAGATTTATATCACACCATTCACATGGAGGTAAGCTGTTTACTGCAGAGATAGCACAACCCCTTCTTCAGTTCTTTACCTTCCTCTTCTTCCATTGACTTCTTTGTAGCCAGTCTTTCCTCCTTAATCCAACAGCTGACCACACAGGCTGTCCCAGCAGAAGAGCAGAGGCAGAGTCGACTTGTCCTGAATTGACTAAAATTCTTGGAGGAAAAGGATTTCTGGCAGGTAACTATTTTCTTTTGCATTTTAGCTTTACAGGAAAAATTAAACTTGCAAATGAAAATAAGTACTACTATCAGCTGTGAATTCAGTACCAGGCAAAATGAGGAGACTAGTCAAACTCTTACCCAATTCAAGATGGAGGGTGACTTGTTTGTCCTTTCTCACTTGGATCCTTTGCTTCAGATGGAAAGTGTCTATATTATGATGGATGAGGTCAGGGCCTTTGAGTTAAAATAACTACAAATGCCTTGTATGATCTTGGAAGCACGTCTTTGCTAATGTGATCGCATGAGCTTGCATTGGAATTTACAGAGACCAGCTTCAGTGTTGGAATCTTAATAAATACAGCTCAAAATATTAAGAACGCATTTGAATAGTTAGGGTCTTGTGTTATTGGTGAATCAGACTCTGATGTGGAGGACCTGGAACATTAGTAGTATCAGTCCCAGTTCCAGCCCTAGCCATGCCTCATTGCCCATCTCTCTCTACCAAGCCAGTTCCCACCCTCTCCCTACTCCATCTCTCAGGAATTTATCTCCCTTTTCGACCAAAACCTAGGAAACTTGTCCTTTACTAAAATTCAGTAAGGTCTTTCTCTCTAATACGTCCCCTTTCCTCATTTTCTGTTTATTCTTATTTTCGCTTTGCATTCTTTCTTAAAATAACCCTGGACTTACGTGTCTTAGGACACCAGATGGGACACCTCAATGGGAATCTTATCTTGCCACCTCGTGGCCATGTGGTTCGCGGTGGCCACTCTCTTTTGGAATTGCACTTTTTCAGCGGATGTTTGGGGTAAAAGGATTTTGCTGAAGAGGGTTGTTTGAGGATCAAGTGAATAATCCATATAATCGCTAATTACTAATTTGAAGTAAGTCCATTTGTACTGCTGTTTTAGGTTTCTGAGTTCACTTACTTGAAAATGTAAGCTCTTGGGGCTGGAGAGACAGCCTAGCGGTTAAGAGCACCGACGCTCTTGCAGAGGACCCGGGTTCGATCCCCAGCACCCACATGGCGGCTAAGAACCGTCTGTAACTCCAATTCCAGGAGAACTCCAGTTCCAGGGGAATCCGAGACCCTCTTCTGACCTCCGCGGCATTGCACGACACGGGTGCACAGATGCAGAGACAGTACATTCATACGCATACCAGAAATTAATAAAAAAATTTAAAACAAAAAAAAAAAAAAAAAAAAAGAAAATGTAAGCTCTTCAAACACAGTCTCTGACGTTTTCTAATGTTAAGCCACTCTCATCCACCCTTTACACTGTCTAGCACCCACGGTTTCCCTAAGTGGCACCAATAATCCATTCAACTGACCAACATTAGTACCTGGGAAGAACAACTTGGTGGCAATGGATTAGAAAATAAATCCAAAGAAAACATGACCTTAAAAGATTCAAGGTTTGAGGACCCGGGAATATCAAACTACCAGCTGACACATTGGGCGTCCATAACCCATTGTCAAACAGCTCCTCTGAAGTGTGCGTGAGCCCAGCCCCAAAGGCCTTGCTTTCTTAAGGACATCAGACTCGGGGAACTTATTTAGACTCAGCTGTGGATATTCTGGAAATATATGAAAAGAAATGAATTTTACTGAGAAATAAGTGCAATTCTGTAATTCTGTTCTGAATATGTTTTCTACCCTGAGATTCCTTACCCATCAGGGAAATAGATTCTTGTACTTTGAACAGCTGGCTGCAAGTGTGATGGAAAAGTTATATAAAGCTGGGGCTCTGTGGAGACCTTGGGGATAAAATTATATCCCCAAGGCTGTAGTTTTATCAATTTTTATCTCTTGTCTGATGGGTATGGATGCAACTAGCCATGAATTAAAAAAAATATCTTCTGCCTCTGCTTGGAGACGCTTCTGGCATTTTCTCATAAAGCAATTTTCTTTCGAAAATAAAATAATGGCGATAGCACCCTGACCACACACAATGTTAGAATCTGTCCACTTCTCGCCATACCCATTCATTATGATTTTCATCTAGAATGTCGCCCTGGGCTTAGGGTCCACCTGGGGCCACTGTTGGGAGGTGGTGGAATCCAGCAAGTTGGGATAGTTGGAGGAGGCATGGCCTTGGGGGGTATGCCTTTGAAGGGGTGTTTTGTCAGTGGTATTTCTTTTCTTTTCTCGCTTTACTTCCTGGGGGCTATGAATAGCCTTTCTGTGGCACCTCTTGCAGGCATGATGCTCTGCCCCAGTACAGACCCATCCCAATGGAACCCGATGCCCATGGGCTGAAATCTTTGAAAGAGTGAACCAAAAGAAATCTTTCTTTGCTCAAGTAGATTTTTCTCATGTATTTTGTCACAGTGCTGGAAAACTGATTAACGCATCATTCCAGCTTAAGTCAAAGTGGCATGCATCTGCAGCTCTCTTCATATCATGTGTGTAAAGATGCTTGGTCATTTGGTTCATGAGTATTTTGGTCACATGAGTAAAACTGTTTTTAAGGAAACTCCCACCACTCTGTTTCTCCAGCCACAGGTAAGTTCTTGCATGCCCCCAAGATACTGCAGTGATAAGCATCTTCAAATCTTCTAGGAACTTACCTTTGTCTGGCTTAACAGTCAATAAATAGTCCAGTGACTAGTTTATAGGTTGAAAACACAATAGTAGGGGCTGGAGAGATGGCCTAGCGGTTAAGAGCGCCAACTGCTCTTGCAGAGGACCCAGGTTCGATCCCCAGCACCCACATGGCGGCTGAGAACCGTCTTTAACTCCAGTTCCAGGGTAAACTGACACCCTCTTCTGACCTCCGCGGCATTGCACGACACAGTTGCACAAACCTACATGCAGACAGTACATTCATACACATTAAAAAATAAATAAAATAAAAAAACCACAATAGTAAACAGTTCATTTTTAATTATTTTTAAGATTTCTTTTTTATATTTACTTATGTATATGTGTGTGGGGAAGGTATTTTCATGTATGTGCGGGTGCCTATGGAGGCCAGAACCATCAAATCCCCATGGAGCTGGAGCTACAGGTGGCTATGAGCTTCCTGAAGTGGGTGCTGGGAATGGACCTCAGGACCTCTGGAAGAGCAGTAAGGTTTCACGACTGAGTCCTCTCTCCAGTCTGAAAAGTACATTTTTTTCCTGGGGAAAATTTCATGTCACTTACAATGGCATTAAAGAGCCTAGCTTTCTTGAAGAGAAGTAGAAATGTTTTCAGATGCAAATGTTATTATGAACTATTTCAGTAAGAATTTCAACTCGCCGGGCGTGGTGGCACACACCTTTAATCCTAGCACTTGGGAGGCAGAGGCAGGCTGATCTTTGTGAGTTCAAGGCCAGCCTGGTCTACAGAGCAAGTTCCAGGACAGCTGGGGCTATAGGGAGACCCTGTCCCGAAAAGACCAAAAAAAAAAAAAAAAGAATTTCAACTCAATAGGTCTTAGCATGTGTGATAGAACACATGAAATTTTGTGAGCAGGCTTTGGAGGTGTTCAAAGAGGGGAGCAGTCTTTGATTAAGATATATTGTATGAAATGCACCAAAAATTAATAAGTATATACATTATAAAAAAGAATTTCATTTTCTTTCTCTCTGGCCAAGATATCCTTCTTAGACTTATAGTGATCATTTTGGCATATAAGCACTTGCCACTCATGCTGATGAATGGTAAACATTTCAAAATGTTAACTCACCCTTAAATATCCACATCTCATGCCAAACTTGATTTTGAATTATTTATAATTTGGTTATCAATGTTGCAAACAGAAAAGCATAAATATACCAATATCAATTAGAAAATAATAAAATGACCTATTCTAAAATTTCTCTTCAGACTAACACTGGGTTGATAGTATGCTAATTCAAGCAGAGATTTTTTTCCTTGGTAAAGTGTGAGCGTAGGCCAACTGGGCATTTATTCAATAAATCATATGTGCTCTCCATTACAGGGAGAAAAGGTAATACCATCAGTATTTTGGTGGTTATCTTCACTGCCAAATTGATTGGGTTGAGAAACATTTGGGATATTAGTAAAACAGAGTCAGGGAGTATGTTTCCTACAACAATTAGATCATAACACTCTGCTCTGATCTAATCAATGGATTCATCCATTGATGGATGCATAATATGATGGCATTATTGCTAAGTGGTGAAAATAGGAGGCGGGGCATAGTTAGAGGAAGTAGGCAATGGGAAACATCCCCTGGGAAGATATGCTTATATCCATGCCCTTTACCTTCTTTCCTTTTCCCTTCCACTCTACTTTCTCCTTTTTCTCCTTCAATCTCTGTCGTTCCTTTATTACTGCCAAGAGTTGAGGGTCTTTCCTTTGTCACATTCTGCTACCATAAAGTCCTAACTCACATTCACAATTATAATACACAGGAGCTACTCAGCCATAGATGGAAACCTGCATGGTGAGATTTAGTCTGAAGATGTGGATCACTTGCAGCATGTCCTTGAAGAGGCATCTTGTCCTGGCTCCTTCCTATATTTCCCCCTTTCTTTGCTTCCTGGATATGAATCATCTATTGTGTCATATGCTCCACACAATGATACACTGAGTCCTCTGAAATCATGAGACAAAATTAAAAATTCCTTTCTTACACTGTTTCTATCAGACATTTTTTTCACAGCAATGAGAAAGGTGACCAATATAAAACCTGTTTTCAGAAAACACAGCCAGACTTACCTGTGATTATGAGGATACATATTTACAACACAGTTAGAAATATATTGCCCTCTCTAGCCACAGTTATTTGTGTAGTAACAGATATGAACTGCTTCCTATTGAGTGGGTCTTAATTCCAAGATAAAACAGCTACTATTGTGCCGCTAACAACATCTTGCTCAGCTGGTCATTGCTCTGATTCATAAGCTTTACTGCTATGTAGGACACTTGGTTGGTTTTCCCCTTTGACTGGTAGCAGAGCACCTTCTGATATTATGAGAGCTAGTCTTCAGGGAGAAGTCTTCCAGGTTAGTTCCTCCAAATCCTGTGTCTCAAGTGTGTGGTATGGTGTCTTCAGCAATAAGGTCTTGCCTTCAAATTTCAGGAGGTAATTAAGTTCAATGCCAATGGCCAACATTTGTGTGTGGGGGGGAGTCTGTTTGATTACGTCACCAACAACTTGAGGGAGGTTTCTCACAGGCCTGGCACTGGGGATTTTTGTAAAATAGCATATGATTCTTTGGGGGAGTATTATCATCCTATGTGTTGTGTAGCTCCATTTGAAATATATATATATATATATATAGTTATATTTTTATATTATTATATAGGTTATTTTATAGATAATGTGTATATGTATGTAGTATATGTGTGTGCGTGTGTGTGTGTGTGTGTGTGTATTTTAAGCATGTTTACAAAATAAAATGTTTCCCTGTGGTTTGCACAAACATCCTTGGTGTTATTTATCTCTCCACCATCCATCTCCCTCTGTATGAACCTCTCTTCCCCATCCACTGTTAATGAAGAACTATAGGCAATTGATAGAAGCTGAGAGGGAGAATCAATTTTCTCCTGGGACACTATCCCAATTTGTCATACAATCCTAAGTAGTCAGCCCTAAATACATGTACATGCTAGCACCATTAAATGGAACCAATAAATTGTTTACACACATAATAATAATAATAATAATAATAATAATAATAATGATAATAATTAAACAAGAGGTCAGAAAAATGTGAGGGCCTGAGGTAAACACAGGAGTGTGAAAGGGAGAAGAGTGATAGGAATGATGTAAATTCAGTATTCATGTATGAAATTCTCAAAAATAAAAAACATAAATTATCAAGAAACAACAGAGACAATGAGAATAAGTGACTGTGACTGCTCAATTTTATATGGGACATCTATATCACCCTGCTCAAAGACTCAAAGAGCATCACAGAAGAGAGAATTAAAAGAACGTAATAATCAAAACATGTGAAGGAGTGTTATGAAACAGTGTCCTCTAGATATGCAATGGCTATTGCACACATGAACTCATAGCAGCTATAGTTACCTGCACAAGAGCTACACAAGATCATGCCAATTAAAATTCCAAGCTGGGCGTGATGGCGCACACCTTTAATCCTAGCACTTGGGAGCAGAGGCAGGTGGATCTTTGTGAGTTCAAAGCCAGCCTGGTCTACAGAGTGAGTTCCAGGACAGCTGGGGCTACAGGGAGACCCTATCTCGAAAAAGACCAAAAAAAAAAAAATTCCAGCATGGAGTAGGGAGGGGCTCCAATGGTCCCACCCCTAACTGAGAAACCATTAGAGGTGATGGCTATAGGGGGAGTGTAGTGTAGAGTGGCTCTTCTTCGGGGATGTCACTACTGGTATGTTCTCCATACCCAAGTGTATGACTATATAACCATATGCATATAGGCCCCACTTATTGTGTTCAGATGAGAGAGAGAGAGAGAGAGAGAGAGAGAGAGAGAGAGAGAGAGAGAGAGAGAAGCTGAAATGATTATATCCTTAGGAGGTGCCCAGAAGGAGTTGGATGGAGGGAGTGGGTATGATTAAGATACAGTGTGTGTGTGTGTGTGTGTGTGTGTGTGTGTGTGTGTGTTTGCATGTATAAGATTTTATTTTATGTTTTTATTTTTATTTTCTGTGTATGAGTGTACCACAGGTATATAAGTGCAATGCCTGCAGAGGTCAGAAGATGGAGTCAAATTTCCCTAGAACTGGAGTTATGGATAGTTTTTAACTGCCATGTGGGTGCTGGGAATTCAACCCAGGTCTTTTGCAAGGGCAGCCAGTGCTCTTAACTTCTGAGCCATTTCTCCAGCCCCTGAATGTAAAGGAATATTTTATTTTTTTATTTATTTATTTATTTATTTTTTTTTTGGTCTTTTCGAGACAGGGTCTCTCTGTAGCTCCAGCTGTCCTGGAACTCACTCTGGGACCAGGCTGGCCTTGAACTCACAAAGATCCGCCTGCCTCTGCCTCCCAAGTGCTAGGATTAAAGGCGTGCGCCACCACGCCCGGCAGGAATATTTTAAAATCAAATCTTGTGCCTCAATTTTTTCAAGTGAGTATAATTCAACCTGCTTTAAAGTGTGATATGAGGATAAAAAACGACGATATTCAGAATGGCTACTCTAACTATATGGACATTCACTGAGATATATAGAGTTTAGGAAGGGGCAAGTGATTGAGTAGCTACATTAATCTATTGTGTGATATCTTATTTATGAGTTCATTACAATAAAATAACTTTTATATTAAAAATAAGACAATGTCTATAGGTCTATTTTCAGGGATCTTCAACATCCACATTCTTGACACTTGGGCCATGAGTCATTTGTCTAAATGAAATAGTACAAATAGAAAATGAAACGGAATATACAAATATTGTGAAATCATATAAATTCCTTTTTTTCTGATGGGGTCTCCCTAGTCCCAATCCATTGGAAATCATTAGTGGACCAGGCTGGCCTCAATCTCTCAGAGATCTGCTTGTCTCTTCCCCATGAGGGCTGGGACAAAAGATGGGCACCACTATATCTGGCATAACCTTGTAATTCTTAAACTTAAGGACATTAGCATGTAATAACATTCCTGTATATGGGTAATCCTATGAGAAAACTTGGCTAGTACTCCAGAATGGATTACAAGTAGTGAGGTTAGCAGTTTATTTTCAGTAATGAAAGTCTGCACTAGTTTCTTCCTGTAAAGCTATGACAGCTGTATTAGATGAAGTCAGTAGGTTAATGTTACATATAGTGAAGTAAATTGAGCTAGAAGTGAAGGGTTAGATTTAAAATGAACTGATAAACAGAACAAAAAGGAACGAGAAAGCTTCTAGAAGGAAACAGTGGAATGTGACTTATAAGCCCATGGTAGGGCATGCATTTCTAACCATAATTTACTCTCCAAGAGGAAATATTTGAATAATGATGAAATTTCTTATAGAAAAATGAAAGTTTTCTGCATGCTCCCAACTGACAAATACTGAGCAAAAATATTTGCAAAACTTACAATTGACAAATTCCTTTCAAATTGCAAAGATAAAAGAAATGGCTCAGTGGTTAAGAGCACTGGTTGCTCTTGCAGAGGACCCAGGTTCAGTTCCCAGCACCCACATGACTTTGAACAATAATAAATAACTCCAGTTCCATGGAATTGGATGCCCTCTTCTGGTCTCCTGAGGGACCAGGCTCACGTATTGTGCAAACACTTATGTGTAGACAAAAATACTCATACACATAAAATTTTAATGTAACAATAAATAAATCTCTTTTAAAAAGAGGATGATATTAATAGAAAAGTAGAGTGTATAAACAGAAAATTCACAGAAGAAGAAAAAGAATTACAGGTAAACTTTTGAAAATATATTTAAACTCATTAAAGTTAATAAATTTCAGATAATACTAAAGAAGTAAAGATTGATATGTCCAAAATTTGCCAAAGTTTACAAGAGTGGATAATAATGGAAGTTAAAGAGTCTTCAATAACCACACATCTTTCACCTACTCTTGGAAGAAATGTGAAACCATATAAAATTTGTAGGTCATGTTGACAATATATGTAATCTGAAGTAATAGGTGGAATGATACACCAGTGTGTAGCTACCTGTATATTCATGGCTCCTCTAGTAGTTAAAATTGGGAATATTCCAAATATATACCAATAGAGAATTTACTGAGTAAATTTTGGTGCTATAGGTCTATTTTCTTTTTCTCTCTTTTTTTTTTTTTTTTTTTTTTTTTTTTTTTTTT
>VZQC01003730.1:916554-964660 GCA_009823505.1 Rhizomys pruinosus | reverse complement strand
CATATTGCCTGATATCACCTGAGTTGGAGGATTTTCTTTTTCTTTTTCTTTTTTTTTTTTTTTTGCTAAAAGATTTCATGTTTTCCTTAAGGAAGTGTTTGAAGGTTCTTCCTTGGCAAGCCCAAACAACCATCAATCTTGCCCTTGTGCTCCACACTGGGGTCTTTCCCTTCCATGGTCACCCAAATGAGGTCCTGTCTTAATCTTCTTGTACTGGCCTCCATGATACAGCCTGGGTAGTCCAACAATGGCAGTCTATACTCTGAAGAGACTGAAATCCCAGTAGCTGCTCAGTCCACAAGCTGGATATCTCAGTAGTCCCCATCTGGTATTGAAGGTTTGGAGGATTCTTGGACAGATATGAGTTTTTAATCATTAAAATTGACCAACTAAGATAGAGAAAGGAAAGGTGAAAACAGTTCACATATGGATAAGTGTTTTTGAATTTAAGACTGATAGTAGAAATAAGACCTAATAAAAAGGTTCTCATATTTATTATCAAATGGAAACTTGCTCATTTCATGTATTTTTGTTGTTCATTTATCTAGATTTATTTCTAATCATGTGTGACTACTGCTTAAAAGCATTTGATAGGCAAACAAAGGAACAAATATTTAAACCAATAACTACAACAGAATTTGGCATATGACAACAAAACAGGAGGGAGGGAGAGAGAGAGAGAGAGAGAGAGAGAGAGAGAGAGAGAGAGAGAGAGAGAGAGAAAGAATACAGGGTACAAAGAAATAATGAAGAAGAAAAACCTACTTGTTTCAGAATGACATAAAAGGTATTCCAGAGGTGGTAATGTTTGATTATCAAGTTCAGGAGTCTGCTTTGGAGTAATTTGGGGTTGTCATAACTGGAGATGTGCACTGAAACAGAGGTCATGAGAAGATCCAAAAAAGTTGATATGCATGACTGTTCATAACAGTATTATTTAGAACAGCCCAAAATGGTAACTCTCCAATGTCTACCAAGTAATTAATAGATGAATGGAATGAGGTATATTGATACACCAGAATAGCACTCTTCAATGAAAAGGAAGGAAATACTAAAACACAGATGAAACTTGTAAAAATGAGATTCCGTGTATATGAAGTATTCTGAACAGGAAAATAGATTGTGACAATGTGCTGGATAGCTTTAGTGTCAACTTGACACACCTGGGTTGAGGGAGCCTCAATTGGGGAATTGGCTCCATTGGATTGTCCTGTGGCCACATCTGTGGAGTATTGTCTTGATTGTCAAGCAGTGTGGGAGAGCCCAGTCCAGAGTGAGTGGTGCCACCCTGGGCAGGTTGTTGTGTACAGTATAAGAAGGCAGGCTGGGCATGAGCCAGGGGAGCAAGCCAGTGAACAGCATTCCTCCATGGCCTGTGCTTCAGCTCCTGCCTCCAGGTTCCTGCCCTGAGTTCCTGCCTTGGGCTCCCTAAGTGATAAACTGTGACCCGGAAGATGTAAGCTGAATAAACCCTTTCCTCCCCAAGTTGGAGTTGGTCAGAGTGTTTTGTCACAGCAATGGAAGACAAACTAGAATAGAAATTGGTACCAGAAGGGTGGGGTATTGCTGTAACAGACCTGACTTTGGTGTTTTGGGGAAGGATTATGGACGCGTTTGGAACTTTGGGCTAGAAAGTTCATTGAATGCCTAACGATCATTGCTGTGGAGTTGGAGCAGTTTTGCTGAAGGAGTTGTAGAAGATGGTGGCCTGGCTTGTGAAGTTTCTAGTTTCAAAGGTGAACAGAGATCATCAGAAATGTAATCTGTGGGTTCTGGTCAGCTGGGGATGAAGAATCAGCTGTAAGTAACAAGAGACCAGAACCTGAAGGGAAATCTTTGTTGTACTGGGACAATTGATGCTGGTTAGCTGAGGCCAAAAAATCAGCTGTAAGTAACAAGAGACCAGCATCACTGTGGTGAAATCTTCTGAGAAGAATTTCTTCAGGGTCAGCACACAGAAGCTGTGATCCAGAAGGGGGCTGAGCCTCCATCTCAAGCAAGAAGCAGGACTTAGTAGTGTGTAAGAGTCTCCTATATGGTTCTGGTGTTGAAATTTGAGGTGATCACAGAGAGCAGCCGAGCCTTGGCACTGTGAGATGTCAGGAAAGACCATTGGTAGAAGTGCACCTCGGTTGCAGTGAAGACCCCAGAATTGCAGGGGTCATGGAGAGAAGCTGAGGCTTTGCACCAGGAGAGGTCAGCAGAGGCCATTGGTGAAGGTGCTGCCTCAGTTTCAGTGGCGACCCCAGCTTTTTGGAAATTCCAGGACCATGGAACGACCACCAAGAGCAGCAGGAGGTGTGGAATGGAGTCAGCCTGGGCCTGCGAGATGAACTGTGTGTGCCACAGATGGCAGAGTCAGAGAAGGGGAGCTGCCAAAACCCTTTGGAGTCCAGAAGATGGTGAGTGAGTCCCATGTGTCCAGCCTTGAGCTACTTTGCTGGACTTAGGTTTTGTTTGAGTGTGCCTGATTCTTCCCTTTGAAATAAGACAGTAATTGTTTTGGATTTTACAGCAGCCCACAGTTAAGAGACTTTTAATAGATTGTGAACTTTTGAGTGTTGGGACATTTTAAGGACTTTGGGGCTTTTAAGGTCATACTGTCTTAGGTTGTGATTAATGTTAACATCATACTTTGGGGATAAGAACTGGAAAGGTGGTGGTTTAATAGTGATGTGTTTTGTGTGTCAAGTTGACAAGGGGTCAATTGTGCTGGATAGCTTTAGTGTCAACTTGACTCACCTGGGTTGAGGGAGCCTCAATTGGGGAAATTGGCTCCATTGGATTGGCCTGTGGCCACATCTGTGGAGCATTGTCTTGATTGTTGAGCAGTGTGGGAGGGCCCAGCCCACAATGAGTGGTGCCACCCTGGGCAGGTTGTTATCTACCGTATAAGAAGGCAGGCTGGGCATGAGCCAGGGGAGCAAGCCAGCGAACAGCATTCCTCCATGGCCTGTGCTTCAGCTCCTGCCTCCAGGTTCCTGTCCTGAGTTCCTGCCTTGGGCTCCCTGAGTGATGAACTGTGACCCAGGAGATGTAAGCTAAATAAACCCTTTCCTCCCCAAGTTGGTGTTGGTCAGAATGTTTTGTCACAGCAATGGAAGACAAACTAGAACAGACAATAAGCAGATAAGAGGTTTTCTAGGATTAGTGAAGTTGGGTGGATGTAGAGACAGCTGAGGACAAATGCTAAACAAGTATGAAGTTTCTTTGGGAATTGATTAAATGTTCTAAAATTATAAAATGATTGCATAGTTCCGTGAATGTACTAACAAGCTGTTGAATTCTATAAATCCATTGGTGAATTGTATGTTACATGAATTTTCTATCAGTAAAGTTGCTACAAGAATTTTATTGCCCTATTTCATAAATGAATATTTCAGTAGCTATTTATTGACTTCCTAACTGAAAAAGCTAACAATATTCACACGATGGGTCATTACATTAAAAGCCAATTTGCAGAGTAATGTATATCTTAGAAACATATTTTATAAAAATAAATATCAATGAAATCTTTATAAATGCATTTATGTTTGTGTAAGCAATTACACTTTATGGAAGAATAAACACAATGTTTATAAAAGAGTAGGGACCAGGGAGAAAATGGAGTATGAGCTTTTGAAAAATAACATTTTTTCATTTTATATTCTTAAGATATGTAAATTATACTTTCACTTTTAAAATATGAAATGTATAAAAATGTTTCTCCGGGGTTTGAACTTCCTTACAAGAATAGCAAGTTACTTACACTCCTGCCTCTACCCAAGACAGAGTAACTCGTAGCAGTCCAACTCAACATTGTACCCATACTATAATTGAAATAGAAAGAAATGAAAACAGAAAGAGATGATAGGTAGCTTAGAATTTTTAAATGTTTTATTTTAGAAATGTTTCTCTTCTTCCCTCAGCAATTACTAAGTGCTTATGGGTATTCAGGGAGGTATGAGACTTTGTGATGCTCCATTCTTCTGTTTCCATTTTCTGCCTAGAGGGAGGTGGCAGTTATGGACTCTTTCCCATTTAGCTATGATACGTTCCTGACGGGCTTCATTTTGTGCAGGTGATGTGCCAGTAATATCTGATACCATGAGATCAACCATTGTTCTAGTTTGCTTTTCCACTGCTGTGACAAAACACTTTGACTAATACCAACTTGGGGAGGAAAGGGTTTATTCATCTTACGTCTCCCAGGGTCACATTTCTGAGGGAACCTAAGGTAGGAAATCGGGCCAAGAACCTGGAGGTAGGAGCTGAAGCACAGGCCATGGAGGATAAATGCTTACTGGCCTGCTCCTCTGCCCAGTGCCGAACATTTTTTCTTTTTTTTTAATTTTTCTATTTATTATTTTTTTATGTGTATGAGTGTAATGTCTGCACATGTGGTGCACCCGTCTCATGCAATGCAATGGAGGTCAGAAGAGGGCGTCGGATTCCCCTGGAACTGGAGTCAAAGACAGTTCTTAGCTGCCATGTGGGTGCTGGGAATCAAATCTGGGTCCTCTTCAAGAGGAGTCAGTGCTCTTAACCTCTGAGCCATCTCTCCAGCCTGAGCCTGTTTTATAGAATACAGGACCACCTTCCCAGGGATGGCACCACCCACAGTAGGCAGGGCCCTCCCACTTCACTCAACAATCAAGAATATACCCCATAGACATGGCCACAGGCCAGACCAATGGAGGCAATTCCCCAACTGAGGATCCCTCAACCCAGGTGTGTCAAGTTGACACTAAAGTTGTCCAGCACAAGTGTGCTTCACTGGGTTGGTATGTTCTTGAAGAGGACTGGAATTTGGTTTCCAGAAGCCATGGCAAATGGCTCACTACTGCCTGTATCTCCAGTTATTGAAGATCCCACACCTTTTTATGATCTCTGTTCACAGGTGCACTTATGTGACAGACACAGCTATCTAGAAAAGTCTGTTTCCTTGCAATCACCCATTTCCTCTGACTCTTAAAATCTGTCCACTTCCTTTCCTCCAATGACAACCTCTGAGCCTCGGGAGGCATAAATTTGATATAGATATCCTATTCAGCAATAAGCAATCTACAGACAAATATTCTCTGCATGTTGGCTAGTTGTGGGTCTCTGTGTTAATCACCATCTGCTGAATAAGGAAGCCTCTGTGCTGAAATTTGAGAGACATGTAACTTTTGGGGATAACAGTAAGCCATTACAAATCAGTTTACTACAACATCTGCTTAGCAGAATAATTATATTAGGCTTTATCCAAGGGCCTGTGGGCTCTCTAGCCTCAGGCTCCTGATGAATAACAAATGAAGGTGTGGCACATAAGCACTTGGTATATTCTTCAGCCCTAAAAAAACAAAATTATGAAATTTTGAGATGAACTGGAAACAATAATCCTGAGTAAGGTAATCCAGACCCAGAAAGTTAAGCACTCTATGTTTTCTGCTATAGCTGGATGCTAGCTTTGAATTCTTTTTTTCTTTATTTTTTGAGACAGGGACTCCCTTCATTTCCAGCTGGCCTGGTACTCACTCTGTAGACAAGGCTGGCTTTGACCTCACAGAGATCCACCTGCCTCTGCCACCCGAGTGCTAGGATTAAAGTCATGCACAACCATACCCGGCTAAAAGATGGTTCTTAGCTGTCATGTGGGTGTAGGGAATCAAACCGGGGTCCTCTGCAAGAGCAGTAGGCACTCTTAACCGCTGAGCCATCTCTCCAGCCCCTAGCTTTAAATTCTTAAATGTGCATGTTTCAGTTTCAAAGTCCAGAGAGTTCAAGAAATTCACAAATGACCATTGTTGGGTGTGGGACTTTTTGGGGAGTGCTGCTATAAAGCAGTGATATGAAGGAGGAAAGGGGATTAAGTAAAATGGCTAAAGGGAGAGGAGAATCTGAGAGTAGCATGTAGAAGGTAGTAAATGGAAGGATATGGAAGGACAACTAACACTAGAGGTCTATAGACAAAGGCATGTGTGAACCTACCATGATAAATACTTCTTTAATATATATATATATATATATATATATTATATATATTATATATATAATTAAAAGAGATTAAAAGGCATTACCCTATGAGGGGGCCATTACCCCTACTAAACATCATAAGCTAGAAAATTAAAATCCCAATGTCAGGAATGGACTCTCTCTTTTCAAGCTGTTGACAGAGGAACAAGAAAATCCATATAAATGTATTTATGAGCGATAGACCCTCAGAAAATAGTGGCCATTGCCCCTTTTTCTTGGTTATCCACCAGCTCTTGTTGGTACGACCCTATTGCTGAAGATACTGCATACATGGGCTGTAAAACAAATAAGGAGAGATCAAGACGGTGCTGACTTCAAAGTTACATCTTTACAGGCTAGCTTTCATAGTGCTGGAAGGTGATATATAAGCTACCAGAAGAGGAAAAAAGAGCCGAAAAAGTTATCAACAACGTTACCCTGCTGTGAATCTTGCAAGCAACAACAACTGACCTAGCAACATTGCTACACTGGTGCAATCGAACACAAAATATCATGGGAGTAACTACTTTCAACACCTACTTAAAGTCAGCTTCACAGGATGGAGCCCCTAAATGTAGTTGACAAATTTTAAAAATACTTTTCTTGGTTCAAAAATTTCATACTATGTGTTTTGATCACATCCAGGCACCCTCTCTTATCAAACTCATCCCCACTAACTACATCCTCAACTTTATGTCTTCCACTATTGTCTGTCCTTTACATTTTGATTTGTTTTGTCATTTGTTATATAAGGGTCTATGGAGGGAGTTACCAGCCAGATGGAACATAAGTAGGACTGTAGCCATGCAGGGACTTGGCACATAGAGGTCAAGGGCTTTGGCAAAGCCAGCAAGAGCACAGGTGGGATAAAGCCACAGGAGCACATGCATAGAGGCAAGGCACTTCAGCCAGGCAGATTATTCACAAGGCATGTGCAGCTGTGTAGCCATAGCTACCCAACCAGCCACAACACAGGTGGGCCTGAAGCCACACAGTGACATAGAGATTGGGGATTTCAGGCATGCTGGTCAGAGCACAGGTGGGCTAAAGCCACAGGGGCATGTGCATAGAGGCCAGGCACTTCAGCCAGATGGATTAGAGGCTGGGCACTTCAGCCAGGTGGATTACTCACACAGCATGTGCAGCTGTGCATGCAGATTTAACCAGCCAGCTGGAACACAGGTGGTCCTGTGTTCAGCTGGGCCAACTGGAGCACAGGGTACTGGTGCACAGGCTAAAGGACAACCCCACCACCACCACCACTTGGCAACTGGAATTGTGGAGCGAGTGTACAAGTGGGACTACCATAGTTATTCCGGGACACAAGACAATAAAAGAAACAGTGAATCTGATACACCTCCATTCCCTTAACACCAAACCCTACAACCAACCTAGAGGAAGTGGCTGGCAGGAAGCGGAGTGAGCAAAGTGCTCAGTAGGGTACCAACCCAGTTGTTACCTACCCAGTTTTTGGAGATCCTTCAGAAAAGAAAGGGAAGAGTGAGTGAAACCTTCCAATATATAACCAAACATGAAACCCTCCATAAACAAGGAAAAAATAATGAAGGCATCTAAAGGAAACAAGGAAAGCAAGCCTTCAACATAGTGAAGAAATATTTGAGATTTGCATCAGAATACAAAAAAATAACCCACATGCCAAAAACACAATGAAAAAGCAACATGGGAAAAGCACAGAATAATTCCACACTAATCTCTACCAACCCTATAGAGGATTCCTACAATGAGATCTCCCTAGAAGTAACCTGTAGGAGTTTAATGATCATCTGAATAGTCCTTTATTCATGCATGTGCCTACTATCCAAATGATCTTCTTCCCTCTCTTGAACCAGATTTGGCAATTCCACAGGACTGTGAGTTTCAAGGCTGTCTCCTGTCTGCAGGCCGACAGTCTCTAGTCTTAGCTTTGGCAAGGAGGGGGGAGGGGACCACGAGAAAGTTACCCAATGGAATAGAAAGATAATAAAAGATGGACTCAGAGGACGAGGTCTGGGAGAATAGTCTCTCTTTATTTATGTCAGCATTGTGCTTATATACCAAAAGTTACTGTGCTCTGGGCAAGGAATTGGGGGGCAGGTGGAAGGGAGGGTTGAGCCACCTTGTCTCTAATCAGGGGGCTGCAGAGCTACTGTTTATGCAACAGGTAACTAGAGGTGTGACATTCTGCTCAATGCCTCACGGGAAGGGGCCATCTGGTCCTGGAACTTTGCAGAGATAAGCAAAGCATGAAAACATTGTAATATCCCAAACATTCTGGAGCTACAGATAACTCACAGAGGCAACTGAATGCCCACAGAGATATCAGATAAGTCTCCTTGGAGGTCTTATGGGACAGGTCTTACAAGTTCTTGCCTCAAGCTAGGCAAAGTTTCATTCCTACAGTAAACAAGGACACAGATCTTAGAAAAATCATAGACATATTCAAAGAAATCAAAGTATATAAAATCAAATCAGAGAAATAAGGGGAGAGAATGAAAAGCTCAGCAAGGACCTAGAGGAAGAGAATAACAAACTCAGGAAAGAACTAGAGGGAGAGAATGACAAACTCCAGAAGGAAGTAGAAACACTGAAAAGATCCCATGCTGAAATGAAAAAGGAAACCAACCAGTGAAGCAGGGAGCTACAGGAAGAGATTGAGAAGCTCCAAAAGGAAGTGGACATAGAATTCTCAGGATGAAATGAAAAATGATATTGAACAACTCATCCAATCAACAGGAAAGGATGGGACAAAACCTCAGAAGCAGAATGGAAGAAGCAGAAAAAAGAATATCAGACCTGGAAGATAACAAAGAAAAACTAGAATGCTCAAGTAAAGATTACGAAAAATTTAAAAATATGCAAGAGAGGAACAACCAGGAAATATGGGACATTATGAAAAGACCAAACTTCCACATCATAGGGATAGAGGAAGCAGAAGAATCTGAAGAGAATAATATTGATCAAATCTTCAACAGAATTATAGATAAAATTTCCCCAAACTAAAAAAAGACAAACACATACAAATACAAGAAGCACATAGAACTCCAAATAGACAAGATCAGAAAAGAAACTCCCCACACCATATCTGAGTTAAAACACTAGATGCCCCAAACAAATTCAAAATACTGAAAGCCAAAAGAGAAAAGCAAGTTGCAAATAAGGGGAAACATCAGAATTACAGGTGACTTTTCAGTGCAAATAATGAAAGCAAGAAGTATGTGGACCAAAGCATTCCCAGAGCTAAATGACTATAGATGCCAACCCAGGTTAATATACCCAGCAAAAATGTCGATTATAGTAGAAGAAGAAAGAAAAATCTTTCATGACATAAACAAGATGATAAAATACATATCCACAAAACCAACAACTAACCCTTCAAAGAATACTTGATGCAATTCAAAGGACAGAGGAGAAGAGCAACTATCCACAAGAACCTAGAAAGAGAAATTCATAAGCACATAAGTGCAGAATAGTAACATAGACAAAAATGCAAATGGATAATAAGGTGAAATGAAGGAACGCACATCTCTCAATTATAACCTTAATATACTAATGGACAAAAATCTCCAGTCAATAGACATAGACTGGGAAAATAGATTAGGAAACAGAACCCGTCTGTATGTTGTCTACAAGAAACCCATCTCACTCTCAAGGATAGGCACCAAGTTAAGGTGAAAGGATGGAAAAAATATTCCAAGCAAATGGTACCAAAAAGCAAGGAGTTGCTATTTTAATATCAGACAAAATAGACTTCAAAGTAAACTAATCAGAAGAGCCAAAGATGGCCATTACATCCTTATCAAAGGAAAAATTAACCATGAAGATTTCACAATCATGAATATATATGCACCAAACTCCAGTGCACTGAAGTTTATGAGCACAGTTACCCAGGACATCAAAGCACAGATTAATCCAAGCACACTTATAGTAGGGGACTTTAATACTCCACTGAGTCCTTTGGACAAGTCAGCTGGACAAAAAATAAACAAACATCTGAACTGAACAGCATGATACATCAAATGGACCTCACAGACATATACTGAATATTCCACCCCCAAAACACCAGAGAATACACTTTCTACTCAACACCCCTTGGAACATTCTCAAAAATTGACCACATACTGGGAAACAGAAAAAAAATAACCAACAAATACAAAAAAGATTGAAATAATTTCATGCATTCTATAAAGCCTCAGTGCAACAAAGCTCAATATCAACACGAGGATAAGCCCTACTCTCCACAAAAACACGTGGAAACTAAACAACATACTCCTGAATAATGAATGGGTCAAGGAAAAAATAAAGAAAGAAATAAAAGCACTCCTGGAACTAAACAAAAATGACAATACAACAAAACCTATGGGATACTTTAAAAGCAATCCTAAGAGGGAAATTTATAGGCCTACGTGCTTACATTTAAAAAAAGGGGGGGGGTAAAAAAATAAAAAAATAAAAAATAAAATAAAAAATAAAAAGGGGGGGTAATCCGGGTATGATGGCATACACCTTTAATTCTAGCACTTGGGAGGCAGAGGCAGGCAGATCTTTATGAGGTCAAGGCCAGCCTGTTCTACAGAGCCAGTTCCAGGCTATCTGGGGTTACAGGGAGACCCTGTCTTGAAAAGACAAAAAAAGGGTGTGGGGGTAGAGAGATGGCCTAGCAGTTAAGAGCAGCGACTGCTCTTGCAGAGGACCCAGGTTCAATCCCCAGCACCTACATGGTAGCTGAATACCATCTTTAACTGCAGTACCAGTGGAATCCGACACCCTCTTCTGACCTCCGTGGCATTGCACGACACAGGTGCACAGCCCTACATGCAGACAGTACATTCATACACATAATAAAATAAATAAAATGTAAAAATGACAGAAAGGACACAAATAAATGATCTAACACTGCTGCTGAAAACACTTGAGAGACAACAACAAATGAATCCTAAACCCAACAGACAGGAAGAAATAAGAAAAATCAGAGCAGAAAGCAATGAAATGAAAACAAAGAAAGCAATACAAAAAAAATCAATGAATCCAAAAGTTGGTTCATTGAAAGAATAAACAAGATAAACAGACCTCTAGCCCACTTAACCAAATGAAAAAGCATCTCCAAATCAATAGAATTCCTGATTAAAGGGGAAATATCACCACAGACCATAAAAAGATCCAGACAATCATATGGCAATATTTCAAAAACCTATACTGTACTAAATTTGAAAAACTAAGATAAATGGATAAATATCTGAAATCCTGGGAATCACCAAAGTTTACACAAGAAGAGATTGACAGTTTAACAGACACATAATACATGAAGAAATTGAAAATGTAATAAAAATCCTCCCAGGCTCAGATGGTTTCACAGCAGAATGCTATAAAACATTTAAAGAGATCTTACAACCATTACTACTCAAAATGTTCAGAAGGATACAATCAAATGGAAATCTCCAAAATTCCTTCTATAAAACCAGCATCACTCTAATACCAAAACCAGGCAAAGATACAACCAAAAAAGAGAACCATAGACCCATCTCATTAATGAACATAAATGCAAAAATTCTCAACAAAATATTTGAAAACTTCATACAGACCCATATCAAAAATATCATCCATCATGACCAAGTTGGATTCATACCAGTGGTGCAGGGATGGTTCAACATATGAAAATAAATATCATAAAACACATAAATTTACTGAAAAAGAAAAGCTGCACAATCATCTCAATTGACACAGTAAAAGACTTTGCCAAAATTCACCATCCCTTCATGCTTGAAGTCTTAGATGGAATTGGACTGAAGGGATCATTCCTCAATGTGATCAAAGCCATAAACAAGAAGCCCACAGCCAATGGAGAAAAGTTAGAAGGATTCCCCTTAAAGGTAGGAACTCAGCAAGGCTTCCCTGTATTGCCACTCCTCTTCAATGTAGTGCTTGAAACACTTGCTAGAGCAGTAAGGCAAGAAAAGGAAATTAAAGGAGTTCTAATTGGAAAAGAGGAAGTCAAGCTATCCCTTTTTTCAGACAATATGATAGTTTACCTAAGGGATGCTGAAAACTCCACAAGAAAACTCCTAGAAATTATTAAGAGTTTCAGTAAAGTAGTGGGATACAAAATTAACCTAGAAAAATCAGTAGCCTTTCTTTACACCAACAACAAGCAACTGAAGAAGAAATACAAGGAGACCTTCCCACTCACGATAGCCTCAAAAACAATAAAATACCTAGGAACAAACCTATCCAAAGACACCAAAGATCTCTACAACAAAAATTTTAAACCCCTGAAGGAGATCGAAGAAGACATCAGAAGATGGAAAGACCTCCCATGCTCATGGATTGGAAAAAATACTACCCAAATTAATATACAGATTCAATGCAATCCCAATTAAAATTCCCAAGAGTTTCTTCACAGGCTTGGAAAAAAAAATCCTTAATGTCATATGGAAACACAAAAGACCCCAAATAGCCAAAGCAACCCTGAGTGAAAAGAGCAATACAGGGGGGATCTCTATACCAAGCTTCAAACTATACTACAGGCCTATAGTCACAAAAACAGCCAGGTAGTGGCACAAAAACAGACCTGTAGACCAAAGGAACAAAACTGAAGATCCAAACGAGCACACACAATTTCAGGCACCTCATATTTGTCAAAGGTGCCAAGAAGACTCAATGGAAGAAAGACAGCATCTTTAGCAAATCGTGCTGGCAAAACTGGATCACCACTTGTAGAAGAATAAAATTAACCCCATACCTCTCACCCTGTACAAAAATCAAGTCCAAATGCATCAAAGACTTCAACGTAAAACCAGAAACTCTGAAGGTGATAGAACAAAATGTTGGCAGCAACCTACAAGACATAGGCATAGGAGAAGACTTTAAATAAGTTCAACAATTGACAAGTAGGACCTCATTAAACGCAAAAGTTTCTGTACAGCAAAAGAAATAGTAAAGAGAAAACCCAGAGTGGTAGGAAACCTTCATCAGTGATACATCTGACAGAGCATAAACTTCCAGAATATATAAACTACTCAAAAAAAAAACATAGAAAACAAATGACTCATTCAAAAGATGGTGTAAAGAGCTAAACAGAGACTTCACGAGTGAAGAAATAGAGGTGTCTGAGAAACATCTTAAGAAGTGTTCAACATCACTAATAATTAAGGAAATGCAAATTAAAACCATTTTAAGATAACATCTCACTCCAATAAGACTGGCTTGGATCAATAAATCAGGTGATACCAATGCTGGAGAGGTTGTGGGGAAAGAGGAACACTCACCTACTGCTTGTGGAAATGTAAACCCATACAATCACTATGGAAAGCAGTGTGGAGAACACTTAAAAGACTCAAAATGAGCCTATCAATGGACTGAGTCATACCACTCCTGGGTCTATACCCACAAGAATAATCATCCTACTGCAGAGATGAAATTCCAAAAGGAACAATCAAGTTTGTGCAAGTATGTAGTCTATGAGAATTTAGGGAAACTCAAATTCATCTTAGAAGAGCTGTACCTTTAAATGTTTTCACAAAAAATGTTTTCACACACACACTGGAATTTTCCTGAGGGATTTTAGTATCAGTCCCAGTTTTCAGTGACAGGAATTTCCTGGAAAGGAATTCCCAAGATCTCCACAGCCATGTCTGCTAGTATCAGTGAAGCAATTTATTCACATATCCTACTAGATGGAGATGGGGGCAGTGAATAAGATTAGAACATACTAAGTGGTTCTCACAGCTCCAGGACAAGTGCCACATTTTGGCTTTGGGGGAGGGGGCTTATAAATAGGAGTCTGTTAGAGCCAGCTTGTACCGGCTTGTAAAAAGGTAATTGTGCACATGTCTTTTCTACTCCATGGCCAGTTGTAACATTGGTAGCTTGTAATTATACACACTGAGAGAATTTAAACCAGGGATACTGACAAATGCTCCATGTCAGAACTTTCTAAATATTTCCATTAAACATTTGATATTAGCAGAGAGAGAAGGTTGCGACAGCTTGGGAGTGGAGACCAAGTGATAGGAATGGATGAGGAAGTGAAAAGGATATGACATTCGTTCCCCAATTGAACCTGAATAAGGTATTTGAACCAAACAGTTAAGACTTTGCATAGCTAGAGCATAAGTGAAAATTATATGGGTATCTGACCTAAAGCAGTGTATTAGGAAAACCTTGGCTCCTTAAAACAAAATGTCTAATATAAGTAACTTCAGAGATGAAGAATTCATTCTGGCGATTTTATTTTTGTATATCCTGATAGCCAAGAGAGAGAGAGAGAGAGAGTGAAAGAATGAATGAATGAATGAATGAATGAATTCAGACCAGATATTACCCCCTTAATTAATCCTTTCCAGAAACTCTATTTCTTATAAAGTTATGCTTTACTAATTGCCTAGGCATATTTCAATCCAATGAAATTGACAATAAAAATTAACCACAGTGAACAGATGCAACAAAAAAATCAGAGAAAAATTATCAAATCAAGCTGTTCTAGTTTCACTCTGCTGCTGTGATTAAAACACTCTGACCAAAAACAACTCAGGAGAGGAAGGGGTTTTAAATATTAACCATTACTACCAGGGAGGGTATTTGGTCAAGTGTGTACTTTATTATTTGTTATAAGACACTTTAAAAAGTGTGATGAAGACTGAAGGAAACAAGCCCCTTTTTACATCTTGCAGGTATCATCACCAAACTTTTGGAATACTTTTGACATAGAGCACCAGTAATAAAATAGGTATCTGGTTTCCTTTCTTTAAAACTTTAACAAAAACAGGTAAGTAGGGTCACTATAGACTTTCAGAAGTAACAAAAGTGCATATTAAGGGAAATGCTGCAGGTCTGTTATCAAAAGGTGGAGAGTATGATATAAGCTATATTTGGGTAATAATAAATGCTGATTGTTTTTTATCAACTTGATACAAAGTAGATAACCTGGGAAGAGAGAACCTCAGTTGAAGAATTGTCTCCATCAGATTGGCCTGTAGCCACATCTGTGAGGCATTTTCTTAATTAATAATTGATGCAAAAGTGTCTGTCACACTGTTAGCAAATGGACATTGCCTGTATAGGAAGGTCACTGAGCAAAGCAGGTGGGGGGGGCAAGCCAGTAAGCAGTATTCCTCCATGGTTTCTGCTTTAGTTCCTGCCTCATGGTTCCTACCTTGGACTCCCTTAATGATAGGCCACAAACTGTAATCCAAATAAATCCTTTCTTTCCTCCCAAGTTGGTTTTGTTTGGTCAATGCTTTATGATATCAACAGAAAGCAAACTAGAACAATGACCTTATATACTTTCTCATCTTATTTCTGCTATCTGAAGAACTTTGGGTTATAGTTAAAATATATAAACCTTCAGATTTGTTTCCATTTGTTTTACAGTGGAGCCCAGAAATTTGTCTCACGTTTGCCTGTGTGATAAGCTCACACTAAGATGACTCAGGATGATTCCACTTCCTGATCTTTACATCTCTGTATAACTCCCTCCTAAGAGAGGATAAGATTTAGTGACATGCTCCTATTGAACAGAATATTCCAATAATGGACTTCTACGTCAAGAAATGATCACCTTTGCCTTCTTCATTTGCATACTTTGATAAAGCAACCTGCTGCGTTGGAAATACACTGCAAGCAACTGAACGTGGCCTCAGGCCAGTAGCCAGCAGATAATTGACCTTTCAGACTAGCGGCCTTTTTGAAATTCAGTCATATCAGCCATGTGAGTGACTGTGGAATAAATTCCTTCCCTATTTGGGCTTCTTGTAAGGCCATAACTTCTGCTGGTGCTGTAATTACAGTATAACAAGCGTCCAATAGCCAGAGGAATCATACATTATGCTTGAATTCATGACCCAGGTAAACTATTTTGTGCTGTTTAAAGCTGCTAAGTTTTAGGTAATATTTTACACACATCAGTAGGGATGGAATCCACCACGGGTGTTTGTGTATTTAGATTTCAATGGATACTAATATTCCACTGTAAATTATACTAAAAAAAGGCTAGCAAAAATATGGCACACTATTAAGAAAAATAATATCCAAGGATGTAAGGAGAGACTTTGACAAGTGAGTAGACTCTGGAAAGTTAGGAAAACCTACTTTTAAATTCTGGTTTTCAAACACACAGCAAGGCTAAGGCATGACAAATTTGGTTAGTGCAGAAACAGGAAATTTTTTTTCCAGCATTTCAAGGGCATATAATTCAGAAACTTTTTACAGAAAGTTCTTTGTCAAGATAGAAGATTTCCATATCAGATACATGAATCCTTTAAAATTTAAACAGTTTAAAATTCAGACAATTTATGGGGCTGGAGAGATAGCCTAGTGGTTAAGAGCACCAACTGCTCTTGCAGAAGACCCGAGTTCGATCCCCAGCCCCACATGGTGGCTAAGAACCATCTGTAACTCCAATTCCAGGAGACCTCCAGTTCCAGGGGAATCCGAGACCCTCTTCTGACCTCTGCGGCATTGCATGACACTGGTGCACAGACCTACATGCAGACAGTACATTCATACACATACAAAAATAAATAAAATAAAATAAAATTTTAAAAATAATAAAATTCAGATAATCTATTACTTGGACAATAGAAGGCAGGATAATCGAAGATGTCATGGTCTTTACATGAAGGAAAATTGAAATAAACAGGGTTACAGGACAGCAACATTAGTGATTGGACATTTTCTTTTCTTACCACTTTTTAATTGATGTTTTGTGTATTTCATGCATCATTTTTCAATTCAGTTTAGGCATAATCATCTTTCCCTTTCCCCCACCCCACCCCAACCCATCCTATCCCAGATCATCCATTCTGCCATAACTGTCCTGCATCTTTCTCTCAGTCTTTTTTTATGTTTAGGAATTCACATTTTCCTCCATTAATTTTATATTACTCTAAAATATGGATACATACTCTCCACCCATATACAGTAATTACAGAGTTTGAAAATAATTGATGGGTGGATTCTAGAGTCCATTGAGAGACTGACATTATAACAACATAGTTGCTTTCAGATAAACAGAAATATAACCATAATGTCATTCAGCTTGCCTTTCGTCTGGGGGATTTGGTGTTAGCATCCACAAATGAGGGAAAACATTCTCCATCTGTCTTTCTGGGACTGTATTACTTCACTCAGCATAATGGCTTCAAGTTCCATCCATTTACCTTCAAAGATCATAATGCCATCTTTCTTTATCACTGAATAGTACTCCATTGTGTAGATGTACCTTGTTTTGTCATCCAATCTTCTGTTGAGGGGCATTTGGGTTGGTTTCAGCTCTTCACTATTGTGAAGAGAGCTGTAATAAACATGGATGTGCATGTATCTTTGCGGTAGGATGAGTCTTTGAGGAGTGATATGACTGGGTCCGGTGGTAAAATAATTCTGATTCTTTTAAGGGTTCTCCACACTGCTTTCCATAGTGGTTGTACAAGTTTACATTCCCACCAGCAGTGAATGAGTGTTCCCCTTTCCCTACAACCTCTTCAGCACCTGTTGTCTTTTGTTTTCTTGTTCTTAGCTAGCCGAACTGGAGTGAGATGATATCTGAGAGTGGTTTTAATTTGCATTTCCTTAATTATTAATGATGTTGAACACTTTTTAAGATGTTTCTCAGGCATCTTTAATTCCTCACTGGTGAAGTCTCTGTTTAGCTCTTTACTCCATCTTTTGAGTAGGTCATTTGTCGTACTTCTTTGTTTTTTGAGTAGTTTATATATTCTTGACATTAATGCTCTCTCGGATGTATCACTGGTAAAGATTTACTCCCACTCTGTGGGTTTTCTCTTCACCTCCTTGATTGTTTCTTTCACTGTACAGAAGCTTTTGAGATTGATGAGGTCCCATTTGTCGACTGTTGACCTTACTTCCTGTGCAGCTGCTCTCTGATTTAGGAAAGTCTTTTCCTAGCTGGGCTTGGCGATGCACACCTTTAATACCAGCAATGGAGAGGCAGAGGCAGGTGGATCTCTGTGAGTTCAAGGCCAGCCTGGTCTACAGGCAAGCCCCAGGCCAGCTTGGACTAAAAGAAGACACTGTCTCAAAAAATATCCCCCAAAAAAGAAAAAAAAATAAAGTCTTTTCCTACACCTATGTCTTGTAGTTTGTTGCCAACTTTTCCCTCCATCACCTTCAGGGTTTCAGGCTTCACGTTTAGATCTTTGGTCAACTTGGAGTTGATTTTTGTACAGGGTGAGAGGTAGGGGTTTAATTTTGTTCTTCTATAGATGATGATCCAATTTTGCCAGGACCATTTGCTGAAGATGCTATCTTTCCTCCATTGAGGGTTTTTTTTCCCCTTTGTCAAATATGAGGTTGCTGAAATTGTATGAGCTCAAGTTTGGATCTTCCGTTTTGTTCCACTGGTCAACAGGTCTGTTTTTGTGCTAGACTGTCTTTATGACTATGGCCCTGTAATATAGTTTGAAGTCTGGTAGGGAAATCCCTGCTGAATTGCATTTTTCATTCAGGGTTGCTTTAGATATTCGGGCTCTTTTGTTTTTCCATATGAATTTAAGGATTTTCCGAGTCTGTGAAGAAGCTCACAGGGATTTTGATTGGGATTGAGTTGAATCTGTATATCAATTTGGGTAAAATGGACATTTTTACTATATTAATTTTCCCAATCCATGAGCATGGGAGGTCTTTCCATCTTGTGATGTCATTTTCAATCTCCTTCTTTAGGGGTCTAAAATTTTTGTTGTAGAGGTCTTTAGTATCTCTTTTCAGGTTTTTTCCCAGGTATATTATTATTTTTGAGACTATTGTGAGTGGGAAGGTCTTCTTATATTTGGTGTAAATAAAGGCTACTGATTTTTCTAGGTTAATTTTGTCGACCGACACATTATTAAAACACTTAATCATTTCTAGACGTTTTCTGGTGGAGTTATTAGCATCCCTTAGGTAAACTATCATATCATCTGCAAAAAGGGATAGCTTAACTTCTTCTTTTCCGATGAGTACTCCTTTAATTTCATTCTCTTGTCTTATTGCCCTAGCAAGTGTTTCAAGCACTATGTTGAAAAGGAGTGGTGATAAGGGCAGCCTTGATAGGTTCCCGCCTTTAAGGGAAATGATTCCAGTTTTTCTCCATATATGATGATGTTGGCAGTGGCTTTTCTATATATGGCTTTGATCATGTTGAGGAATGTTCCTTTCAGTCCTATTCCCTCTAGGACTTTAAACATGAAGGGATGTTGGATCTTGTCAAAGGCTTTTTCTGCATCAATTGAGATGATCATGTGGTTTTGTCTTACACCCATTTATGTGTTTTATGATATTTATTGATTTATGTATGTTGAACCATCCCTGTATCTCTGGTATGAATCCAACTTGATCATAATGGATGATTTTTTGATGTGGGACTGTATGCGATTTGCAAGTTGAGAATTTTTGCATCTATGTTCATTAGTGAGATGGGTCTATAGCTTTCTTTTTTGCTTGCATCTTTGCCTGCTTTTGGTATTAGAGTGATGCTGGCTTCATAGAAGGAGTTTGGGAGAATTCCCTCTGTATCCTTCTAAATAGTTTGAGCAGCATTGGTTGTAGGATCTCTTTAAATGTTTTATAGAATTCTGCCATGAAACCATCTGGACCAGGGCTTTTTTTAGTTGGGAGGTTTTTAATTACATCTTCAATTTCTACAAATATTATGGGTCTTTTTAAACTGTTAATCTCTTCTTGCTTAAGCTTTGTTGGTTCCCAGGACTACAGATATTCATCCATTTCTCTTAGGTTTTCAAATTTAGTGGAGTATAGATTTTTGAAGTATTAGTGTATGATTGTCTGGATCTTTTCTTTGCCTGTTGTGATGTTTCCACTTTCATCACGAATACTATTGATTTAGAGTTGTTCTTTTTTTGGTTAACTGGGATAGAGTGTGGGAAAATTTAGTTAAGTTGGCTTCCATTCTAAACTAATGGGACCTCCCTGGCCACACACATTGGGTGGGATGTAGTGACGAAAAGGTTTAGGATTTGGCCCTGGGAGTTGAGTCATGCTGTTTATATAAACCAGACATTTTGGAATAAAGCTCTGTCTGTAATTGGACCTTAACATGCATCCATGTGGTGTGCTTTGGGACACCCTACACTAGAGGTCTGTCTATTTGGTTTATTTTTTGAAAGAATCAGCATTTGGATTCATTTATTTCATGTATTGTTTTCTATGTTTCTATTTCATTTTTTTTCTGCTCTGATTTTTGTTATTTCTTCCTGTCTGTTGGGTTTAGGGTTCATTTGTTGCTGTCTCTCAAGTGTTTTTAGCTACAGTGTTAGATTGTTTATTTGTTCCCTTTATTTTGTTTTTTGTTTTTTTTTTTTATTTTGGATGTGGGCATTTAGGCCTATAAATTTCCCTCTCAAGACTGCTTTTAATGTATCCTACAGGCTTGTTGTGTTGTATTGTCTTTTTCGTTCAGTTCCATGAATACTTTTATTTCACTCTTTATTTCTTCCCTGACCCATTTGTTATTCAGGAGTGTTTTGTTTAGTCTCCATGTGTTCTTGTAGCTAGTTGGACTTTTTCTGGTGTTTATATTGAGCTTTATTTCACTATGGTCAGAAAGAATGGATGGAACAATTTCTATTCTTTTGCATTTATTGAGATTCTTTTATGCCTCAGTATGTGGTTGATTTTGGAGAATGTTTCGTGAGGTGCTGAGTAGAAAGTATATTCTCTGGGGAGATCTCCAAAGACCACCTGAAGCGCAGGTAGGTAAGACCTAGTTGCTTCACCAAAGCGGATTCTTGTTTGATTTAATCTAGTTAATCTAGTTGTCTTTTGCTTGATTGGCTTTTGTGGCTGTGTGGGGGTGGAGTTATCCTCCCAGCTGGTATAAAAGGTGGGTTTGTGTGAGTCTTGCGATAAGAGATCTCCCAAGACCACCTGAAGCACATGTAGGTAGGAGCTGGGTGCTTCAGCAAGGTGGATTGTTGTTTGATTAAATCTAGTTAATCTAGTTGTCTTTGGCTTGATTTACTTTTGTGGCTGTGGGGGCAGAGTTATCCTCCCAGCTAGTATAAAAGGTGGGTTTTTGTGAGTCTTGAGATCAGAGATCTCCCAAGACCACCTGAAGCACAGGTACCGGGGCACGGGCTAAAGAACACCCCCTACCACCAACTGGGATTATGAAGACAACTGAAAGGGGCAAGCAAAGCAAGCCTTCAACACAGTGAAGAGACATTTGGGTCTCACATTGAATACAGGCAAGGAGAAGCCCATATGCCAGGAACACGAAGAAGAAACAACATGGGAAATGTTCAGGATATCCCGCACAAAGCTCTACCAACCCTGTGGAAGATTCCTACAGTGGGATCCCCCTGAGGATGGCCCAGGACACAGATAAGAGGCACAATCGTGAACATATTTAAAGAAGTACAAGATTATAAGCAACAAATCAAAGAATTAAGAAAAGAGAATGGAGAACTCAAGAAGGACCTAGAGAGAGAGAGAGAATGACAAACTCTGGAAGGAAGTGGAAACTCTGAAAAGATCCCATGCTGAAAAAGATAAGGAAACCAACCAGTGAAGCAAAGAGCTACAGGAAGAGATTGAGAAACTCCAAAAGGAAGTAGAAATACTAAAGAAATCAGAAGAGGAAATGAAAAGGGAAATCAAACACTCATCCAATCAAGAGGAAAGGAATGGAAAAAGCCTCAGAAGCAGAATGGAGGAAGCAGAACAAATAATATCAGACCTGGAAGATAACACAGAACATCTAAAAACCTCAAGAAAGATTATGAAAAATTTAAAAATACACAAAAACGGAACAACCAGGAACTGTGGGACACTATGAATAGATCAAACCTCTGCATCATAGGAATAGAGGAAGGAGAAGAATCCCAAGAGAATGGTATTGATCAGATCTTCAACAGAATAATAGACGAAAGTTTCCCCAAACTAAGAAAAGACAAACCAATACAAATACAAGAAGCACATAGAACTCCAAACAGACAAGACCAGAAAAGAAACTCTCCACGCCACATCATAGTTAAAATTCTAGACACCGAAAACAAAGACAAAACCCTTACAGCCACAAGAAATAAACAACAAGTGACCTATAAGGGGAAACCTATCAGAATTACAACTGACTTCCCAGTGCAAACTATGAAAGCAAGAAGAACGTGGAGCAAAGAATTCCCAGTGTTAAAGGACAATAGATGCCAACCCAGGTTACTATACCTAGCAAAAATGTTGATTATAGTTGAAGGAGAGAGAAAAAAATTCCATGACATAAACAAGATGAAAGAATACATGTCCAGAAAACCAACCCTTCAGAGAATACTTGAAGAAATTCCAAAAGGAACAATCAAGTTTGTGCAAGTATGTAGTCTATGAGAATTTAGGGAAACTCAAATTCATCTTAGAAGAGCTGTACCTTTAAATGTTTTCACAAAAAATGTTTTCACACACACACTGGAATTTTCCTGAGGGATTTTAGTATCAGTCCCAGTTTTCAGTGACAGGAATTTCCTGGAAAGGAATTCCCAAGATCTCCACAGCCATGTCTGCTAGTATCAGTGAAGCAATTTATTCACATATCCTACTAGATGGAGATGGGGGCAGTGAATAAGATTAGAACATACTAAGTGGTTCTCACAGCTCCAGGACAAGTGCCACATTTTGGCTTTGGGGGAGGGGGCTTATAAATAGGAGTCTGTTAGAGCCAGCTTGTACCGGCTTGTAAAAAGGTAATTGTGCACATGTCTTTTCTACTCCATGGCCAGTTGTAACATTGGTAGCTTGTAATTATACACACTGAGAGAATTTAAACCAGGGATACTGACAAATGCTCCATGTCAGAACTTTCTAAATATTTCCATTAAACATTTGATATTAGCAGAGAGAGAAGGTTGCGACAGCTTGGGAGTGGAGACCAAGTGATAGGAATGGATGAGGAAGTGAAAAGGATATGACATTCGTTCCCCAATTGAACCTGAATAAGGTATTTGAACCAAACAGTTAAGACTTTGCATAGCTAGAGCATAAGTGAAAATTATATGGGTATCTGACCTAAAGCAGTGTATTAGAAAAACCCTGTGGCTCCTTAAAACAAATGTCTAATATAAGTAACGTCAAGATGAAGAATTCATTCTGGCGATTTTATTTTTGTATATCCTGATAGCCAAGAGAGAGAGAAGAGAGAGTGAAAGAGGAGGATGAATGAATGAATGAATTCCAGACCAGATTAGTAAAACCCCCCCTTAATTAATCCCTTTCCAAAACTGCTATGTCTTATAAAAGTTAGGCTTTCTAATTGCCTAGGCCATATTTCAATCCAAGAAATTGACAATAAAATTAACCAACAGAACAATGCAAAGAAAAAAATCATAGAGAAAAATATTAATCAAGCTGTTCTAGTTTCACTCTGCTGCTGTGATTAAAACACTCTGACCAAAAACACTCAGGAGAGGAGTGGTTTTAAATAGTAACCATTACTACCAGGAGGGTATTTTTGGTCAAGTGATGTACTTTATTATTTGTTATAAGACACTTTAAAAAGTGTGATGAAGACTGAAGGAAACAAGCCCCTTTTTACATCTTGCAGGTATCATCACCAAACTTTTGGAATACTTTTGACATAGAGCACCAGTAATAAAATAGGTATCTGGTTTCCTTTCTTTAAAACTTTAACAAAAACAGGTAAGTAGGGTCACTATAGACTTTCAGAAGTAACAAAAGTGCATATTAAGGGAAATGCTGCAGGTCTGTTATCAAAAGGTGGAGAGTATGATATAAGCTATATTTGGGTAATAATAAATGCTGATTGTTTTTTATCAATTGATACAAAGTAGATAACCTGGGAAGAGAGAACCTCAGTTGAAGAATTGTCTCCATCAGATTGGGGCCCTGTAGCCACATCTGTGAGTGCATTTTTTCTTAATTAATAATTGATGCAAAAGTGTCTGTCACACTGTTAGCAAATGGACATTGCCTGTATAGGAAGGTCACTGAGCAAAGCAGGTGGGGGGGGCAAGCCAGTAAGCATATTCCTCCATGGTTTCTGCTTTAGTTCCTGCTCATGGTTTTCCTAACTTGGACTCCTTATAATGATAGGCCACAACTTAAGCCAAATAGGAATCCTTTCTTTCCTTCCTCCCAATTGGGTTTTTGTTTGGTCAATGCTTGAGATAATCAACAGAAGCAAAACTAGAACAATGACATTTATACTTTCTATCTTATTTCTGCTATGAAAACTTTGGGGTTAATAGTGAAAATATATAAACTTCAGATTTGATTTCCATTTGTTTTTACAGTGGAGCCCAGAAATTTGTCTCACGTTTGCCTGTGTGATAAGCTCACACTAAGATGACTCAGGATGATTCCACTTCCTGATCTTTACATCTCTGTATAACTCCCTCCTAAGAGAGGATAAGATTTAGTGACATGCTCCTATTGAACAGAATATTCCAATAATGGACTTCTACGTCAAGAAATGATCACCTTTGCCTTCTTCATTTGCATACTTTGATAAAGCAACCTGCTGCGTTGGAAATACACTGCAAGCAACTGAACGTGGCCTCAGGCCAGTAGCCAGCAGATAATTGACCTTTCAGACTAGCGGCCTTTTTGAAATTCAGTCATATCAGCCATGTGAGTGACTGTGGAATAAATTCCTTCCCTATTTGGGCTTCTTGTAAGGCCATAACTTCTGCTGGTGCTGTAATTACAGTATAACAAGCGTCCAATAGCCAGAGGAATCATACATTATGCTTGAATTCATGACCCAGGTAAACTATTTTGTGCTGTTTAAAGCTGCTAAGTTTTAGGTAATATTTTACACACATCAGTAGGGATGGAATCCACCACGGGTGTTTGTGTATTTAGATTTCAATGGATACTAATATTCCACTGTAAATTATACTAAAAAAAGGCTAGCAAAAATATGGCACACTATTAAGAAAAATAATATCCAAGGATGTAAGGAGAGACTTTGACAAGTGAGTAGACTCTGGAAAGTTAGGAAAACCTACTTTTAAATTCTGGTTTTCAAACACACAGCAAGGCTAAGGCATGACAAATTTGGTTAGTGCAGAAACAGGAAATTTTTTTTCCAGCATTTCAAGGGCATATAATTCAGAAACTTTTTACAGAAAGTTCTTTGTCAAGATAGAAGATTTCCATATCAGATACAGGAATCCGTTAAAATTTAAACAGTTTAAAATTCAGACAATTTATGGGGCTGGAGAGATAGCCTAGTGGTTAAGAGCACCAAAGCTGCTCTTGAAGAAAGACCCAGTTCGATCCCCAGCCCAACTGGTGGCTAAGCACCATCTGTAACTCCAATTCCAGTGAGACCTCTCAGTTCCAAGGGAATCGCGAGACGCCGCTTCTGACTCTGCGGCATTGCATGACACGGGTGCACAGACCTACATGCAGACAGTACATTCACCTACAAAATAAATAAAATAAAAGAAATTTTAAAAATAAAATTCAGATAATCTATTACTTGGACAATAGAAGGCAGGATAATCGAAGATGTCATGGTCTTTACATGAAGGAAAATTGAAATAAACAGGGTTACAGGACAGCAAACATATGATGGGACAGTTTTTTTTTTACCACTTTTTAAATAAATTGAAAGGTTTGTGTATTTCAGACATCAATTTTTCAATTCAGTTTAGGCATAATCATCTTTCCCTTTCCCCACCACCACCCCAACCCATACCTATCCCAAATCATCCATTTGCCCATAACTGCCGGCAGTCCTTTCTCTCAGTCTTTTTTTATGTTAGGAATTCACATTTTCCTTTCCTCCATTAATTTTGATATTAACTCTTAAAATATGGATACATACTCTCCAACCATATACAGTAATTCAGAGTCTGAAAATAAATGATGGTTTAATTCTAGAGGTCCATTGAAGAGAACTGACGTAATAACAACATATTTGCTTTCAGATAACAGAAATATAAACCAATAATGTCATTCGCTTGCCTTTCGTCTGGGGGATTTGGTGTTGCATCCACAAATGAGGGAAAACATTCTCCTCTGTCTTCTGGGGACTGTGTTAACTTCACTCAGCATAATGGCTCAGAGGTGTCCCAATCCATTTACCTTCAAAGATCATAATGCCATCTTTTCTTTACCACTAAGAGTAAACCCATTGTGTAGATGTACCTTGTTTTGTCATCCATCTTCTGTTTAGGGCATTTGGGTTGGTTTTCAGCTTCTTCACTATTGTGAAGAGAAGCTGTAATAAACATGGATGTTGCATGTATCTTTTGCGGTAGGATGAATCTTATAGGTATACACCCAGGAGTGACATGACTGGGTCAAATGGCAAACTAATTTTGAGTCTTCCAAGGGTTTTCTCCACACTGCTTTCCATAGTGGGTTGTACAAGTTACAATTCCCACCAGCAGTGAATGAGTGTGTCCCCTTTCCCTACAACCTCTTCAGCACCTGTTGTCTGTTTGTTTTCTTGTTCTTAGCTAGCCGAACTGGAAGTGGAGATATATCTGAGAGTGGTTTTAATTTGCGTTCCTTAATTATTATGATGTTAACCGTTTTAGATGTTGTCTCATAGCAGCTTTAATTCCTCACTGGTGAAAGCTCGGCCAGTCTCTGTTTAGCGCTTTACTCCATCTTGTATAGGTCATTTGTCGTACTTCTTTGTTTTTTGATTAGTTTATATATTTCTATGACATTATGCTCTCGCGGATGTAATCACTGGTAAAAGATTTACTCACAACTGTGGTTTTTTCCGCTTCACCTCTGAGTGTATCTTTCACTGTACATAAGCTTTTGGAGATTGGTGAGGTCCCATTTGTCGACTGTTGAACTTATTTCCTGTGCTGTTGCTGTCTGATTTAGGAATTTAGGAAGTCTTTTTCCTGCCTGGGCGTGTGGCGATGCACACCTTTAATACCAGCAATGGAGAGGCAGAGGCAGGTGGATCTCTGTGAGTTCAAGGCCCATCCTGGTCTAGCTACCATGCAATCCCCAGGCCAGCTTGGACTAAAATAATACACTTTCTACAAAAAATATCCCACAAAAAAAGAAAAAAAAATAAATTCTTTCCTAGCACCTATTTCGTGTAGTTTGTTGCCAATTTTTTCTTCCATCACCTTCAGGTTTCAGGCTTCAACGTTTGAGAGTTCCTCCCTTTTTTTTTTTTTTTTTTTTTTTTTGTTTTGTCTTTTTCAGGTGAGAGGTAGGGGTTTAATTTTGTTCTTCTATAGATGATGATCCAATTTTGCCAGCACCATTTGCTAAGATGCTATCTTTCCTCATTGAGGTTTGTTTTTCCCCTTTGTCAAATATGAGGTTGCTGAAATTGTATGAGCTCAAGTTTTGGATCTTCCGTTTTGTTCAATTCCTGGTCAACAGGTCGTTTTTGTGCTAGACTGTCTTTATGACTATGGCCCTGTAATAATAGTTTGAAGTCCTGGTAGGGAAATCCCTGCTGAATTGGCATTTTTCAGTCAGGTTTGCTTTAGATTTCGGGCTCTTTTTTTTTTTTGCCATATGAATTTAAAGGATTTGTCTCCGAGTCTGTGAAGAAGCTCACAGGGGATTTTGATTGGGATGAATTGATCTGTATATAAGAGTTTTGGTAAAATGTACATTTTTTACTATATTAATTTGCCCAATATTCCTGAGCAGGGGGAGGCCTTTCCATCTTGTGATGTCATTTTCAATCCTCCTATTTAAGGGTCTAAAATTTTTGTTGTAAGAGGTCTTTTGTATCTTTTCAGTTTTTTCCCAGGTAGAGTTTTATTTATTTTTGAGACTATTGTGAGTGGGAAGGTCCTTCTTATATGTTGGTGTAAATAAAGGGCTATACTGATTTTTCTGGTTAATTTTTGTCGACCGACCATTATTAAAACACTTAATTCATTTCTAGGATTTTTCTGGGTGGAGTTTTAGCATCGCTTAAGTAAAACAATAGTATCATCTGCAAAAAGGGATGAGCTTGACTTCTCTCTTTTCCAATAGTGACTCCTTTAATTTATTTTTCATTGTTTGTCCTTATTGACCTAGCAAGTGTTTCAAGCAACATAGTGAAAAGGATTGATGAAGGGGCAGCTTGCCCTAGTTTCCCTACCTTATAAAGGAATGATTCATGTCATTTCCCTCATATTAGGATGATGTTGGCAGTGGCTTTTCCTTATATGGCTTTGATATATTTGAGGAATTGATCCTTATAATCCATATGCACCCTCGTAGACTTTGAAGCATGAAGGGATGCTAGGTGTCAAAGGCTTTTTCTCCCACATCAATTGAGATATGGGTGGTTTTTGTCTTTCATCCATTATGGCTGTATGAATAGTGTTATTGATTTATTATTGTGGAACATCCCTGCATCTCCTGGTAGATGACATCCAACTGATCATGATGGATGATGTTTTGCATGATGTGAGTCCTGGGTAATGCGATTTGTCAAGTATCTGAATTTATATTTTGCATCAGGTGTTCATAGTGGAGATGGGTCTATAGATTCTTTTTTGATGATCTTTGCCTGCTTTTGTATTAGAGTGATGGCTCATAAAGAGGATTGGGAGAATTCCGTCTGTTTATCTTCTAAAATTTGACAGTATAATGGTGTCTTCGAGGGTCTCTTTTAAATTTTTATGATATCTCGAGTAAACCATCTGGACTGGGCTTTTTTTAGTTGGGAGGTTTTCTTATTACATCTTTCAATTAATTTCTATCAATATTAATGGGTGTTGTTTAAGTTGCTGATCATCACTTCTGGTTTTGCTTTGGTGATTTCCATGATTTAAGATAATTCATCAACTTTTCTTCTGTTTTCAAATTACTGGAGTATAGATTTTGGTAATATTCCCATTATATTTCTTGGATCTTTTTCTTTGCCTGTTTGTGTAGGTTTCAACTTTAATCATATAGTGCTTGAAACACTTGCTAGAGCAATAAGGCAAGAAAAGGAAATTAAAGGAGTACTAATTGGAAAAGAGGAAGTCAAGCTATCCCTATTTGCTGATGATATGATTGTTTAATTAAGGGATGCTAAAAACTCCACCAGAAAACTCCTAGAAACGATTAACAGCTTCAGCAAAGTGGCAGGATATAAAAGTAACCTAAAAAACCAGTGACCTTTCTTTACACCAATAACAAGCAACTGGAAAAGGAATTCAAGGATACCTTCCCACTCATAGTAGCCTCAAAACAATAAAATACCTCAGAATGAACCTAAACAAAGACATCAAAGATCTCTACCCCAAAAATTTAAATCCTTAAAGAAAGAATTTGAAGAAGACATCAGAAGATGGAAAAACCTCCCATGCTAATGGAATGGGAAAATTAACATTGTAAAAATGTACATTCTACCCAAACTCTTGTATAGATTTAATTCAATCCCAATTAAAATCCCCAAGAGTTTCTTCACAGGCTTGGAAAAAAAGTCCTTAAATTCATTTGCAAAAACAAAAGACCCTGAATAGCCAAAACAATCCTGAGTGAAAAGAGCAACACAGGGTGGATCTTTATACCAGACTTCAAACTATACTACAGGGCTACAGTCATAAAAACAGCCTGATACAGGCACGGAAACAGACCTGTTAACCAATGGAACAAAACTGAAGATCCAAACTTGAGCACATATAATTTCAGCCATCTCATATTTGACAAGGGTGCCAAGAAGCTACAATGGAGAATAGACAGCATCTTCAGCAAGTGGTGTTGGCAAAACTGGATCACAATTTGTAGAAGAATAAAATTAAACCCCTACCTCTCGCCCTGAACAAAAGTCAACTCCAGATGTATCAAAGACCTCAACGTGAAACCCCAAACTCTGAAGGCTACAGAAGAATAAGTTGGCAGCAGACTACAAGACATAGGCATAGGAAAAGACTTCCTAAATCAAACAGCAGCTGTGCAAGAATTAAGGTCAACAATAGACAAATGGGACCTCATTAAACTCAAAAGCTTCTGTACATCAAAAGAAACAATCAAGGAAGTGAAGAGAAATCCCACAGAGTGGGAGGAAACCTTCACTGCAGAAACATCTGACAAAGCATTGATTTCCAGAATATATAAACTACTCAAAAAACAAAGAAGAAAGAAAACAAATGACCCACTCAATAGATGGAGCAAAGAGCTGAACAGAGACTTCACAAGTGAGGAATTAGAGATGGCTGAGAAACACCTTAAGAAGTGTTCAACATCACTAATCATTAAGGAAATGCAAATCAAAACCACTTTAAGATATCATCTTACTCCAATAAGACTGGCTAGGATCAAGAAAACAAATGATACCAAGTGCTGGAGAGGTTGTGGGGAAAGGGGAACACTCATCCACTGCTGGTGGGAATGTAAACTCGTACAGCCACTATGGAAAGCAGTGTGGAGAACCCTTGGAAGACTTGGAATGAACTTGCCACCCGACCCAGCCATACCACTCCTGGGCATGTACCCTCAAGACTTACGCCACCACAGAGATACATGCACGGCCATGTTTATTGCAGCTCTCTTCACAATAGCAAGGAGCTGGAACCAACCTAAGTGCCCCTCAACTGACGAGTGGATAGAGAAAATGTGGTACATCTACACAGTGGAGTTCTATGCAGCAGTAAAGAAAGATGACATCATGAGATTTGCAGGAAACTGGCTGGAGCTAGAAGACATCATGCTGAGTGAAGTAACACAGTCCCAGAAAAACAAACAACAAATGGTATCCCTCATCTGTGGATGCTAGTGCCAATTACCTAGTTGTAAGTATTTCTTGTGCACGGCCTCTTGAGCTTTTTTCCAAGCAGTTGGGAGTGATTCATATTGGAAACAACAACAACAACAACAACAGCAACAGAACAGACTTCATCAAAGAACTGACTGAAACAATGAACTTCTGCTCAAAACTGTCAACGTCCACATAGAGAATATCAAGAAAGACTGAGAAAGAGGTGAAAAGCATGTTTGGCAGAATACATGAGCTCTGGTGGGGTGGGGGGATAGGGTGGGGGACACGGGTCTAGATAATCTTGTACAAAATATATATAAAAATAAAAAGTAAGTATAAAAAAAAAGAAAGTATATTCTCTTGTATTTGGGTGGAATATTCTATAGATGTCTGTGAGCTCCATTTGGTGTATTGTATTGTTCAGTTCTGATGTCTTTCTGTTTATTTTTTGTCTGTTGATTGATCTAAGGGGCTCAGTGTGGTGTTGAAGTTTCCCACTATTAGTGTGTTAGGATTAATCTGTTTCTTGAGGTCCTACAGAGTTATGTTTATAAAGTTAGGTGTACCAGAGTTTGGTGCATAGACATTTAGGATTGTGAAGTCTTCATGGTTCATTGTTCCTTTGACAAGGATATAATGGCCCTCTTTGTCTCCTCTGATTAATTTTACTTTGAGATCTATTTTGTCTGATATTAGAATAGCCACTCCTGCTTATTTCTTTGTACCATTTTCTTGGAGTAATTTTTCCCAACCTTTCACTCTAAGGTGGTGTCTGTCCTTGAAGGTGAGATGGGTTTCTTGTAGACAGCATATAGAAGAGTTCACTTTCCTAATCCATTCTCCCAGTCTATGCCTTTTGATTGGGGAATTTAGACCATTAGTATTTAAGGTTATTATTGAGAGATGTTTGTTGCTTCCTTTTAGCTCATTTTTTGTTTGCATTCTTGGTCTAAGTTTATATTTTCTCTGCAATGATTTTGTTGCTTTCTCTCTTTAATTTATTAGAGATAGTTGTTTCTTTCCTCTGTTCTTTGGATTGCTTCGAGGATTTCCTGAAGTGTTGGTATCTTAGGCATGTATTCTTTCATCTTGTTCATGTCGTGAAAGATTCTTCTTTCTCCTTCATCTATGATTGACATTTTTGTTGGGTAGAGTAGTCTGGGTTGGCATCTAAAGTCATTAATACTGGGAATATTTTGGTCCACATTCCTCTAGCTTTCATAGTTTGCACTGAGAAGTCAGCTATTATTCTGATGGGTTTTCCCCTTATATGTAAGTTGTTGTTTTTCTCTTGTGGATTTCAGTATTTTTTGTTTGTTTGTTTTGAGCATCTAGTGTTTTAACAATTATATGGCATGGGGAATTTCTTTTCTTATCCTGTCTATTTGGTATTCTATGTGCTTCTTGTATTTGTATGGGTTTATCTTTTTTCAGTTAGGGGAAATTTTCTTCTATTGTCCTGTTGAAGATCTGGTCAATAGTGTTGTCTTGGGATTCTTCTCCTTCCTCTATACCTATTATGCTAAGGTTTGGTCTTTTCTTAGTGTCCCACATTCCCTGGTTGTTCCACTCTTTTGTTTTTTTTTAAATTTTTCAAAATCTTTACTTGAGTATTCTGGTTGGTCCATGTTATCTTGCAGGTTTGTTATTCTTTTCTCTGCTTCTCCCATTCTGCTTCTAAGGCTTTTTCCCATCATTTCCTGTTGATTGGATAAATGTTCAATTTCCTTTTTCATTTCATCCTGTGATTTCTTTAGTGTTTCCACTTCCTTCTGGAATCTGTCATTCTCCTCTTGTAGCTCCTTGGCTCCTTGGTCATTTTCTTTTTCCATTTTGGCCTGGGATCTTTTCAGTGTTTCTACTTCCTTCCAGAGTTTGTCATTTTCTCCCTTTAGTTCTTTCCAACGTTTGTCATTATCTCCCTCTTAGGTCCTCCTTGAGTTTTTCATCTCTCCCCTTAGTTCTTTCCAGTGTTGTCATTATCACCCTCTTGGTACTTCTTGAGTTTTTCATTCTCTTCCCTTAGTTCTCTAATTTCTTTGAATATATCCACAATTGTTTTTCTAAAGTCCGTGTCTTGGTTTCCTTCCAGGGAGATCTCATTGTAGGAGTCTTCTGTAGGGTTGGTAGAGTTTGGTGTGGATTTATTATGAGCTTTTCCCATGATGTTTTGTGTGAGTGTGTGTGTGTGTGTGTGTGTGTGTGTGTGTGTGTGTGTTTCTTTGGCATGTGGATTTGTTTGTTTATTTGTTTCTTTGGGTTCTGGTGCCTCAACATTGGCTGCACAGACTATAATCACTAATACTGCACCTGCTAGATTCTCTGCACCACCACTCCCCTAGGCTGAGCAGGGGTGGGGACGTGTTTGCTATTTTGGCCCATGTGCCAGTACCCTATTGGCCAACTCACACCATGTCCTGGGTGCTCACTGGTCCTGTGCTATGTGGTGCATGTCTAACTCCGACCCTGGGACTGGAGGTTGGAAGTTCCCAGATGATACCATGCCTCCATGGGGCACAGGGGTACCCAATGCCTCCAGGTAGGCAGGCCTCACCTGGTCTTTTGCAGATTGGTGTTCTGCAGGACAGGGATGAAGTCTACTCACCCAGTGCGTGCATGCTGGTTTTGTGCTGTGTGGTGTGTATCTCTGATTGGACATTTTCATGTCTGAAACCAAGAATCATTTTCATTGTTATCAGTGGCATGAAAATTGATGCTGTAAATGAACTCCTATAGATTCAGAAGAAAGTAAAGTGCAAAATATACTTTTCCACTGAAGTGTAATATTTTGCTTACAACGTTATTCAAGCTGTGATGGCATTAGCTTATTCAAGATTTCAATAATGTCATAGGACTGATATGTTATTATCAGCATTTTGCAAAGAAGAAATTAAAAACCTAAACTGAGACATTCTTGTTCACTCAAAGTAAGTAGAATCTGTGTTCTTAGGCATGGTGCTCTTCTGTCTCAGTGGTAAGCTAATGAGCTTGACCAGATAAGATCCAGAAGAAGAAACTATTCAAGAGGAGAAGTTCTTGGATATTAAGAACGGGAGAAGGGAAAATTCAGATTCTTGCTCTCTTTGATGAAACATGTTTTTGAGGTGGATCAAGGTTACTACAGAGAACACAACTGGTCAAAATGAAGAGACTACGTGGCCAAGAGGTGCTCAGCCACAATTGGTACAGCTACAACACAACCCATACACCTAAAGCTCAGGGAATACAGTAGAAGAGGGGGCAGAAATATTCTAAGTGCCCAAGGACCAAGATACCTGCTGCTAGATAATGTGATCTAGACAAAGCAGGGATTCTCCACCCATGAATTCTAAACAATATGATTGCCTAAACAGGACCTATATCATGGTCACAACAGTTGACATGCCAATGGGGATGGGGAAAGTCCTTAAGACTCCACTCTCAGATGAAGTCCTAAGGGCAGTCGCTAGCTGCTGAGAGAGAAAGAGAGAGAGAGAGGGACACGGGGAGGAATCAGTTTACTTCTGAAATGAGGCCCTTGACAGGCTATTTAATCCTGCAATCCTAAGTGATCAATCCCAGACACATGTACACACAAGCAACACCAAATGGCTCAGTAGGTTGTGTGTGTATTTGTGTGTGTGTGTGTGTGTGTGTGTGTATAACAATAATAAAAACAGATGGGTGATCAGGCATCATAGATGAAATATGGAGGTCATGAGAGGATTTGGAGAAGGTGAAAATTATGAAAATACAATGTACTCATGTATGAAGTTATAAAAAGATTTAAAAATTAAATGGGGGGTTCTTGTCCATTAAAATTGAAAGAAAGGGTGAAATCCAAATGATTAGTTGTTTTTCTTCTAGAAGTTGCTATGCTTATTGTCCTGTGTGAGACAGGAAATAAAGGAAAAGAAAAACCTATGAAGCTTCTGCAAGTGGCAGTAAATATGAAAACTAAACCAGGTGCTGTTTCTAACATGCCAGCAACTAGTAAATAAGATTACAAACTGCTAAGGAAAAGTTCAGCACATGGTAGCTGCAGTTCCTCTTAGGGCAACCAAGTGGACTCCCTCAGTACTGAATGAACTTTTGTTCCTGGCCTGGAGGCCATTGACTTTAAATCTCAGAGACAAAAAATCACTAAAATTCCCTTCTTGATGCTGACTATGCCTCCTTTCCCTAAGCAGCACTCACCAGAAAAGATCAACTGACAATAAATATCTTGGAATTTTTTATCAGTACTGGACTATGAAGGTACAACATTTCAGGCCAAGGATGGTCGTAACATCTCACAGTGTGTAATGTAAACCACAAGAATGGTTGGGAAAGCCTTTCTAAAATAGGGAATGTGCTGAACATTTACAGGGAGAAAAGGATAGGATAGAGGAGACATGTTGATGGTTATAAAACCCAGTATCAACTACATGATATTTTAGTGAAATGATTTCTTCAAAATAATTAAAAAAATGGTTCAATTGAATCCTGAATTGATTTCTGTATTAAATTGTTGGATTTACACATATCCTAGAAAAATCAGACATGTGGTTCATAGCTCGAGCCAATAACTGAGAATCATGCCATGAAATTTAGAATCTAAACAACTTTTATTCTCCTGCCTTCAACATTCTCAATCAACAGTTAGGATCACCATGCACCTTGTAAAACGTCTGGACATTCATTTCTCTGGCTTTTAAGTAGACATAGAAATATGGAAAACCTGAGGTACTTCATTATTCAGCAGCGAAATTGATTCACTGAGAGCCTACAAGCATAACCACTTTAACTTAACAGGTGCATTAGTGTAATTTAACTGCATAATAGCAAAGCCAAAGAGCCATTCAGTCATTGACAGATATAAACAAGCCCAAGAAATTTACAAAGAACAGGCCTCCTGGAATAAAAATGGAAAAATATCTTGAATAAATAAAATAATCTTACTTGACAAAATACCTCAGCATATCAATATAAAAGAGAGAGGGAACATGGCTTTTATAGAGTAAACAATAACAGATTTACATGTTTGTAAGGGAACACAAAAGTACCAACACTATCTGGTTAAAATTTAATACAACTTTCTGCAGTGAGACATAAGACTATTCAACCTTTTCTTCTCTCCTTGAAAGATGAAATAATTCATTTGTGATTGTCTGTTTTATATTTCATGAGAGTTATTTTTTTTCCTTTTTTTTTAGACCTCCCTCCTACCCATTGCTCTAACCTGTCTCCCTGCCACCTCCTGCTCTCAATGACTTCAGTCCTCTTATGGGTGGCCTTTCTTCATCAATTATGGCCTGTCTGCTGCAGGTCCCCTCTTGGCAAACTGTTTGCCCTGTCTCTTCCACGCTTTTCTGCTTTCATGAGGGGAGGTGCCCTCCTGTTCCTGCCTTGACAGGGTCCATGCTCCTTAGCCTGCCTACCCTCTTACTGGTGGGCCAACTGTTCTTCAATCAATTGTCTCCTGGGTCTCTGGGGCTCTGTTGGATCAGACCCTGTGCTGTGGTCTTTGCTCTCCTTCAGCCGCCAGGCTCCTGGACACTGGCATTGGTGCTGCCTCTCCTAGTTTGGGGGAGCTTCAGTCCAGGATGGTCCCAGTCTCCACCCAACCAGGCAATGCTGTGGTCTGGGCCACATTTGGGGCACCCGGATGGATGAGACTGGTGAACCCACGTCTAGACCCTGTCCTCTGACCAAGACCATCCAACAGTAAGAGGAGCCCCTCCAACCTTAAGCAGGAAACTTTTTTGGATCTTAGCATCTGGTCTCTTCCATTTCTTGCAGGAATACCAAGAGTTAATTTTGAATGTTTGTGTGTACAGTGCCAGATAGCAGAAGGCCTCTGTAAAATACAAAAGATGGACCTCTTACTGTTCTTACTATGTTTTCAAGAAAACAGTCTAAGAAGAGGAATTTTGGATAGCAGTCACCTTTTACCCCCCAAAGATGTTCTTGTCATTTTACCCTTCTGTTTATAGAGAAAAGATAAAGGAATGAATATTTATTTATTTACTTTAATTTTTAAAATTTTTTATTATTAAACTTTTTCCATAAATCTACTTAAATACCAGGCATTTAGAGTATACCCAATTTTCATTCTTTCTATGGCTTTATTCTATCAAGTCACTGCAGATGAAGAATTAGTAAACCTTAAATCATTGTTCCTAGTGGAAGAGAGGATTATGATCATACAATCATCTTTTCACAATTTCATCAACTGATCAGCACATAATTGTGTCTTGTTTCTTTGGAAAGCCCTTATTTTCTACATATTGTTAATTTATCATCATTGAACTTATGGCCAGAAATACTACAATTTATGCCTGAATGAAGTTTGTCTAACCTATATTTCTTTCATAACATATGAAACCAGCCTTCTGGCACTTAGGGACATTACAAAATACATTGGCAGTACATCTGAAAGTAATTTTTATGCAAAATTTTCCCCAAAGCATGAAATTGCAAAAATTACGTGCCACTAAAGAGACCCCCAAAGGGGCACTTGTTTACAATAAGACAACTAAATGAAGGAGGCAGAACATTGCTCTGTTTGATCTAAACCAGGAACATGTGCTTGAAATGACTTAAAATTTTGCCATGCCTCTTATCAGAGGGATTGGTTATGGAAGAGTCACAAGTATTAATTCAAGTAACTTCTGACAAGTAGGTAGATTCACAAGTGAATAAGCACAAATAATGAAGACCAAATGTGTGTCATCATGTTTAACCTTACAATTAAGGTTAATTAAACCTAACAATTAAGCATTGTTACTGATTTTCCTATAAAAGAGTGTGCTCTGAAGAACTTGACAGAAACTAATAACTGGTCGATCTGTTGGTGAACAATTATTGGGTTTTCATCACACTGTGAAGCCCATTAAAAGTCATCCAACTACAGCACTTAGGCAAAGTGAAAAAGATCAGTGGTGAACCCCACGCAAGCAGTCATCAAAAAGGCTATGTTTACAATTACAAAGGAAGCTACAGAGATTCTCTGCATTTCTTGATGTGCCAAGAGAAATTTGAGGGAATAAATTGCTTCTTCAGTTTCAAGTGTGAAGAGATAATGCCGTATAATCATCACTCTGAAGGTCCCCTCACCAACTGAAATTTGGAACACTTGTGAAAGGTCAATAATGTGCTTCTTGGGACTCAGAAAAATTGTTCTCTAAAACTAAGTCAAAATATGACACCATTTCTCTTTATTCCTCTGAGAGGGCTGTACCTATGTATATACGTGTAAGTGCTATAGTTAATAAATTCCATAGGCACTAGTTGGGATACCCTTTTTCATTATTATTGTTATAATTATTATTGTGTATCCATGTGTATATGGGCTCATGTATGCCATGATGTATGTGTGGATGTCATTAGACAACTTGCAGGAGTAGGTTCTGTCCTTTCAACTTTATGTGGGTTCCAAGAATCCAACTCAGGTTGCCAAGCTTGAGCAGCACCTTCCTTTACCCACAAGTTGTCTTGAAGGAAACTCACGTTGGGAACATCTTTTTAAAAATATTCTATTTACTGGGGCTGGAAAGATAGCTCAGTGGTTAAGAGCACTGACTGCTCTTGCAGAGGATCCAGGTTCAATCCCCAGCACCCACATGGCAGCAAAGAACTGTCTTTAGTGCCAGGCAGAGGCAGGTGGATCTCTGTTAGTTCAAGGCCAGCCTGGTCTACATAGCAAGTTCCAGGCCAGCTGGGGCTACAGGGAGATCCTGACTGTCTGGAAAAAAATTCTATTTATTATTTTTATTTTATGTCTATGTGTGTATCACCTACATGTGGGCAAGTGCATCCCGTGTCATGCAGTGCCCACAGAGGTCAGAAGAATGCATCAGATCCCCCTGGAACTAGAGTTATGGATGTTTGTTAGATGCCATGTGGGTGCTGAGCATAAAACCCAGGTCCTCTGCAAGATCAGTCAGTCCCCATAGTTGGGGAATATTTTAAGATTGCCATAACTTGCCTTAGTTTAAGGTAATGGGAAATATTTAGTATTAGTCTATATTTATTGCCCAAGTTGCAAATAGAACTTTTTATGGAAGCTTTTGTAATTTAAAAAAAACTTGAGCTAAGAGAAATGACAGATGAAAGGAAATAAATTCAAAAAGATTCTTAATATGCCTTACATTTTTTGTTTGACATCCAGTTAAGGATAAGTTTCAGTTTTTATTATAAACTCCATAATTTAAGAGAAAAAATAGTTTCCATACATCCTTAATCCAGATTTTATTTTTTTGTCTTTTTTGAGACAGGGTCTCCCTTGTAGCTCCAGCTAGCCTAGAACTCACTATATAGGTCAGTCTGGCCTTGAATTCACAAAGATCCACCTCCACCTGCCTTGGGCTCCTGAGAGCTGGGATTAAAGGTGTGCATCACCACGCCTGCCTGGATTAAAGGTTTTAAAGTTGCACCACCACACCTGGCTTTAATCCAGATCTTTTTTTTAAATCTTACTCCTTTTTCTTTTTATTTATTTTGGCATGATATTTCCGTAAATTTAAGGTGGAAGATAAACTGTTCCATAAAAGTCATTTCATATATAATATACAGAAGTTATTGTAAAAGTCTGTCATATAACATATTTCATGTGGTGCTACGAAAAAAGTAAAATACAAATAACTGACTAGAAATGAGGCCATTGTTAAACCAAGACACACAGGTACTACACTTCATTTCAACAAAAAAGAATCCAAGTAATTTCTACCATGTTAGAAGAATAAAGTTCATTTGCCATAGTATGTATTATCATATTCCCTTAAAGCAGGGACTACTTAGAATCTTTAAATTAAAAAAAAAAAAACGTTCAGTCATAATTCTGTCTGTACATTCAGGAACAATCATATGATTGATTACATACAACTTTCTCATCATGCAATAAAAGCCTCAGTTAATTGTTTTCTGAGGTCTAAGTCAAATGAAGTAATAATTAACAATTTAATCCAGATTTTTAAGAATTTTTTGAAGTAACTTTATGAAAAATCAAACATTCAGAGAGAATTGAAGGAACATTTTTCTTCAAATGCCAATGTTTATAAGTTGATTAAAATCTAAATATTTAAGACAAAATAATTTATTTCTGAATTTTAAAAAATCCATTGTGAATGGGAATACTAGTGAGGTATTTAGAAAGTATGTAGGATTAGATGGCCTGGTGGCGCACAACTTTAATCTTAGCACTTGGGAGGCAGAGGCAGTCACATCTTTGTGAGTTCAAGGCCAGCCTGGTCTACAGAGCAAATTCCAGGACAGCTGGGGCTACAGGGAGACCCTGTCTCAAAAAGACCAAAAAAAAAAAAAAAGAAAAAGAAGAAAGTATGTAGGATTAAGTATGTAGGATTAAGTATCACTTAGTGATTTCACCTCCTACATAATGGTTCTTTTTAGGCACAGTCATTTGAGGAATTGCTTTAATTGAGCTCACAAGAAAACAAAGGAATTTTAAAGAATAAAGCAAATAAGCCAGCTTTAATCACTCCCAAGGAGCCTTCATGCTTTTGTTTAAATGTCTGCCTGTGAGCTATTTAGCTCTGTTTTAAAAGTTGTAATCAATAGAAACAGTGTGTTCCCTTTTGTCAAAGACAGGATGTAAAACTGTAAGTAATGCAGACAGGTTGGCCAGGAGACAAATCACAGGAAGCTCTGTCTGATTCTGGTTTATTAGGGCCACATCTTGTGAATCATCCATTATACACAAAGAAACATCTTCCTAACTGGTATCTAAGAAGTCTTGCTAAGTGAATGAATGGGCAAGTGTAATGGCTGGGAAAAGCAAGTAATAAATCTCAACCATCTCATCCATTTCAACCAATCGTGAGTATGCCACTAAATAAAATGACCGTTTCCTCCTTTAAGTCTAGCCTTTAAAAAGCTCAACAGTTTCATCACTTTGCCTTCTTGTATTATGGTTTTATTGTCTTCTTTCTTAAGTAGAGAGGCCAATAAATGAGATTTATTTTTATATGGGTAAAGGATAATTTGTAGGGTGTAAGAATGAAATTAGAAAATAGATTAAACTTCCTTCTTTGGGTAATAGTGAAAAACCTTGACTTACCAAATTATCTTTTTTTTTTTTTTGTATTTTTGAGACAGGGTCTCCCTTTAGTCCCAACTGGCCTGGAGCTCGCTCTGTAGATCAGGCTGGCCTTGAACTCACAGAGATTCGCCTGCCTCTGCCTCCCAAGTGCTAGGATTAAAGGTGTGTGCAACCACACCCTGCACCAAGTTATCTTTTTTTCCCAAGTTATCTTAACAAAGGTGATCGTGCATAAGTAACTAAGCTAGGCCATCGTGTGCCTAACATTCTCCTATTGTACTAATATTTACCAAACCTGATTAATGAAACCATTATCTTTCCTTTACAGGGAATGCTGTACTCAGAAAAAGAGTTTTAAACAACTTTATGATAATTTTAACCTATTATAAATCTAATTATAAGACTTTAATCTTTAAAAATTTATTATTATTATAATATTAATGTCTGTACATGTATGATGTAAGGACATGTACATACAATGGTACACGTGTGTGAGTCAAAGAATACCTTTGTGGAGTTGGTTCCTTCTTTCCACTTTTACATGGGTTCTGGGGATTGAACACAGATCATCAAGCTTGCATGACAAGCATTTTTTTTAACTTGCTGAGTCATCCTGCTTCTTCTCATCTTTTTTTTGCTTTTTAAATTTTTATTTTATTGAAAGTTTGTGATTTTCATCCAATATAATTTGGTGGTGTTTAGATCCTCTTGCCTATCTGCACCTCCTCTAACTGCCCTCAATCAATTTATTTGTGTCCCCAAATGTCCTTCAGTGTGAGTTCATCCACTGAGCCCACCAAGAGTCGCATTCCTGTAAGAGACTGTCTCTCCAGTTCTCAGTAACCATCAATTCCCAAAAGTTCCTTAGGTTGGGTTAGGAGTTCTTCCCCATTTCCCCATGCAGAAGAGAAGGTGGAAAGAGTAAATGACCACAAGAAAACAGAATCTTTTGAGTAACTGAGCTAGTCAATTACTCAAATAAACTCACTCCAATGGTGACAGCATATAAAATTCTTATGCATGCTCAAGCCAGACAAAAATCCCATCATTTGTTCTAATCAGAGGATTTATTTAGGCTCATGGATTGAGGCCATACAGTGTATCATGGCAGAGAATGCAGGTCTATGGCAGTGGAACTATGCAGATAGAACTCCTTATGTCATCATAGCTCAGAAAAAAAAAAAAAAAACCTCCTCATTGCAACATTTCTAAGAAAAACTTTCTGCTTACAGTAGACCCTGTGTCTTTTCAATTTGGTGGGTGTGGTAGTTTGAATGAAAAATGTCCCCTACAGGCTCCAGTATTCTATCACTTGGTCCCCCTTGGTACGTCTACTTTGTTTTGGGAAGTGATAGACTCTAGGAATTGTAGCCTTGCTAGAAGTATTTCCCTGGGAGTGGGTTTTGAGAATTTATAGCCTTGCCCCATTTCCAGTTCATTCTCTCTCTCTCTCTCTCTCTCTCTCTCTCTCTCTCTCTCTCTCTCTCCTATTTGTGGCTAAAGATGTGATCTCTCTGGGCTGGAGTGATGGCTCAATGGTTAAGAGCACTGACTTCTCTTGCAGAAGATCCTGTTTGGTTTCCAGCACCCACATGGTAACTATGGTAACTAACAATTGTCCATAACTCCAGTTCCAGGAGATCTGATACCCTTTTCTGACCATAAGCATTCCATGACACGGTTGCACATACAGGTAATACACTCATACAAAAGAGAATAGCTATGGATTGAGCAAACATATGTTGGGCTCCTTGACTATTAGCTGGGTGTTAAGGATACAGATAAACTATAAGTCTCACACTCTTAAGCACTTTTAGTTTAGAATCATAAACAAACATCTGTGTGAACAAATAGCTCTATGATGAGAAACATAAGCTGTGATAAATTCATATATAATGTACAATAGGACCCAAAGGAGACTATCATCAATTCTGTTTACAGGATTAAGGGAAAGCTTCAGAGAAGACAAATTGAACAAAACTCCTAGTAATGAGTTAGTAACAAAGTAACACTTTCCCTTAAAATCAAGTGGTCTTCTTCAAACTTGATATAATGATACAGAGGGAAGAGATTCAGCTTTTCAGAACTGACTTGTATTCTAAAGGCATTTGTAAAGGCACAAACTAAAACTAAGTATAAATCCTTATGCTTTTCCTCTATTAGAAAAGCAAAACAAGTTTACAAATTAAGTATGATCGAAGCTACAATGCCAGTAGAATCCAAATGAGCCACATTTCATTTAACATAATGGATGGCACTGTTTTCCAGAAACCAAATTGCTGACGTTGCATCTCCACATACTCTCACTTATCTAACGAATATGTGTAATGTAATATATTTAAAAACAGAATAGAATGCAAGAGCTTATGAGGAAAAACTACAATTGCCCTCTCTGGAAGAAACTGTTATTTCTAATTGTTTCTTTGGTAGATACTACTATACAAAAATAATTGCTTATATTTTAATTTATGTATCAATCTTAACACTTTCTAATGATTTCTTGATTTTTAGATGTTTATTTAATTGACTTACCTACTCTTCACTTCTATATTAAAACTAAGGATAGTAACAAGAGTGGGTTATTTCTGTAACATTAGACAGCATTTTAATCTTCCTTGTGTGGGACTATCAAACATGGGCTTTTTTCTTTTCTCCCCATTTTGTTAGACGACAATGACACTGTCTTATTTTTCTGTCTCTTCTGTCCCTTTCATTTCCTAAGTATTGATAATTAAATTATTTTTACCATATTTATATCTGTATAACCACAGGTAAGGGTTTTATGATTGATTTACATGTTGATTCTAAAGGTCAAAAAGCAATAAGTTTTGCAAAAGTTTCTTGAACTAAATATTGTTCGCCCTAAAACCAAATGATGACTATAGGATGTAGACATTTGAAACTGCAGCTCTGTTGTACTCTCTGTGGAACCTGACACAAACAAGTCTACTATACCATAGGAAATATGGGAAATAATAATTTTGCATAACTCATAAAATTAATACGTGTATCAGTGAATCAGTGTATATAAAATTATACTGCATATACACAGTAACTAACTGTTCAATAAAAACTAGTTTTTATTATAATACATTTATTCACTATGCCATTCAGAGAAGACTGTCATAAGTACCGGGTTTGAATTCATTGTCTTCTTTATGAATGGCCTTTTCCTTATTCTATACTCTCTATAAATTGTTCATGTTATCTCCTCTACTGATTCTTTCTTTCTTTCTTTCTTTCTTTCTTTCTTTCTTTCTTTCTTTCTTTCTCTCTCTCTCTCTCTCTCGTCTTTTTTTTAATCAAATAGCTTTTTATTCTTTAATATATATATATTTATAATTGTACAGCAAATATGAGTAAAATATTTTCATCATCTTCAAAAAGAGTTATACTTCAAGGAGAAATTACAATAAATATAACAATGAATATACCTATCTTTGGATGCCTTCATTATCCACAATGAAACATTGGATGCAAACTAAATTTGTTTATCAAACAAGCAGACACAGCTTGCTGAAAAATACAAAGCAGTTTAATAACCTATGTGTATTGAACATTTTTTTTCTAATTAAATTAGTTTTTATTGATGCTTTGTGCATTTCATACATTTTTCCAATTCAGTTCAGGCTTATTTCCCTCCCCCCCCCCATCCCGGATCATGCATTCTGTCATAACTGTCCTGCATCTTTCTCTCAGTTTTTTTTTTCATTTTTAGCTATAAGTGATAATCCATGAGTACAAGCATCCTTCATGCAAAACCTATCTGCAGGCTGTTGTGCCCAAACACCTACAGCCCCACCATCCAGTGGGGGGTGACAGGTTGTTTGTTCAATCAAGTTGATCAAATGATTTTGAGACAAGGTCTCCCTATCGCCCAGCTGGCCTGGAACTCACTCTGTAGAACAGGCTGGCCTTGAAGTCACAGACATCCGCCTGCCTCTGCCTCCCGAGTGCTAGGATCAAAGGCTTAAAGTTCTTATCCTCCACGTGGGTGCTGGGAATTGAACCTGGGTCCTCTGCAAGAGCAGTCAGTGCTCTCAACTCTGAGCCATCACTCCAGCCCCATGATTCTCTTTTTCAATCTTTCTACTCTCCTCTTAACCTCTCCCATACTCTTTTTCTGTGTGTGTTTTTCTATGAGACAGGGTCTCACTGTAGCCCCAGCTGGCCTGGACCTCGATATGTAGACCAGGCTGACCTTAACCTCATGGAGATCTTCCTGTCTCTGCTTCCCAAGTGCTGGCATTAAAGGTGTGGACCACCATGCTCAGCTTCCTCCATCCTCTTACATGCATGTTCTCTCCTCTAGCTGGGCTGGATGTTTTCTAAGTAGGTTTGAAGCTTTGTAATCCTTGTATTTCCTTATTCTATCACCTTAGAATTCCCTTTCTCTTACATTATCTGTTTCCTCCATCACTGGGTTTCTATCTTTCATCTTACTTTCACTCTTTTTGGATTTATATTTTAAGTGTGTGTGTGTGTGTGTGTGTGTGTGTGTGTGTGTGTGTCTATGTACACATAAGTGCAGGTCCCTTTGGAGGCTAGAGGCTTCAGATCCTCCAGGAGATGGAGGTACAGACAATTGGGATCTGGTCCTCTGTAAGATCAACAAGTGTTCTTAACTTCTTATTAAAAATATTTTTAAAATTCATTTCTTTTGTTTATTTTTTTATGTGTATGAATGTACTGTCTACATGTAGGTTGGTGCACTGGTGTGGTGCAATGCCTCGGAGGTCAGAAGAGGGTATCGGATTCCCCTGGAACTGGAGTTAAAGACGGTTCTTAGCTGCCATGTAGGTGCTGGGACTCGAACCCGAGTCCTCTGCAAGAGCACTCGGTGCTCTTAACCACTAAGCCATCTCTGCAGCCCCAACAAGTGTTCTTAACTTTTGAACCATCTCTCTAGCCCCACTTTCACCATTTTAAAATGAGACATATTTTAAGTAATTTCCCATGTAAAAAAAAAAAAAAGCCCAAAACTTTGGTGTCAAATTTCCTTGCACATCCAAAAGTCATCATTCTGTGCTCACAGTGGTTTAATAGTCTCTCTACGGAATTTTATATTAAGATCTTTTTTCTCCTTAGTACTTTGAAATTGTTCTGCTAACACATTTTAATAGAGTATGTGTCCCAGTTTACCTAGGATAGTCATAGTTTATATCTGTTATCCCAGAGACTAATCCGACTGAAATAGCCTGGTTTGGACAATAAGTTGCATGGAATTCATAGTTACTAGAATCTGGTATTATGTTCAATTCTGTTTCCTAGACAACCCAATTTGCAACAAATGGGAAAAAAAGAGTACCTTGCAAATTGTACTCTCTGTGGAACTTGACACAAACCGTTAAACTTATGGTGAAAACCTCTTAATGCTTATATGAAATTTCAAAGTTCACTCAGTATTTTTTTTATCTTTTATTGAAGTTTTGTGCATTTCATACATCACTTCTCAGTTCAATCTAGACTCGTTTCTCCCTCCATTCCCCCCACCCCTCCCAATATCAGGCAGCCTGACATATATGCCATGATTTCCCTTCTGAGTCTTTTCAAAGCAGAAGATTATTTGGAAGGGGGAAGAAATCTACTGCTTCAGTAAGTTCCCTGTACCAGTTCTTTTGTTGTTGTGGTTCCCTCCAGTCAACATATGCATTTATATATGTCACACATGTGCTAAAACCATGTCATCTGAAAATAAACTATATGTTATTTCCAAATCATATTTCAGAATTCACATTCCCCTCCCCCCCTTTTTTTTGGTCTTTTCAAGACAGGGTCTCCCTGTAGCCCCAGCTGTCCTGGAATTCACTCTGTAGACCAGGCTGGCCTTGAACTCACAAAGATGCACTTGCCTCTGCCTCCCAGGTGCTAGGATTAAAGATGTGCACCACAACACCCGGCCACATTTTCCCTTTTAATTTTATATTGCTCTAAAATATGCAAACATACCCTCCACCCTTGTACCAAAATTATAAAGTCACTCAGTAATTTCAATTTATTAGAATATCAGAAAAAAAGAAAAAAGAATATCAGACCTGTTCTGAATTAGGAATGATTTTATTGGTTTTAGACAAAATGAATGAGTCTTAGAAATGTTATGAAATGAAAAATCATTCATTTTATTAAGCCATTGGTTGGCAATCTTATTGATGATGGTATAAAGAGTGGCCTTGAGGTTTGCAGCAACAAAGTTAAATGTAAACTTCTGTATTAATTTCCCATCACCATTGTAACAAAGGATTACTAACCTTGAAACAACCCAGATTTATTATCTGATGTTTCTGTAGGTCAGAAGACCTGATGAACTTAACATTTAGCTCTGGTTCGTGTATCACAAGGCCAAAATAAAACTGTTGGCTGAAAGGGCTCTTAGTAGGGGGTTTTAATAAAAGTCAGTTTCTTGGGCTGGAGAGATGGCCTAATGGTTAAGAGCATCGACTGCTCTTGCAGAGGACCTGGGTCCAATTCCCAGCACCCACATGGTGGCTGAGAACCGCCTCTGACTCCAGTTCCAGGGGAATCCAATGCCCTCTCTGACCTCCAAGGCATTGCATGACATAGGTATAAGACCTGCATGCAGACAGTACTTAAAAAAAAAAAAGTCAGCTTCCAAACTTGGTAGAGGGATTTTGTTTCTTATACTTGTAAGAATGAGACCTTCTTTTGAAGTACAAAAGCTTTTGATTTTAATGAGGTCCCATTTGTTTATTGTCGACCTTAATACTTGTGCAGCTGCTGTCTGATTTAGGAAGTCTTTTCCTACGCCTATGTCTTGTAGTCTGCTGCAAAGTTTTTCTTCTATCGCCTCCAGAGTTTGGGGTTTCACACTGAAGTCTTTGATCCATCTGGAATGACTTTTGTACATGGTGAGAGGTAGAGGTTTAATTTCATTCTTCTACAAGTGATGATCCAGTTTGGCCAACACCACTTGCTGAGGATGCTGTCTTTCCTCCATTGTGTCTTCTTGGCCCCCTTGTCAAATATGAGGTGGCTGAAATTGTATGTGCTCAGGTCTGGATCTTCAGTTTTGTTCCATTGGTCAACAGGTCTGTTTTTGTGCCAGGACCAAGCTGTTTTTATGACTATAGCCCTGTAGTATAGTTTGATGTCTGGTATAGAGACGCCCCCCCCCCATTTGCTCTTTTCCCTCAGGGTTGCTTTGGCTATTCGGAGTCTTTTGTTTTTCCAAATGAATTTAAGGACTTTTTTTTCCAAGCCTGTGAAGAAACTCTTGGGGATTTTAATTGGGATTGCATTAAATCTGTACAAGAGTTTGGGTAGAATGGACATTGTTACTATATTAATTTTCCCAATCCATGAGCATGGGAGTTTTTCAACCTTCTGATGTCTTCTTCAATTTCCTTCTTCAGGGGTTTAAAATTTTTGTTGTAGAGATCTTTGGTGTCTTTGGTTAGGTTTGTTCCTAGTATTTTAGTGTTTTTGAGGCTATTGTGAGTGGGAAGGTCTCCTTGTATTCCTTC
>VZQC01003730.1:903849-915197 GCA_009823505.1 Rhizomys pruinosus | reverse complement strand
TTTTTTTTTTCATTTTTAGCTATAAGTGATAATCCATGAGTACAAGCATCCTTCATGCAAAACCTATCTGCAGGCTGTTGTGCCCAAACACCTACAGCCCCACCATCCAGTGGGGGGTGACAGGTTGTTTGTTCAATCAAGTTGATCAAATGAGTGTCCAGACTACATTGCTGTAGTTTCACCATTCACCCCAATCGCAGCCCTTACATTCTACCACGCCCCCTCTTCCGCAGGTTGTTCCCTAGGCTTAGAAAAGGGGCACAGGTGGATGAGAGGTAAAACAGTCCACTCTCTCTGGAGCTGTTGACTTGGACTCTGGTCAATTCTGGCTGTTTCCTTTCATGGGCTGACAGTTTGTCCAGGAATAACCTTTCGATCCTACTAATGAAGAACAAGCAATTAGATATATAGGTATTTAAGCAGCACTAATAGTTATGGTAGGTTACTTTAGCATAGACACATGTTTGGATATGTTAATCCATGAATTACAATTTTCCCCCCTGTTAAATATGACAGGGTCTTACTGTGGCTTATAACATCTAACCTGTAGAGGATGTAAGCTTGTGGCATCAGCCATGGGTTATTTCTCCAAGGGGAGAGCTTAACTATGGGAAATGATTTGCATGTTACCACAGGTCAAAACGTCACCAACTTAATGGCTGAGAAGGAAAAGATACAGCTTTGCATTGTGCAGGTTGTACCAAGAAATGGCAGCAGAGAAGTTGGCCCATCTAAACACTAAAAGGAAGAAAAGCCTCAGACTGCTACAGGCATCAAACATCTCTGTGGATCCTATTTGTAACAACTGTTTATAATGAGTCCTAATGAACTTTACCTTCCAGGTGCCACAAAGTTTTAATATGAGAGACTTTCTTACCTTCTTTTCATAGACCAAAGAAAATCATGATGGTAATGAAGTCATTCCCTAACTGTAAATTAGAGTTAACTGTTATAGAGGTAATCTTTTATAAAACTGGTATAACTGCTTTCTTTAATTGACTAATAGACATAGGAACTGTGAAAGGATTATTATCTATTCAGAGCCAAATATAATACTAAAGTCTTTATAAGCTGTGCAATTAAGCAAAATATATTAATACAGGAGAGCTCTGATATCAGCAATGGATTATTCTGTCAAGGAGATGTTGGCCAGGGGACCCAAGCCCCACAAAATGTAAAGGCTTCTTGCCTGTAAACTGGGATACCTGCAAGAAGAGAGGTGGTAAGGCCCTGCTGTCAAAGACCTGGTGAAAGCATGGGAAAGATGTATTGAGACCACAGTTGCAAGTGTACAGTCGGTCTCTCGAATGCCAGAGAGTGTTACCAAAGGCTACTAAATCGATAAAGCAAATATTGGTCTTCTTGAGTCAAGCAAGACTCCTCCATCAGCGTCAGCTACACCTCACCTGCGTGGAATTGCTGTGCAACATTGGCAGCCATATGTCTGTATATCCCAAATATAATTGGCTAGTAGCTCTCTCCTTGGAGGAATAATTCACAGCTGATGCCACACGCTTACGTCCTCTAGTGGTTAGGAGATGTTATAAGCCACAGTAAGACATTTTCATCTTTTACAAAAAAAAACTATTGTTCATGGAATAGCATACCATCCAAACATCTGTGTCTATACCAACATAACCTACCATAATAATTAGTACTGTTTAAATACCTGTACATCTAATGTCTTGTGCTTTATTAGTAGGATCGAAAGATTATTCCTGGATAAACTGCCAACCCATGAAGGGAAACAGTCTGAGCTGATCAGAGTCCAAAATGACATCTCCAAAGAAAGTAGACTGTTTTGCTTCTTACCCACTTGTGCCCCTTTTCTAAAGCATAGGGAACAATCTGCAGAAGAGGGGGCATGGTAGAATGGAAGGGCATCGATTGGCATAAATTGTGAGACTACAGCAATATAGACTGGATAATTATTTGATCAACATGATTGAACATACAAGTCTCTCCAGCTGGATGGTGGGAGCCTTGGACTTTGTGGGTTTAGGCATAGCTGCTTGCATTTTGGTTTTACATGAAGGATGCTTGTATTCATTACTTATCACCTATTGTTAAAAAATAAAATAAATAAAAAAAAGAATGAGACCCTTATTTCCTTGCTGGTTTTCAGCCAGGCTTGAAAGGCTACTTATAAGAGACTACCTCTATAATAGTTGTCTCCAATTTACAGTTGGAGAACTACCTCATCATCGTCATATTTCTCCTTGTTCTATGGGGGGGGAGGCAAGAAAGTCTCTCATATCAAAACCTTTGTGGCACCTAGAAGGTAAGTTTCATTAGGACTCATTATAAATAGTTGTTACATGTAGGATCCACAGAGGGGTTCGATGTTTATGGCAATCTGAGGCTTTTCTTCCTTTCAATGTTTAGAAGGTCAATCTTTAAGTTGACACTTTCTGGTGCATCCTACACAATGAAAAGCAGTAACTTTTCTTCACAGCCCTTAAGTTGGTGATATTTTGTCTTGTTGGACCAAACAAATCTTTTCCCATAGTTAGTTTAAGATTTGAATTTGGCCAAGGGTTTTGACGAAAAGGTTTCATGTATTTGTTCCCCCACTTTTTTTAACCCATGAGTCTCAGATGACAGTTATATTATACATAACTATAGGGAGACTCAAGCCACAGATTTCATCAAATTCACCATGTTGTTTTGGTGATTATATATGATTAACTTGGGAAGAAAACTTCATTTTTACGTTAAATCATCTTAAGAGAATGCTACAAGGTGATACTGTACAACCGAGAAATTATAGAGAAACCTTTTGTGTGTGCCCATCCCAAAGTTATTGCTCTACAGATTTATGTAAAACCAAATTGTTTATGGACAACAGAGAATTATATCTCCATTTAACTCAGATGCATTACCATTTTTATCAGCGTCTGTAAACCAATGTTGTTTAATATTACACATATTTACTTTTACTAAGTCCTAAACCATTTCATGTAGCCCTGTCGACAGTGTCTAGGCAAAAATGGGCACTTGTTGAACTCACATCAAAAAACTCGTTAAAACTGCCCTCTCTAATTGACTAATAGACATAAGAAACTGTGAAACGGATTATTCTCTGTTCAGAACCCAAATATAATACTAAACGTCCTTGGCTATGCACTTAGGCAAAGAAAAGTACATTAATGAGGAGCTCTGACATCAGCATGGATTGTTCTACCAGGAGATGTTGGCCATGGGATCCAAAGCCCCACAAACGGTAAAGGCTCCTTGCCTCTAAACTGGGATACCTGCAAGAAAAGAAGAGAGGCGATAAGACCTTGCTGCCGAAGACCTGACGTTAACTTCGGAGGCGGGAGTTATTGAGACCGCACATGCAAGGTTACAGATGGCCTCTGGAACGCCAGAGAGTGTAACCAAAGGACACTAAACCACATATAAACCAATAATACGGGTCTCCTTGAGTCAAGCAAGACTCCACCGCCAGCAACCAGCTACACCTCACCTGCTGGAAATAATGTGCAGCAGAGCAGCCATGTGCCTGTATATACCAAATCTAATTGGATATTGGCTATCTCCTTGGAGGAATAACCCATGGCTGATGCACAAGCTACATCCTCTACATGTTAGGAGATGCTATAAAGACATAAGACCCTGTCATATTTAACAGGGGGGAAAATTGTAATTCATGGATTAACATATCCAAACATGTGTCTATGCTAAAGTAACCTACCATAACTATTAGTGCTGCTTAAATACCTATATATCTAATTGCTTGTTCTTCATTAGTAGGATCGAAAGGTTATTCCTGGACAAACTGTCAGCCCATGAAAGGAAACAGCCAGAATTGACCAGAGTCCAAGTCAACAGCTCCAGAGAGAGTGGACTGTTTTACCTCTCATCCACCTGTGCCCCTTTTCTAAGCCTAGGGAACAACCTGCGGAAGAGGGGGCGTGGTAGAATGTAAGGGCTGCGATTGGGGTGAATGGTGAAACTACAGCAATGTAGTCTGGACACTCATTTGATCAACTTGATTGAACAAACAACCTGTCACCCCCCACTGGATGGTGGGGCTGTGGGTGTTTGGGCACAACAGCCTGCAGATTGGTTTTGCACGAAGGATGCTTGTACTCATGGATTATTACAGCTAAAAAATGAAAAAAAAAAAACTGAGAGAAAGATGCAGGACAGTTATGGCAGAATGCATGATCTGGGATAGGGTGGGCATGGGGGGGAATGGAAAGGGAAATGTGCCTGAACTGAATTGGAAAATAATGTATGAAATGCACAAAGCATCAATAAAAATTTAAAAAAAAAGAAAGGCTACTTACATTGATTCCCATGCTTTCCATATGGCTCCCATCCAGCATCAAAACATCAAGTTCTTCTCAAACCCTGGATCTCTCTTCTTTCTCATTCAGTGCCTCTTCAGACTTTCTCTTCTCTGGTATCTTCCTTCTTTGCTTAGACAGATATATGTGATTATGTTGGAGTTGCCTGATTAATTCTGGTTACCATGTTAAGGTACCATTTTCAGAACTACATTGGCAAAGTCTGTGGGAACACTTACTGTTTGAAGAATCAGAGAATTGAAATCTAGGAGATTTCTATGAATTGTTAGAATTCCGCTTAACACATTTCATGATTTGTATACAAAGGAGATGGTGTTCCCAAGGCCCATGAAGCAAGGTATAGCTAATTTACTGTATGTTGATAATTTCAGTTGCTGCTTCTAACACGGGTGGACACCTCTGAAATAAAACACTATGAAAAATCAAAATTATATTAGCATGTTTGCATCTACCCCTCATCTCTCTGAGATATACCCCTGTACAGAACAGATATCTCATTGTTCTTTGTGAGCAGTGTTTATGACCTGTTATAATGATAGCATTCATCTATTTGCTAGGACTCCTCTCTAGAGCTCATACTATGAAGTGTGTCTGGCATAGAGCTCTTAGGAATTCATATTTCTTTAAGTACCTCAGATCACTTTACCTGAGGAAAGAGAAGGATACATATTCATAAGTCCCAGGTCCTATCCTGCCACTAGGTCTTTGAGCTTGCTGCTCCCTCTGCCTGGGCAACAGCTCTTCATAGTATTTGCAGTTTTAGAACCTCCCAATCCTTCAAAACTGTTTTCATTTTCTTTCCACTCAAAACTTTCTCTGACTGTCTTATGTACTCACGAATGTCCTATACTAATTATATTTCATCCCCTCACTGTTTTCATTTCCTTTGCAGTCGATCATAATCTTCACATTTTATTAAGGAACGTACTTCTATCTTATCTACCTCAAAAACTATCATACAATATTGATAAAGACAAGAACACTTGTATTTATCTCATGTCTAGTGAACTGCTGGATGTTCAGCAAAGGTTCACTGAATTAATAAGTGAACAAACTAGTGGATTAAAAACAGCAAACTCATGAAGGTTGAATCCCTCTCCAAAATAAACCAAAGTCCATGGAAGTAGAAACACTGCATAGGAAATCACCTGTTGATTTCTCCAATTTGTAATAAGAATATGTGAGAACAATAATTCTGTCTAATTTGAATGAGTCAACTTTTAAGATACAAATCCTACAGTCAGTTAGATGACAAAGAATTGTGTAAAACTAATATTTCAAATTTTAGAGAAAAAACATTTTATTTCATTAGCATTTATTGCTATTTATCCACTTGGAGGCTGATTGTCACAGTTGTTTGTTTAAATAAGTACCCAAATACGTATGGGTTTTCATGTAATCATCAGTGGATCATCTAAATTTGGACTAAAACCTTTAGGTGCCTCTCCCTTTGTTACTGAAAATGTTGGGTATAAACTCTACCACTTTGACGCCATAAAACTGATCCTGCTCATATATATTATAGGACTGATTCAAGAGTGAGTGAGAAAAGGGTCATTTTATTTTCTGCCTTCACCAGGCCCTAAATCTCTTATCTTCTCCTATCTTCTGTGATCCAGAAGGCTAACCTCTAAGGTTCCATCACTCAATTCTCCATGTCAGTAGTTTCTGGTTGGCTTCCACTAATAGAAGGCACCTGAAGAGTGATTAGGACAGAAGAGATTTTAAAAGATCGAAGTAGTTATGGTTAGTTAGTCTGGCTCTCTGCCAGATCCATACCATTCTTCTATGACATAAATCCCTGTTAGGAGGGTTAGTGTGATTGCTCAGTGGGCAAAGATGCTTGCTAGGGAAACACAGGGAACCTGAGTTCTATCTCCAGAACTCACATTAAAGTGGAAGGAAATAACCAATTCCATAAATTTCTCCTCTGGTTTACATGTGTGCCCCCCACACACACCATACACACACACACACACACACACACCACCACCACCACCACCACCACCACCAACAACAACAACAATCATCATCATCAACATCATAATCATCATCATCATCAAATTTAAGAATTCTCCTTCACTGTTTATAGTAGCTGTACTCCCTTCTTTGCCTCATTGGGTGCTAATCATTTCCTACTATTGCTATACACTATGTATTAGTTAATTGTCTTGTTGCTGTGACAAAGTACCCTGACAAAGAAACATAAAGAAGGAAGGAGGGCTTTGACTCACAGTTCCAGATTATAATCCATCCACACAGGGAAGTCATGATGGCTGGAATTTAAGGAAGCTGATCACATTGTGTCCACAACTCTTTTCCTTTGTTCCTTTCTGTTCAATGTGGGATCTCGGCCCAGGGAATGATGCTACCATCAGTTAAGGTGAATCTTCCCTTCTCAGTTAATATAATCTACATAATCCTCCACAGGAATGTTCAGAAGCTAATTTCATCTAGATAATTTCTCACAGGAAGCTCATCTCCTAAGTGAATCTAGTCTCTCTTGACTTGACAATCAATATTAATCGTCAGGGATATTGTCATACCAGAGCTGAACAGAGACTTCACCAGTAAGGAAATAAAGATGGCTGAGAAACATCTTAAAAAGTGTTCAACATCATTAATAATTAATGAAATCAAATTAAAACCACACTAAGGTATCATCTCACTCCAATAAGACTAGCCAAGATCAAGAAAACAAAATACACCAAATGCTGGAGAGGTTGTGGGGAAAGGGGAACATTCATCCACTGCTGTTGAGAGTGTAAACTGGTACAATCACTGTGTGAAGCAGTGTGGAGAACCCTTAAAAAACTCAAAATGAGCCTACCACCTGCCCCAGCCATACCACTCCTGGGTATATACCCACAAGACACATCGTACCACAAAGATACATGCACAGCTATGTTTATTGCAGCTCTCTTCACAATCGCAAAGAGCTGGAACCAACTCAAATGCCCCTCAACAGATGACTGGATAACAAAAAAGTGGTACATTTACACAATGGAGTTCTATGCAGCAGTAAAGAAAGATGACAGCATGAGCTTTGCTGGTAAATGGATGGAACTTGAAGCAATTATACTAAGTGAAGTAACACAGTCCCAGAAAAAAAAGTGAATGGTTTCCCTCATTTGTGGATGCTAACTCCAAATCCCCAGTTGGCAGGCAAACTGAGCAACATTATTATTATATTTCATTGTATCTGAAAGCAACTGTGTTAATCCAATGTGAATCTCTAAATGGGCTCTAGAATTGTCCAACCACTTATAGTCACACATTGTAATTACCATATATGGATGGAAGACATGTAGTCATATTCTAAAAAAAAATTAAAAAGAATGTAAAGTTACACATCTTTATACCTGCATGCAAATTTACTGATAAAATGTGAATCTCTAAATGTGTTTAGGAATCAAACTATAGTTTATTTTCATAATTTGTATTTTTGACTTATGTGTGGAGTGTATATATGCATATTTTGGAATAATATAAAATAAAATAAATTATAAAAATTATATTTAACAGTTAAAAATATTTTGTAAAATAATATTTTCTCTTTTTATTGATACATGCTACAACCAAATTTATCCTTATGTAAAATCCTATGGTGTGTGCTATCATTTAGGAATATTAATATTCATATTCTAAAAAAAAGAGAGAATGTAAAGTTATATTATTTTTACCTGCATGCAACTTCACTGTTAAAATGCGAATCTCAGAACCCAGAGTTCAGGGCAAGTATTCCGTGGTGGTTTATGTGCTGCTCATGTTCCAGCTAGGGGTGGAGTCTGAGTGGACTGGCGGGTCCAGTGGACTGGGAAAGATGTCCCAGAAGGCCTTGGGAACTAGGAGCTGAGGCTCAAACACAGAGGGTATCAGTGTGTGGGTTAAGCCAGCAACCAACCCCCCCCCCGCTGCCAACTGGAACCCCCAACTGGAACTCAGGAGAGAGTGGCTGACAGCAGAGAGTATACAGTGTTCCCAAGGTGTCACCAGGGTTGCTACCCACCCTTCTCCTGCAGAACAAAAAGGGAAAAGTGAACTATACCTTCCAATATATAACCAAAATTGAAAGCCTAAAACCTAGACAAGTCAACACTCCATTCATAAGGAGAATATAACAAAGACACCTGAAGGAATCAAGAAAAGCAATCCTTCAACAAAGTGAAGAGGCATTCAAAATTCACATCAGAATACAGGCGAATAGCTAACCACATGCCGAGAGCACAATGAAAGAACAATATGGAGAGAAGCACAGAACAGGTCCACACCAAAATATACAGAGCCAGTGGAGGACCCCTACAATGAGATCTCCTTAGAGGTAACCCAGGACACAGATCCCAAAATAACAATGACAGATATAGTCAAAGAAATTATAAAACTAAGGGGAGAGAATGAAAAACTCAGAAAGGACCTAGAGGAAAACAAGGACAAACTTAGGAAAGAACTAAAAGCAGAAATTGACAGATTCTGGAAAGAGCTAGAGGGACAAAATGACAAACTCTGGAAGGAAGTGGAAACACTGAAAAGATCCCGCACTGAAATGGAAAAGGAAACCAATGAGCTGGAAGAAAAGCTTGAGAAGCACCAAAAGGAAATGGAAATAGTAAGGAAAACATAGGAAGAAAAAAAGGAAATCAAACAGTCATCCAATCAAGAGGAAAGAATGGATAAAAGCCTCAGAAGCAGAATGGAGCAAGCAGAAAAAAGAATATCAGACCTAGAAGACAACACAGAACAACTAAAACGCTCAAGTAAAGACTATGAAAAAATTTAAAATACGCAAGAGTGGAACAACCAAGAAATGTGGGACACTATGAAAAGATCAAACCTCTGCATCATAGGGACAGAGGAAGGAGAAGAATCCCAAGAAAATGGTATTGACCAGATTGTCAACAAAATAATAGAGGAAAATTTCCCCAAACTAAAAAAAGACAAACCCATACAAATACAAGAAGCAAGTAGAACACCAAATAGACTAGACAAGAAAATAAACTCCCCCCACCATATCATAGTTACAATGCTAGATACCCAAAACAAAGACAAAATTCTGAAAGCCACAAGAAAAAAACAAGTTACATACAAGGGAAAACCTATCAGAATCACAGCTGACTTTTCAGCACAAACCATGAAAGCAAGAAGGTGGACCAAAGCATTCCCAGTGCTAAAGGACTATGGATGCCAATCCAGGCTACTATACCCAGCAAAACTATCAATTCTAGTTGAAGGAAAGAGAAAAATCTTCCATGACATAAACAAGATGAAAGAATACATGTTTGGAAAACCAACCCTTCAGAGAATGCTTGAAACAATTCAAAGGACAGAGAAGAGGAGCAACTATCCCCAGGCACCTTGAAAGAAAAAATTATAATAAAAACAGAAATGCAGAGGTAGAAACCTACACAAAATATGCAAACGTATAATAAGATGAAAGAAAGCAACATATACCTCTCAATTATAACCTTAAATATCAATGGGCTAAACTCCCCAATCAAAAGACATAGACTGGGAGAATGGATTAGGAAACAGAACCCATCAATATGCTGTCTACAAGAAACCCATCTCACCCCTAAGGATAGGCATCAACTTAAAGTGAAAGGATGGAAAAATATTCCAAGCAAATGGTACTAAAAAGAAAGCAGGAGTTGCTATCCTAATATCAGAAAAAGTAGACTTCAAAGTAGAAGCAATTAGAAGATACAAGGCAGGCCATTATATCCTTATCAAAGGGAAAATTAACCATGAAGACTTCACAATCATGAATATATATGCACCAAACTCCTGTGCACCAACCTTTGTAAATACAACTCTACAGGACGTCAAGACACAGATTAACCCCAGCACAATTATATAGGGGAATTCAATACACCACTAAGTCCTTTGGATGGATCAACTGGACAAAGAATAAACAGATAGACATCTGAACTGAACAATACAATAAAGCAAATGGACCTCACAGACACCTTGTGAGTATTCCACAAAAACACCAGAGAATACACATTCTACTCAGCACCACAAGGAACATTCTCCAAAATTGAGCACATACTTGGACACATCAAAAACCTCAACAAATACAAAAACTTGAAATAACTTCATGCATTCTATCAGAACATAGTGCAATAAAGCTCAATATCAACACCGGGATAAGCCATGCTACCTACATGAACACATGGAGACTAAGCAACACACTCCTGAATAATGAATGGGTCAAGGAGGATGTGATGGTTAATCCTGGGTGTCAACTTGCCTGGACTAAGGAACAAATAAGAGAAAAAGGATGTTCGGATTGGACCACCTCAACCTGGAATGCCCACCCCAAATGTGGGCATTACCTTCTGCTGGCAGGTAGTATAAAAGGCCACAGCAGAGGGAGCTGGTCCCTTTTTTTCTGCGGTTTGCCTCTCTCATCTGGTGAGTTTGTCTTGCTGCTGCGATCAACCCTTCGGATCCCAGTGTTTACTGAGACCAGCAGATCTCCTGGAATCCATCAGGCCTTCAGCAGCAGATTGGGACTACTGAGACATCCAGTCTTGAGGACTGAGCAGTTCCCTGGATTCTCAGCCTCTCCAGTGCAGCACATCTACTGTTGGACTCCTTGAACTCTGTCACATGAGCAAATCAATAAATTGTATATAGCTATATATTCGTCCTGTTACTTCTGTTTCTTTAGAGAACCCTGACTAATACAGATTTTCGTACCAGGAGTGGTTCTAGAGAAACACAATTGAAAGGATGAATTTCTTTAGTGGGCTTGGTAGTCTCTGGAGCCAATTCTCCAACCCAATGAAGCCTAGAGTTACTGAAGGCTCTCCTGGTGGCATGAAGAGGAATGATAATCCTTGGTGCAGACTATTTGATGTAATTATGAAGATAGATCCATTTGACTCACCTAACTCACCTCTTGTGAGGAGCAAGGAATTTAGCGACTCTATATATAAAACGTTTGAGAAATTGTGGAAAAATAAGGAAAATAATGATGTTGCCTGGTTGCTCCTAGCATCTCTGGATAAAGTGATAGAGGAAAATAAGGAG
>VZQC01003730.1:890879-902201 GCA_009823505.1 Rhizomys pruinosus | reverse complement strand
TCACAGACCCAGATCCCCTTGAATGAAGGGGTGGGCGGGTTCCAGTGAGGAAGGACCTTGTCACAATTACCAAAGAGTTATTGTGTTTGCCTACCTCCAGATCTTCCCGAGGGAAGCCTGAGCCTTTTACTAGGCTTAACTGTACACTGGGGAAAAGGATATAATCAGACTTTTCGAGGCTTTTTGGATACTGGTTCTGAGTTTGACACTGATCCCAGGAGACCCTAAAAAACCATTGTGGCCCTCTGGTTAAAATAGGGGCCTATGGAAGTCAGGTGATAAATGGATTTTGGCTGAAATCTGACTCACGGTGGGCCAGTGGGTCCCAGAACTCATCCTGGTGTTATTTCCCCAGTCCCAGAATGTATACATTGGGATGAGATATAATTTAGGAAATTGACAGAATCCCGCACCATTGCTTCCCTGAACTGTGGAGTGAGGCCTATTATGGTTGGAAAGAAAATTGGAAACCATTGGTGTTGCCTACCAGGGAAAACAGTGAACCAAAACCAGTATGTATCCCTGGAGGATTGCAGAAATTAGTGCTACCATCAAGAATTTGAAAGATGCAGGGGTTGGTGATTCCTACCCACATCTCCATTTAACGCTCCAACTTGGCCTGTGCAAAAGACAGATGATCATGGAGAATGACAGTTTACTATCAAAAACTCAACCAAATAGTGGGACACCAATTGCAGCTGCTGTATCAGATGTGGTGTCCTTTACTTGAGCAGATTAATATGTTTCCTGGTACCAGGTATGCAGCTATATGATCTGTCCAGGCTTTCTTTCTTCTCGATACCTGTTCATAAGGACCATCAGAAACAATTTGCTTTCATTTGCCAAGGCCAACAGTATACCTTTACGTAATGTCTTACCTCAAGGGTATAACTCTCCAGCCTTGTGCCAACTTAGTTAGAAGGGATCTTGATTGCCTGTCTCTTCCACAAAATATTACATTGGTCCACTATATTGATAATGTTATGTTGATTGGACCCAGTTAACAGGAGGTAGCAACTAGTTTAGACTTGTTGGTAAAGCATTATGTGCATGAGACAGGGATGGGAAATAAATCCAATTAAAATCAAGGGCCATCTACCTCAGTGAAGTTTCTAGGGGTTCAGTGGTGTGGAACATGCATGCAGACATTCCTTCTAAGGTCAAGAATTGAGTTGTTGAACCTGGCCCCTCCCTCCAATAAGAAAGAAGCACAACGTTTAGGGGGCCTTTTTGGATTCTGGATTCAGCACATTCCTCATCTGGGGGTGTTACTACGACCCATATACCAGGTGACTCATAAGGCAGCAACGTCATTGAATGGGGCTTGGAACAGGGAAAAGCTCTTCAACAGGTCCAGCCTGCAATGCAGGCTGCTCTGCCCCTACAGCCCCATAATTGACTGCAGTCACCCCAAATGGTGCTTGAGGTATCAGTGTCAGATAGAGATGCCTTCTGGATTCTGTGGGAGGCTCCCATAGGTGAATCACAGCAGAGGCCCTTTGGATTTTGGAGCAATGCTTTACCTTCATCTGCAAATAACTATTCTCCTTTTGAGAGACAGCTCTTAGCCTGCTATTGGGCCTTAGTGGAAACTGAATTTTTGACAATGGGCCACCAAGTCACCATGTGAACTGAGCTGCCCATCATGACTGGGTGTTATCTGAGCCACCAGACCATAAAGTAGGACTTGCACAGCAACAGTCCATTATTCAAATGGAAGTGGTAGCATACGTGACAGGGGCCGGGCAGGCCCTGAGGGCACAAGAAGTTATGTGGAAAAGTTGCCAAAATGCCTATGATCCCCACTTCTGTTACAGTGCCTCCTGTGCTCAAGTATGCACCTGTGGCTTCATGGGGGTTGCCCTATGATCAGGTGACTGAGGAAGAGGAAGAACTAGGGACTGGTTTACTGACAGTTCTGCACACTGTGCAGGCACCACACAGAGGTAGACAGCTGCAGCCGGATTACAGACCTGATTTCTAGAAAACAACCGCTTAAGAGGACACTGGTGAAGGGAACAGTCGTTCACAGGTGGCGGACCTTCGGGCAGGTCACGATGGTTGCGCATTTTGCCCTATGACAGGAGAAATGGCCGAGGTTCCCCATTGAGATCTGATCATGGGCTTAGACAATGGTTTGGGCTGGTGGTCAGGACTTGAAAGAGCAACTGACTGGAAAATTGGCTGAGGGAAACACATTTGGGGGAAGAAGTATGTGGATAGAGCTCTCGGAAGTGGTCAAAGGATGTGAGATACTTGTGTCTCATGTAAATGCTCATCAAAAGTGATCTCAGCAGAGGACGAGTTTAATAATCAAGTAGAACAGATGATGTCATTCTTGGATAGTCAGCCTCTTTCTCCACCTATCCCTGTTTTTGCTCAATGGGCCCATGAAACAAAGTGGTCATGGTGGCAGAGATGGAGGTTATGCATGGGCTCGACAGCATGGAGTTCCACTCACCAAGGCTGATCTGGCTACAGCTTCTGATGAGTGCCAGATTTGCCAACAGCAGAGATCAACATTGATCCCCCGATATGGTGCTATTCGTCAGGGTGACCAGCCAGCAACCTGGTGGCGGGTTGACTACATTGGACCACATCCACCATGGAGGAGACAGCGTTTTATCCTTACAGAAATAGATACTTATTCCGGTTATGAATTTGCCTTTCCTACACGTAATTATTCTGCCAAAACTACCAACCAGAGACTTACAGAATGCCTAATCCACCATCACAGTATTCCTCAAAGCATCCACTTCGAACCAAGGTAACTCACATCACCAGCCAAAAAAGTTTTTGAATGGACCATGATCATGGTATCCCCAACTGTCTGACCATTTCCCCACCACCCAGAAGCAGCTGGCTTGAAAGAATGATGGAATGGCCTCTGAAGACACAGTTACAGTACCAATTATGTAGCAATACCCTGGAGCGCTGGGGCAAGGTTCTCCAGAAAGCAGTATATGCTTTGAATCACGCCCCACTGTATGGTACTGTTTCTCGTATAGCCAGAATTCATGGTCCAGGAACCAAGGGATGGAAGTGGGAATGATTCCACTCACTATCACCCCCTAGTGACCCAGTAGGAAAATTTTTGCTTCCTGACCCACGATCTTGCATTCTGCAGGTCTAGAAGTTTTGACTCCAAACAGGGGAATGCTTTTGCCAGGAGATACAGCAAACGATCCATTGAACTGGAAGCTAACACTTTCCCTGGCCACTTTGGGTTTCTACTTCCCTTAAGCCAACAGGCCAAGGAAGAAATAACAGTGTTAGGAGTGTGATTGATCCAGACTACTATGGGGAAATTGGACTTTTTTCTCCACAATGGGGGGCAAGGAAGATTATGCCTGGAAGGCATGAGATGCTGTAGGGCGCCTTCTGGTGCTACCTTGTCCTATGATTAATGTCAATTGGGAAACTCCAACAACCAAACCAGACAGGACAACAAACGGAACCCAGACCCTTCCAGGATGAAGGTATGGGTCATTCCTCCAGGGAAAGAACCAAAACCTGCAGAGTTGCTTGCTGATGGTGGAGGAAATAAAGAATGGGTAGCAGAAAGAAGGTAGTCATAAAATCGGCTAGATCAGCTGAGGCCATGGGACCAGTTGCAGAAACGTGGATTATAAGAGATATTAACTTTTGTCCTATTTGGTTAAGAATGTGTTTGTTCATATATATGTATATTAAGCGGATACTTGTGTTGTTCTCTTTTGAATGAGCAACTGAGATAAGTGTTAAGTGCTGTCATATTTAGGTTATTAGATACTGAAGGACTAAGTGTTCCTCAAGGACATTACCACCTACTCTAAGATATAATGCTTTGCTATTGCACATGAGACACTTATAACATGTTAGGTGGAATTATGACCTTGCCATTGTTTGCAACTGACATTTAAGCATAACATAAGGAGAGGCCGTTTATTGGGTAACAAGTTGACAAGGATTGGACTTGTGATAGTTAATCCTGAGTGTCAACTTGACTGGACTAAGGAACAAATAAGAGAAAAAGGATGTTTGGATTGGAACACCTCAACCCGGATGGCCCACCCCAAATGTGGGTGTTACCTTCTGCTGGCAGACAGTATAAAAGGCCACAGCAGAGGGAGTTGGTCCCTTTTTTTATGCAGTTTCCCTCTCTCATCTGGTGAGTTTGTCTTGCTACTGTGATCAACCCTTCGGATCCCAGCGTGTACTGAGACCAGCAGATCTCCTGGAATCCATCGGGCCTTCAGCACCAGATTGGGACCACTGAGACATCCAGTCTTGCGGACTGAGCAGTTCCCTGGATTCTCAGCCTCTCCAGTGTGGTGCATCTACTGTTGGACTCCTTGAACTCTGTCACGTGAGCAAATCAATAAATTGTATATAGCTATATATTCGTCCTATTACTTCTGCTTCTTTAGAGAACCCTGACTAATACAGAGGAAATGAAGAAAGAAATAAAAGCATTCCTGGAACTAAATGACAATGACAGTACAACACAACAAAACCTATGGAAAACTTTAAAAGCAGTCCTAAGAGGGAAGTTTATAGCCCTGGGTGCCTATATTAAAAAAACTGAATGAGCGCAGATAAATGAACTAACACTGCAGCTAAAAACACTGCAAAGACAACAACAAATAAACCTTAAACTCAACAGACAGGAAGAAATAACAAAAATCAGAGCAGAAATCAATTAAATAGAAACAAAGAAAACAATACAAAAAAAATCAATGAATCCAATAGTTGGTTCTTTGAGAGAATAAATAAGATAGACAGCCCCCTAGTCAAGTTAATGAAAAGAAAGAAAGTGCAACTCCTAATCAATAGAATTCAGGATGAAAGGGAAATATCACTACAGACAGTGAAAAGATCCAGACAATCATACAGGAATACTTCAAAAACCTATACTCTACTAAATTTGAAAACCTAAGAGAAATGGATGAATACCTGCAATCCAGGGAATCACCAAAGCTAAACCAAGAGATTAACAGCTTAAACAGACCCATAACATATGAAGAAATTTAAAATGTAATAAGAGACTTCCCAACGGAAAAAAGCCCAGGTCCAGATGGTTTCACAGCAGAATTCTATAAAACATTTAAAGAGGACTTACAACCATTATTACTCAAACTGTTCAGAAGGATACAAGCAGAGGGAATTCTCCTAAATTCCTTCTATGAAGCCAACATCACTCTAATACTAAAACCAGGCAAGGATGCAACCAAAAAACAGAACAACAGACCCATCTCATTAATGAACTCCAATGCAAAAATTCTCAACACAATGCCTGCAATCCATATACAGACCCACATCATAAAGGTCATTCACCATGATCAAGCTGCATTCATACCAAAGATGCAGGGATGGTTCAACATACAAAAATCAGTAAACACCATAAAACACATAAATGGACTGAAAGACAAAAATCATACCATCATCTCAATCAATGCAGAAAAGGCCTTTGACAAAATCCAGCATCCCTTCATGATTAAAGTCTTACAGGGAACTGGACTGGATCATTCCTCAGCATAATCAAAGCCATATATAAGAAACCCATAGCCCATATCATCCTAAATGGAGAAAAAGTTAGAAGGATTCCCCATAAAGGCAAGAACCCGACAAGGCTGCCCCTTGTCACCACTCCTCTTCAATATAGTGCTGAAAACACTGGCTAGGGCAATTAGGCAAGAAAAGGCAATTAAAGGAATACTAATTGGAAAAGGGGAAGTAAAACTATCTCTTTTTGCAGACGATATGATAGTTTACCTAAGGGATGCTAAAAACTCCACAAGAAAACTCCTAGAAATGATTGAAAGTTTCAGTAAAGTAGCGGGTTACAAAATTAACCTAAAAAATCAGTAGCCTTTCTTTACACCAACAACAAGCAACTGAAGAAGGAATACAAGGAGTCCTTCCCACTCAAAAAACAATAAAACACCTAGAAATAAACCTAACAAAAACCACCAAAGATCTCTACAACAAAAATTATAAGCTCCTGAAGAAGGAGATTGAAGAAAACATCAGAAGATGGAAAGACCTCCCATGGTCATGGATTGGAAATCTAATAGAGTAAAAATGTCCATTTTATACAAATTAATATACAGATTCAACACAATCCCAATTAAAATCCCAAAAACATTCTTCACAGGCTTGGAAAAAAATCTTAAATTAATATGGAACAACAATAAACCCCGAATAGCCAAAGCAATCCTGAGTGAAAAGAACAATACAGGGGGGATTTCTATACCAGACATCAAACTATACTGCAGGGCTCTATTCATAAAAAACAGCCTGGTACTGGTACCAAATTAGACCTGTAGACCAATGGAACAAAACTGAAGATCCAAACTTGAGCACATACTATTTCAGCCACCTCATATTTGACAAGGGGGCCAAAAAGACTCAGTGTAGGAAAGACAGCATCTTCATCAAATGGTGTTAGCAAAACTGGATCACCACTTGTAGAAAAATAAAATAAAATTAAACCCCTACCTCTCACCCTGTACAAAAATCAACTCCAAATGGATCAAAGACCTCAATGTGAAACCCAAACCTCTAAAGGTGATAGAAGAAAAGGTTGGCACCAACTTACAAGGCATAGTTATAGGAAAATACTTTCTAAACCAGACAGCAGCTGCTCAGGAAATAAGGTCGACAATTGACAAGTGGGACCTTAATAAACTTAAAAGTTTCTGTACAGCAAAAGAAACAGTCAGGGGAGTGAAGAGAAAACCCACAGAGTGGGAGGAAACCTTCACTGCTGACACATCTGCAGAGCATTAACCTCCAGAATATATAAACTATTCAAAAAACAAAGAAGAAAGCAAATGACTCACTCAAAAGATGGAGTAAAGAGCTGAGCAGAGACTTCACAAGTGAGGAAATAGAGATGGCTGAGAAACATCATAAAAAGTATTCAACATCACTAACAATTAAGGAAATGGAAATTAAAACCACTTTAAGATACAATCTCACCCCGATAATGCTGGCAAGGATCAAGAAAAGAAATGATACTAAATGCTGGAGAGAGTGTGGGGAAAGGGAAACACTCACCCACTGCTGATGGGAATGAAAACTTGTACAACCACTATGGAAAGCAGTATGGAGAACCCTTAAAAGACTCAAAATGAGCCTACCACCTGACCCAACCATACCACTTCTAGGAATATATCCACCAGACTCTTCATACCACAAAGATACATATACAGCCATGTTCATTGCAGCTCTCTTCACAATAGCAAGGAGCTGGAACTAACCATAAGCCCCTCAACTGACGAGTGGATAGAGAAAATGTGGTCTACACAATCGAGTTCTATGCAGCGGTAAAGAAAGATGACATCATGAAATTTTCAGGTAAATGGATGGAACTGGAAGAAATTATCTTAAATGAAGTAACACAGTCCCAGAAAAACAAATGATGAATGTTATCCCTCATCTGTGGATGCCAGCACCAATAACCCAGTTGTAAATAATTCTTGTGTGTAGTGATGCATATTGGAAAGAACAACAACAACACAAAAGACTGCAACAAGAACTGACTGAAACGTTGAATCCGGTGGGGTGGGAGGGTTGGGATGGGGACACAGGTCTACATTAGATTAAGGTATAGTTAATTGATGTTAGTTTAACAGGTATCCAAATTTGCCCAAACATTGTCTACATATTATATGGTATTCTGGGTGTTAGAAAAAGTAAAAATGTCTATATTAAACAACATTGGTTAAAAGGTTTTAATAAAAAAGGTAATACATTTAAGTTAATTGGAAATATAAATTGTAGTCCACATCTGCTTCACTTATAATTTGTATAACAACAACTTTGGGGTTCTCTACAATATTTGTGTTGTACAGTATCAACTTTTAACATTTTCTTCTGCCTGTAGAATAATTTAACTAAAGGAATTAAGTTGGCTTTCCAAATTAACAACAAACAATCAATGATAAACAGCTTGAGTAAATTTATTGCAGAAAAGTTGGCCCAGCTAAACATTAAAAGGAAGAAAAGCCTCAGACTGCTGCAGGCATCAAACATCTCTTTGGATCTTATTTGTAACAACTATTTATAATGTGTCCTAATGAACTTTACCTTTCAGGTGCCACAAAGTTTTAATATGAGAGACTTCCTTACCTCCTTTTCATAGAACAAAGAAAAACATGATGGTAATGATGTCATTCCCTAATTGTAAATTAGAGCCGACTGTTATAGAGGTAACCTCTTATAAAAGCAATATAGTTGCCTTCTTTTTTTAATCTTTTTGAGACAGGGTCTCCCTGTAGCCCCAGCTGTCCTGGAACTCACTCTGTAGACCAGGCTGGCCTTCAACTCACAAAGATCCACCTGCCTCTCCCTCCCAAGTGCTAGGATTAAAGGTATGTGCCACCTTGCCCGGCTTTTTTCTTTGTTTTGTTTTTTTTATAGTTGCCTTTTTTAACTGACTGATAGTCATAGGAACTGTGAAAGGATAATTCTCTATTCAGAGTCAAATATAATACTAAAGTCTATATAAGCTGGGTAATTGAGCAAAATATATTAATACAGGAGAGCTCTGTAATCAGAAATGGATTTTTCTGTCAATGAGATGTTGGCTAGGGGATCCAACCCCCCCAAAAAAAATATAAAGGCTTTTTGCCAGTCAACTGGGATACCTGCAAGAAGAGAGGCAGTAAGGCCCTGCTGTCGAAGACCTGGTGAAAGCATGGGAAAGATATAGCGAGACCACACTTGCAAGTGTACAGTTGGCCTCTGGAATGCCAGAGAGTGTTCCCAAATGCCACTAAATCAATAAAGTAAATATTGGTCTCCTTGAGTCAAGCAAGTCTCCTCCATCAGTATCAGCTACACCTCACCTGCCTGGAAATACTGTGCACCAGTGGCAGCCAAATGTCTATATATCCCAAATCTAATTGGCTATCAGCTCTCCCCTTGGAGGTATAATTCATGGCTGATGCCACAAGCTTAAGTCCTCTAGTGGTTAAGAGATGTTATAAGCCACAGTAAGACCTTGTCAGCTTTTACAGAAAAGCTATAGTCCGTGGATTAGCATACCATTCAAACATCTGTGTCTATACCAATGTAACCTACCATAATAATTAGTACTATTTAAATGCCTGTATATCTAATTGCTTTTGCTTCATGAGTAGGAGTAAAAGGTTATTCCTAGATAAACTGCCAACCTATGAAAGGAAACAGCCTGAACTGATCAGAGTCCAAAACAACATCTCCAGAGAAAGTAGACTGCTTTGCTTCTTGCCCACTTGTGTCCCTTTTCTAAAGCCTAGGGAACAATCTGCGAAAAAGGGTGTGTAGTAGAATGTAAGGGCTGCAATTGGGGTGAACTACGAAACTACAGAAACGTAGAATGGACTCTTATTTGATCAACATGATATTTCATCTAAGCTCCTCCAGCTGGACACTGAGGGCCTTGGGCTGTATAAGTTTGGGCATAGCTACTTGCAAATTGGTTTTACATGAAGGATGCCTGCGTTCATTACTTATGATCTATTATTAAAAAATAAAAAATGTGACTCTCTAAATGTGCTTTGGAATTAACCTATAGTTTATTTTCAGATTTTGTAATTTTGATTTATGTGTGGAGTGTGTATATGCATATTTTAGAATAATATAAAATCAAATGGGAACAAAAAAAGAGAGAGATAAACCTACTCAAAGAACTGACCAAAACAGTAAACCTGTGCACCAAAAAGATTATAAAAGACTGTGAAAAAGATGCATGACAGGGCTTGTGTATGACAGAATCCATGAGCTCTGACAGGGGGCAGGAGGGGCAGGAGGGGTGGGCATGGATGGGGGAATGAATCTAAATTTGATTAAGAAATGTTGTATGAAATGCACTCAATAAAAAACTAAAAAAATGAAAATAAATAAATAAAACTTAAAAATTTCCATTTGATTGAACTATTTTCTACTTCAGTTCATTTTTCTTATGCCAATCCCATTTGTTGTGGATTATTATGAGACTAGAGAAGGTGGGAGGGGGCATTCTTAAGATATTTTCTCATACTACTTGCTCACAATCATCCACACAAATGTCTTCCATTAGGGTTTTTTTCTATATTCTTCCTTCTGATGTTTTAAAAGATTAAGAAGGGCAAAATAAAAATAGGGTTACAATTGGACTGAGATTTTCTTTTCTGTTAAGATATTAAACCCAACAATTTAAAGCTCATTTGAATTTATTTAAATGAGAAAGCCTAGCTTGAGTACTTACTTTTGAATGCTTAATTATTTAGCTTTGGAACATTTTTATTTATTTTTGAATGATTATAAATCATTTGAGTGGCCTAGTTTGCCTATAAAGTTCTTCATTTGGCTATGTATCAAGAAAATCAATGTGGCAAACAATACTGCTAATATGAATGGCTCAGAAAACAGATAAAGAGCTGATAAAGTCTCTGTCCTTTGAATCAGTAGAAATGGGCCCTGGGACTTGAAGAAAGCTCACCCAGATGAGCATTTATCATTTTATCTAATTGCAAAAAGTCTGTTTTCCTCAAATGAACTGTAAAATCCCTTACACCTATTGATGCATCTCAATTTTTGTACTTGAATTTTCTAGGAGTAAATGAGCACTTACATAGAAAATTCTTTAGTTCTTTAGTGAAAAGGACATCATCAAGGTGAGAAAACTGACACATACTTAGCTATGGAACTTTCTAGAAATAAGAATTTTAACAAGTTAATTCACCTTAGTATGTTTCAGGTTTCTCATCTTTAAATCAATAACCATCAAATTTTTCAACTTCATAAACTTTGTGATAGTTTATAATTCCTTCAAAGCAGAGCTTGAGACAAGAACAAGAGAACAGATGGTTTATAAGGAGCAGGGGTGGGGGGTAATTCCAGAAATCAAGTATTAGCAGAGTGAGTGTGTCAGGGAATGTGGGATAATTCAAACCTTTTGAGTGGACTGTTCCTAAACATTAGACAGGCTGCTAGCCAGAGGGACAGAGCTACAGATCTAGCGACCCCTCCCATCCAGTTTACATAGGAGGAGGGACTAAGGACCCAAAAGCCAGGAAAACACCCTCTGTTTTACTTAACGGCTGAATAAGATTCCAAATACTATTCCACTGTGTAAATGTACCTTGCTTTCATTACCCATTCATCAGGTGAGGAACATCTAATTAGTTTCAATTTCCTTGCTTGTGAATAGAGCAGCAATGAACATGAATGAACAGGTATCTCTGAAGTGGATATAGAGTTCTTTGGGTATATGTCCAAGAGTGGCATGGGTAGATCATGTGGCAGATGCATTTCTTTTTTTTTTTTTTTTATAGCTTTTAACCACACTTTTTTTTATTGATGCTTTGTGCA